>JARHVA010003253.1:1507500-1620000 GCA_037957365.1 Torreya grandis
ATTTCATGTTTAGTTACTTATACAAAAGTAATCAATTGTGTTGTAAGATCCTAAAAAGTGGTATCAGAGTGTGTTAGTGTTTGTTGATTACAGAGTTCACTCATAGGGGTTTCTGATTGAGTGGGAGTAAAGCAATGGCAAAAAAAAGTAAGCTAAGAATGGAGAAATTCAATGGAAAGAATTATCAATTATGGAGGATGCAAATAGAAAATTATCTGTATCAGAAAGATCTGTACTTACCATTGGGTGGGGTTTCAAGAAAGCCCACAGATATGCAAGAGGAAGAATGGAATGTTCTTGATAGAAAGGCTCTTGAATCTATAAGGTTGAGCCTGGCATCTTTTGTGATTTCCAACTTATCATAAGCAAAGACAATAGTAGAGTTAATGGATACTTTGGAAAATTTATATGAAAAGCCCTCAGCTTTGAATAAGGTATATCTTATGAAGCAATTATTTAATTTGCAAATGCAAGAAGGTGGATTGGTATCTAGTCATCTTAATGATTTCCATGCAATAGTAAATCAGTTAAATTCAGTTAAAATAGTTTTTGATGATGAAATTAAGGCTCTCTTAATCTTATGCTCTTTACCTGAAAGTTGGCATAGTTTGGTAATGGCAATTGGTAATACTGCATCTGCTTCAAATATCTTGAAAGTTGATGTTGTTGTTAGTGTAATTTTAAATGAAATAAATTCACAAGAAAAGCACAGAGAAAACATCAGGTAATGCTTTAAGTATTGAAAGTAGGGGAAGGCAAAGAGAGAAGGGCAAGCAAGGGAGATCAAGGTCAAATTCAAAGATGAGAAGTAAACCCAAATCTAGAAATAGAAGAAAAACCTGCTAGAATTGTGGAAAGAAAGGGCATGCAAAGAAAGATTGTTGGTTAAAGGATAACAAAGAAAATCAGCATGAAGGTAATAAAGAAGAAGCAAAAATTGCATGTATTGTTGCACAAGGATGCTCTTATATTTTCTTTGGATAATAAAATAGAATCTTGGGTTTTAGATTTTGGTGCTTCTTTCCATGCAACCCCAAATAGAGAATTTTTTAATGATTATGTCCATGGAGATTTTGGAAAAGTTTATTTATGGGATGATGAACCTTGTCAAATTGTTGGCAAAGGAAAAGTGCAGCTAAAATTACAGAATGGCAACACATGGTTGTTGAAGGATGGCATGCATGTACCCATCCTAAATAGGAATCTAATTTCTGTAGGAAAGTTAGGTGATGAGGGTTGCACAGTAACACTCACAGCTAAATCTTGGAAAGTTTTTAAGGGTGCACTTGTATTAGCCAGAGGTAAGAGAGTAGGTACACTTTATCTATCTACTTGTATTACTGATCATTCTCCTTCTATTTTATCTACTTCAGATGTAGATGCAGAGTTGTGGCGCTGTAGGCTTGGTCACATGAGTGAGAAGAGAATGAATGTTCTTAAATCAAAAGGTAAGCTTTCAGATTTGAAAAGCATAGATCTAAATTTTTGTGAGCATTATATTTTTGGAAAATAAAAGAAAGTCAGGTTTCTCAAAATTAGGTCAACAAAGAAGAAGCACAAGTTGGAGCTTATTCACACAGACGTGTGGGGACCAACTCAGGTAGCTTCTATTGGAGGATCATGGTATTATGTTTCTTTCATTGATGATGCTACAAGAAAGGTATGGGTTTATTTCATAAAGAAGAAATATGATGTTTTTTACACATTTAAGAAATGAAAAGTTTTGGTTGAGAATGAAAGAGGTTTGAGATTGAAGTGCCTTAGATCTGATAATGGTGGTGAGTACTGCAGTAATAAACTCAACAGTTATTGTTCTATAAATGAAATATGCAGGGAAAGGATGGTTCCAAGGACACCTCAGCAAAATGGAGTTGGTAAAAAGATGAATAGAATAATAATGGAGTGTGCATGGAGTATGAGGTTGCATGTTGATTTGCCCTTACAATTTTAGGCAAAATCTATAGATATTATAGTTTACCTGATTAACAGAGGACCTTCTACTACACTGGATGGTAGAATTCTAGAAGAGGCGTGGATAGGTAAAAAGGTAGATCTTTCATTTCTCAGAGTTTTCGGTTCTAAAGCTTTTGTGCACATTGATAAAGAAAATAGAAAGAAGCTGGATGCTAAATCTATGCAGTGCACTTTCATTGGTTATGGTTCTAGAGATTTCAGATTCTGGTTGTGGAATTTAGAAACTAAGAAAATTATTAGAAGCTGTGATGTAGTTTTCAAAAAAAAGGTGATGTACGGTGATCAACTCAAGAGGCTAAATAATTTTGAGTAGGGCAATCTTTATTTGGAAGAAGTTATGATCCAAAATGAGTTCATGGGTAAAAATCATCACTCACAAGAAAACGTAGATACCGACTTCGGTTAGGTAGGAACTGACATTGGTCAAATAAAAATTGACATCGGTCAGATAGAAACTAATGTCGGTCAAGAAGAAACTGACATCAGTCAGGTGGAATTGACATTGGTCAAGTGCAAATCGACATTGACCAGAGATGACCGAGATCGGTCACTGACAGAAAAAAATTTAGGCAGACAAGCTGTGAATGAGTCTCGAATGCCCATGAGGAGGTCTAAAAGGGTAAGTAAACCTCCAATTCATTATTCTCCTTCTTTATACTACTTTTTTCTCACTGATGGTGGAGAACCAAAAGTTTTTAATGAGGCAATCCAGGTAAAATCTAGGAAACAGTGGGAGCATGGCATGAATGAGAAAATTGATTCCTTGAAAGAGAACCAAACATGGGATTTGGTTGAGTTTATAGCTAGAAAGAAAGCACTAAAAAACAAATGGGTTTAGAGGTTAAAGGAAGGAGAGAATGTACAAATGATACATAAGGCCAGGTTGGTAGTAAAGGGATTTGCACAAAAACTAGGTATTGATTTTGATTAAAAAAATTTCTCCTGTAGTAAAAATGACTTCTATTCGGACTGTGTTGTCTTTAGTTGCTATTGAAGATTTATATCTTGAGTAGCTTGATGTTAAGATAGCATTTCTTCATGGAGATTTGGATGAAGAGATATATATGGATCAACTGGAAGGTTTTGAGGTCAAAGGTAAAGAGAAACTTGTGTGCATGTTGAAGAAAAACTTATATGGTCTTAAGTAAGCTCCAAGACAATGGTATTTGAGGTTTGACAGGTTTATGATAGAGAATGGCTTTAGTAAATGTCAATCTGACCATTGTGTTTATTTTAACAGATTGGATAATGGTAGTTATATTATCATGTTACTGTATGTAGATGATATGCTTATTGTAGGTTCACACATGCAAGAAATTACTGAGCTTAAGGTAAAATTAGCTCACACATTTTCTATGAAAGATTTAGGAGTAGAAAATAAAATCCTTGGCATGAATATTAAGAGAGACAAAAAAAATCACAGTTTGATTTTGTCTCAAGAGGATTATGTGAATAAGGTGTTCGAGAGGTTCAATATGCAAGATGCGAAACCAGTAATCACACTTATGGATAAACACTTCAAGTTGAGCAAAGAATAGTGTCCTAAATCACATGATGAGGTTGAGTACATGAGTAAATTTATATATGCTTCAGCAGTTGGGAGCTTGATGTATGCAATGGTATGTACTAGACCTAATACTACCCAAGCAGTGGGAGTTGTCAACAAGTTTATGGCCAATCCAAGAAAGGAACACTGGAAAGTAGTTCAGTGGATTCTCAGATATCTGAGAGGGACCAGTAGTAGGCATTTATGCTATGGAGGGTCAAACACTTCTCTACATGGGTATGTAGATTCAGATATGGCAGGTGACTTGGATGGCAGGAGAAGCACCACAGGATATGTGTTCACTTTTGGTGGAATGCCGGTTAGCTAGATTTCAACGTTGTAGAAGGTTGTTGCCTTGTCTACTACAGAGGAAGAATACATTGCAGTCATAAAGGCTAGTAAGGAAATGATTTGGATGTCTTGGTTCATGGAAGAGTTGGGAAAGGAGCAAGAGAGTTACAGATTGTACAGTGATAGTCAAAGTGCAATTCATTTGACAAAGAATTCAGCCTTTCATTCAAGAACCAAACATATATAGCTTAGGTACCACTTCATTAGACAGGTATTGGAGGATGGTCAATTGCAGCTGGAAAAGATCCATACAGATAAGAACCCTGCTGATATGTTAACAAAGCCGGTATAACAAAGGAGAAGTTGAATCTTCATTCAACTTTTGTTGGTCTTCAAGATTGAACTTAAAGATGGAGAAACAAGCTAGAGGATGTTGTTGTACAGGAACAGGTGTAGCTATTTATCTCCAAGTGGGAGATTGTTGAGTTATGGAGCTAAATGCTTCACTAGATGAGCAAATGTAGAGGTTTCTGGAGTTACACAGTCACCGACATCGATCAGGACCGATCGACATCGATCATCTGTGCATTCCTAGAATTCTAATTTTTGAGGAGAATAGTCAGTTTTCATGTAAAGACTAACTCTTAGTCTTGAATCTGCTTTTCTATTTTTGGTAGGACAAATTTGAACCTTTGATTAAGAGGTGCATCTAACGGTGGAGAATGCATGGCTCATGAACCCTAGTTCTATATAATAGGGTTAGATCCTCATAGTTTGTCAGGTGGATCAATTCAAGTAGTTGAGTTGGTTGTAATTAAGAGAGAGAGAACTCTTGAGGGAAAGAGATTTGTACATCTGAGAGGTGTGAGAAGAGAGAGATTTCTTCATTGTATTTCCTTCTGGAAGAGATTAATACAAGATTGGTTATTTCTTGTATCTCCTATTCTTTGTTGTTTTTGATTTCTAGTTACTTATTATTTCAGGTTTAATTCTGTGTTTAGTTGCTTATACAGAAGTAATTAATTGTGCTGTAAGATCCTAACAAGATAATTATGACACAGTTACAAAAAGTGAAAAGCACTGGAAAGTAAATATATGTTAAAGGAAGTGTCCATGTATAAGTAGGTCAGTAACTATAAACCATAATAAATATTTGCACCTATCATGATGTAAAAACTATATTTAGTTAACTCAAATTTCAATTCAATAGAAAATATTTCATAGCATTATTTTATATTTTATAACTTAATAACTAACAGTGTCATTACACATATTTATATGAACATAAGAACACATAAATATTATGAATATTTATGAGACTATATTTTGTTTCTTCCCTATTAATTTTTTCATTTTGCATATTAAATAGGTATGTGGCTAAAATATTGATAAAGATCAAAATTGGCCATGCAAGTGTTCTGACTTGTTGACCACTCTATATTTATTGTCACCTCCTAAAAAGAGTTAATGTCATACTACCATTGAGTACTATTGAATACTATTGAAGAGTTTGATAAATAATTGGTACTTGAAAACTATTCACTTCTAGCACTATCATCTATATAACCTTTATACACATAAAAAAATATTATTAATTAAAATCAAATTGCAACAAATAATTACATAATAAATTTGTAATCACAAGTTTAAATTATTAACGATATTAATATTTTTCAATTCCAAATTATTAAAAAAAACTACATAAATTTATGTAAAAATAATTTTCAATAAAAAAACTACCACTAATTAGTGAACAACTCTTTTTAATGTATCTTTTTATTTTTGAAACATACACATAAAATAAAATTAAAAAAAAAAAAATTAAAAATCAATTGTAGAACCCCAGAGATAAACCTGATGGACTAAAATTAAAAGCGATATAGGATTACACCAATGTCGCTTTCCAAATCTATTGAAACTAGAATCTTCGAGCATGGAAAATGAGCCTATTTAATTGCCCGCGGAATTAAAATGGTTTTTACGTTCACGTTGTAGTCATCCGTTTCAATGCGCAACATTCTCCCCTCTCAATGAATAATAGAGGCTGGTTGTCTATTTATAGCGTCTGTCTTCAGCTCTGTATTGTCAAAGTTCTCTCTGACTGCTCTATTCTAATACCATTGTGGACGATCCTGGAAATAAAACTCTGATATTTCTGGTTCTTGTTAAACTGCAAAGACATCCTCATATTCCTTTTATCAACCCATTCTATACTAGAGTCCTTTTGAGAAGATGGCCGTATTTCCATTTCCCCAAGAAGAAACTCATCATTCAGCTGATAATAAGATACCTTTCCAAACGAAATCTTCAGATGGAGAAAGAGAAAGGCAACCTCAGCTGTCTGAAGTATGGAGAGATGTTCAAGGAGCCAACAATTGGAAAGATTTTCTTAATCACATTCATCCGATTCTCAAATCTGAAGCACTCAGATATGGAGATTTAGCACAACTTTGCTACGATGCGCTTGATGGTGAAAGTTATTCCAGATACTACGGCACCTGTAAGTTCAGTAAAGGAGCTCTTTTTGAAAAGATGGGCATGTCTGGTTGTGGCTAGCAAGTCACTAAATATATATACGCTAATACTGATTTGTTGTGCCAACTTTTTGGTGAGAAACCAAAAGATAACGGCGTTTCGATAGGGTTTGTTGCAGTTTGCACCGATCCGAATGAGATAAGAAGGCTTGGACGACGAGATATAGTGATTGCACGGAGAGGAACCCAGACAATTCAAGATTCCATACAAGTTCTCAGAGATGTTCTGGTACCCACAAGATTATCCTATAGATTTGGAAGAACTGGCAAAGTCCATAAAAATGAGGCTGTACGAATTGAGAGAGGCTTCCTCAGCTGTTATACTTCGACCATATGTCAACATGAAGATTCTACAGGAAGGACAGTGAACATCAGCACAAGGAATTTGGTATTGGGCGAGATAGAACGATTGTTCCAAGTTTACGTGAATGACAAGTTAAGCATAGCCTTTACGGGACACAGCTTAGGAGCTGCTCTTGCAACATTGAGTGCTTATGATGTCAAACAAATGCTTAACTCTGCCCCTTCTCATGATATTCCTGTGACTGTATTTGCTTTTGAGTACCCAAGGGTAGGAAGCCTTGCTTTTGCTAAACAGGTGCAGGAGACTGGAGTCAAGGTTTTGATGTTTGTCAACAAACGTGACGTGGTTCCCAAAGTTCCAGGAGTTTTTATGAATGAGAACCTCGGATTTCTGGGTAAATTCCTACAATGGCTTCCTTGGACATACTTTCATGTTGGCGTCGAAGTTTCTTTAGCCAAAACTCTGCATTCCTGAAGGTCAATCACAATCTTGCTTTCCTTTATAAATTAGAGGTTTACCTGCATTTCCTAGACGGCTTTGTTGGAGATAACAGGCCATTTAATTCTTGTGGAAGAGATCCTGCCCTTGTCAATAAAATCAGCGATCTGTTGATTGAGGAATTTGGAATTCCCCCAAAATGGTGGCAGGAACAAAACAAAGGTCTCATTAAAGACGGAAGGAAATTGGAAGCAACCCACGAAATCAGTTGATGAAGACGACAAAGTAGGGAAATAATTCAAGTCCCTGTTTATAAGGATTAAATGTGGACTAAGTTCCGATATATGTTACATTATTCTGAGCTCTTTTAATTTATGTCCCGTTATTTGTCAGTTAAAGTTTCTGTAGAATATTACACCCATACATCCCTCTATACTCTATAACCGATATATTGTATTCATAATATTTTTAAAAATGATGATGTCTTTATTTACTTGTCAACTTTTAAGTTTGCTGATGTTTTTTGGGTTGTGGTGTAACAGGGAAGATAGATACATTTGTAATGGAATGATTCATGTGCAAATTAAACTAACGATTTAACTATTTTTAATGAGAGACATACAATTAGTAATTTAATTGAATAGAAGAATGAAAATTACAATCCATACTTATATTAGAGATTAAGTATAGGCCCGTTAATCCCACAATTATCATATATCAAAACTCTTGAACTTAATATTTTATAAAATATCAAAAACGTTTAACCTTTTCATCCCATCTAAATATAAAAATCAAAGTTTTGTCTTCTTTTTACCAGGAGTATATTACATTAAAAGTGGTGTGCCACATATTGTTAACGAGTTCTTTTATTTTGCACATATGCGAAAGATTTTCCATATATGATTTAGTTGTATAAATGTGAAATTTATATAATGTTACTTATTCATATCAAGGTTAAGTCTTCTTTTTAGTAGGGTTATACTACATTAAAAGTGGCATTTCACATAGTGTTAGTGAATTCTTTCATTTTGCACATATGCAATAGATTTTCCATATATGATTTGGTTGTGTATGTGTGTGTGTGTGTGTGTGTCTATATATATATATATATATATATATATATATATATATATATATATATAATGTTACTTATGCACAATCAAAGATTGTATTCCAAAACCACAACATTATTTAATATGGTGTTTCCAAAAGAAATTACATAGATTATTATAAAAATATATAATAGTGTTAAATAATTGAATTATTGAAAAGAAATTGTGAGACAACGCTTCATAATAGATGAAACTTAAAAAAAAAAGTTTTCAAGAACAATACATAATTTTCTTTTGTAAAATATTTCCATATGAATATGATAATAAACATATATGTTTTATCTTTTTAGTGTTCATGAATTCATTTAAATACAATTGAAAAAATAACATAATTAATGGAATAAGAGCTTTTATGTTTTCACAGTCTATAATATTGAACAATAGGAAATTTATAGGTAAAATTGCATGCATATTTTTTTATCTAACACATTTTGAACTATAATCTATTATTCATCATTAAGAATTTTACATGTTGATTTGAAACGTGTCAGATCAAAAAATATACATAGTTTCACCTATAATTTTTTTTTTACTCATACTTAAGGGAAATTTATCATTTAAAAATGTAAAATAATAATTTCAAATATTATTTAGTAGACATAATAATAAATAAGTATAATTGAAATTATAAAACAATAAAATTATTAAAACATGTAGTGAAAGACAATTACTGACTATACTTAAAGAGAACCTTGAGATTCTAAAATTTACATTATGTTGTGTAGGCTTAAATATAATTGTGTATCTAATCTTTGATAGAACATGAGGAAAATAAAAATGGTGCCCACTCCCTGAGTAATGAATTTTTCAAATGGTAGTTTTAGCAATGTGCCTTTATGACCATCCATGGTGTCTTTGCGTTTCTTGTTCATATTATGTTGATTTCTAGGTCCCATTTATTTTTTGGAATTATAAACCATCAAGTGTCATTTGTTTTTTTTAATAAAAAACTAGGGGTAAAAATTTTTATTCAATCAAAAAATATAGCATCCATATGCCAGCCAAACCGGCAGAAAAAACACACAAACCACACCAACATCACTCGCTCATACCTTTCCTATCAACCGACAGAATTCTCTCTAGTTATTTTCTAGTATCATAAGGCAGTTGTGCTACCTCGACCACATTCTGCTCCACAATCTCTTTCGAGGCCCATCTAGCCAAACAATCCGCTGCCTTATTCCATTCTCTCAGAATGTGATTAAAAATTACCGTCTCCATAAGTGAACTTATCTATATAATCTACTGAACCACCAAAGAAAGCTACCAGTTCACATTGGTAATTTGTCGTTCCTAGATCATATTAATCAAAACCAGTGAATCGGCCTCACATATCACTCTATGCCACCCCATCTCATAAGCTCTTTTCAGAGCGACCAAAATAGCTTGGCCCTCCATCCGATTAATTGTCTGCTCTCCCCTGAACTCTGAGAAGATGAAAATAACCTCAATCGAAGCATCACGCGTGATCCCTCCTATACCAGTCGGACCCGGATTGCCATGAGAGGAAACTTTCATATTAATCTTTAAAAATTCTGATGGAGGGGGTATCCACCTCCCACTTTTCTTCACTTTCTGCGTCCCTCCCTCACCTCTCCTGATGCAAGCAGAGCTTGGTGACAACCCACACACCCCCAAGCTTCCAATCACTTCAGCATCGCTCCTTGCCATGGGCAAAGCGACTTCACACTTGGCCTCCACAGACTCCTGAACTATTCTACTTATCCTGCTAAAAACTTGTGCAACCTCCAGCTTGGCATCCTTAAAAATCCTTCTATTCCAATCCATCCAAACCTACCATAACAAGAATATGGGCCCTGCATACCAGACTTCTTGTAAGAAATGAGCTCCAGGGGGTAGATGGTCAAGCTGCTGCCAAAAATTAGGCAGAGATAAGGCGCGAATTCCCCTGCATTTACACACCCTCCATCAAGCATCCCAAAGCTGAGCAATAAAGCAATAGGAGAAAAATAAATGGGATGCATTCTCCTCCTCTGCACCACACAAGACACAACGAGAAGGTCCCACAAATCCTCTTTTGTGCAAATTATCCCAAGTCAGACAACGGTTCCATGCCAACGTCCAGATGAAGCAATTACATTTCAGCCACAAGAACTTGCACCAGGTCTGCTTCCACCAAGTAACCTCCCTATCTTCCCCATACTTATACACAACAAGCTCATGATACCCCACAGAAACCAAATATTTTCCTTTTGGGTGAGGAGACCAGGCAAGTTCATCAGTCCCTCTAAGGGCGAAACAACTACGCCTGGCTAAAATCCCCTTCAACTCTTCAAACTCCACCTCCATATCCCTGACTAGCCAATCCTCTGGGCTTTTCCATCTTGCTTCCATAAGCTGATCCTGATGAAAAAACAACTTGAAATCACTCACCTTAACCCAGCCCGCCTCACAAAATCTCTGAGAGAGAGCTTGAAGATGTCGGTACTGCTGAGTTATAGGGGGGAAACCATCCCACAAGTCATGCCAAAACTCCACTTTCATCCCTCTTTTACAAATCTAGAATAGCCCTCTTTTTATCAGAGCCGCCCCTCTCTTAAGAGTGTCCCATATAACCAACCCCTTCCGTATCATATGATATCTCGATATGTCCTTATGGGAGCATCCCAAAAAATACTTATGCACCAAAACTTTGGCCCACATGCAGTCCTGCTCAATGCACCATCTCTAGTATAGCTTAGTAGCAAGGGCCGTACCAGCCAAAAAGGATTGTCTGAGCCCCAGGCCACCCAATCTTTTTAGACTACAGACAACATCCCAATGAATGAGACTCCATTTAGTCGAGGATAAATTCCCAGCCCATAGAAACTGTCTTGCAAGAGAATCCAATTCCTTCATAAAGCTAACCAGCGCCACTTGTAATATGCACCTGTAAATGGGGAGTGCCTGGACCACTGATTGAATCAACTGAACCCAGCCCGCAAAAGATAACCATCTATGAGTCCAATGATTCACCTTGGTCCTAAATTTATTTAGTATACCCTACCAAGACTCCTTAGATTGTCTACCTGTGGTGACCGGGATGCCCAGATAAGTGATCGGCAAGCTGCCAATTTGAAACCGAAGAATCTCAACCACTCTCCTTTGAATAACCAGAGGTGTATTGAAGAAGAAGATGGACGATTTGTCCTCATTAATAACCTACCCCGAGGCCACGAGATACTCATCCAGGCACCTCTGAATATTATTTGCCTCTCTAATGGTGGCCGCTCCCATCATGGCCACATCATCCACAAACTGGAGGTGAGAGAGAATAGGAAGCTCACCATCCCATCTCCATCCCAGAAACTCCCCGTCCTTCGTATACTCTCTGATCCTACATCTTAATCCCTCAGCCAAGAGAAGAACCAAGTATGGGGATAGAGGGTCTCCCTGCCTCAGGCCCCTAGTAGCCCCAAACAAGCCCATATGTTCACCCCTGACCAGTACAGAAAATGAGGTTGAGGTAATACAGCTCATGACCCACTCAATTCACTCCCTCTCAAAGCCAAAAGCCTACAAAACTTTTTGGGGAAAGGACAACCTCACCCTATCATAAGCCTTTGACATGTCCAACTTAATGAACATTGCCTTCTCTCTAGATCTAGACATCGAGTGGACAGCCTCTGTCGCCATCACAATACCATCCAAAATCTGCCTACCCTTCACAAAGCCACTCTACTCCTCCGCAACTAGCACCTTCAAACATCTCTTCAGTCTTTTGGCAATCACCTTCGAAATAATTTTATAAATAACATTACACAAGGAGATGGGCTGAAATTGGCTGAGCCGATCAGCACCCTCCCCCTTCAAAATGAGAGCCAAGAAAGTAGAATTCAGAGCCCTCAACATCTGTTTGTTAGCCTGTGACTCCTGGACCATAGCTAGTAAATCCTCCTTAATAATCTCCCAAAACTCTTGATAGAACTCAACCGAAAACCCATCCAGCCCAGGTGCCTTACCTTTTTTCATTAGAACTACAACCCTCCTTAGCTCCTCCATCGACACCGGGTGCCTCAACATAACCTTCATATCTTTAGAGACAATAGAAGGAATACAAGAAAGAATCAGGTTCTCCGTGGCCGCATCCCGCTGTCCAGCTTCCCAGAAGAGGGTACTAAAATAGTGTTCAGTCTCAATGCAAATGTCTCTCGTGGAGGTAACTACCTCACCCCTCTCCATGAAAAGAGAAGTTATCCCATTATTGTGATTCCTGGCTTTGACCGAATTGAAGAAGAAGGCCGTATTCCTATCACCCTCCTACAACCAATCAATCTTGGCCTTCTATTTCCAGAAGATTTCCTCACATAGTTCCCACTCCTCCAGGGACCTTAGTGCCTTCCCTTCCTCCTCTAACAACATCTGGGTTAAACCATCCTCTCTAATCTGTCTAGTGATAACATTAAGTTCCTCCTGAGCCCTTGACTTTTCCTGGAAGATGTTCCCAAAGCTCTTTCTGTTCTATCTCTAAAGCCTGTATTTGACAAATTAGAGCCTCTTAACAAAAACATACATAGCTATTCCAGTATCTGGCCACCCATCTCTCCACCACTCACTCATGCGGCCATACAAATCCTGGTCCCACAACCACACGAGCTAAAATTTGAATGGTGGCTTCTACGCCCTGATAGCCGAAGAGATGCTCAACCTAATTGGCCAATGGTCCGATCCTTGCCAATCTAATATCTCAAAGTTGAGCATCCATCTGCTCCCCATCCAAAAATAGGATGCCAAAAATCTATCAATCTGCTTTGCTATAATGGTGTTATCCGGCCTTCTGTTGTTCTAAGTAAAACAACCATTGCTTGGTTTGATGTCCACCAGATTGAGTTCCGCTATCTTTTCATTGAGAAGAGCAGAGGATGGTTCAAGCCTGATATTTTATCCCCTCTTTTTTGATAGGTCCAGGATCACATTAAAATCTCCAGCTAGGATCCAAGGCAGGTAAGGAAATTCCTGAAAGATCACCTTGATATTATTCCAGATGTTGATCTTACCCTGTAAATCCATGGGAGCATAAACATTTGACAAAAGTACATACTCACCTTAGTCCGTGCACAAGGCAATCATAGATAACAATGATCTAAAGGCCAACCAAACCACTGGTGTAACCTTCCTTGGATTCCAAAAACAAGCTAGTCCACCTGCTGCCCCATTGGCTCCAATGCACTGGCACGCCCCTTGTCCCCAAATACCTGAGGCAATACCCATCATATAATCCATAGACACTTTGGTCTCTTTCAAAAAGATAATGTCTGGATGTTGACTCTGGATTAACTCATGAATAGCTTTTTGTCTGGGGCCGCTATTCAGGCCCCACACATTCCATGAAACCGTGATCATTTCAAGGGAGGCAAGAAGTGTGCATCTAAGGGCTTAATCGACCCTAATTCGACCAAGTCCTCCCCAATCATCTTGAGACGGTCTGTATCCTTCCTTCTCCCCACTTTCCCACTCTTCTCTATGCTTCCTTTCTTGCTATCTTTTTGAAGAATACCCAGGTTGGACAAAGCCTTCCTTCTCTTCTCCTCTTCTTTACCACCTGGTAGTGACTCCTTCCCTTTTGCCACTGATTAGTACTTTTCTTCTATTAAATCTGCCAAACTCTACACTCTCCCTGGTCCCTCCAAATCCCTTGGTAAGGGCATTTCATCTGCTTTTTCCAGAAGGAGAAGGTCCTCCCAAACCATGAGCTCATCCTCTTCCATTAACTCCTCCCTCCTGGTATTACCTGGGTTAATCTCCTGCTGTCCCAAATCTTCCAAGATATCAA
Source organism: Torreya grandis (assembly GCA_037957365.1). Classification (NCBI taxonomy): domain Eukaryota; kingdom Viridiplantae; phylum Streptophyta; class Pinopsida; order Cupressales; family Taxaceae; genus Torreya; species Torreya grandis. The sequence goes on from JARHVA010003253.1 coordinate 1,521,473, forward strand.
ATCTTTTATAAGAGTCCACCTCTTGCCTCTCTAAAAGGGTTCTCTTGTATCTCTTATTTCTACTCCTGGATTTCACCTGCACAAACCCTTCAGGGTCCTTCCCCCCCTCTGAGCTAGGCTTTTTGCCTTTCTCCTCAACTGAAGTCCTATTCCTGGATGGCAAAGGAGAAGGCTGCTGCTCCTCCCTCTTACTTTTGGGGCATTTTCTTACCAGATGTTCATATTCATGGCATAACTGGCATCTAAAAGTCAAGGGTTCGTAATCTAGTTGCTGCACCCAAGAGTACGAACCTGCACACATTTCCAATGCATCTAGTAAAGGCCTGCTTAAATCAATCTCAACACATGTTATAGCATATGTCATAATATTCTTCCCTAATGTTTGTGAGGATGACCCCACTGGTTTCCCTATTATTGATGCTATCATCAACAGAACATCCTCCTGACAACATTCGATCAGCATTCGCGGGAGATGAACCCACACTAGAACCCTGTTCGAAAGTTCCTCGGTGGGGTTAAAACCAACATGCCACGATTTTAGGAAAATACCAGCCTGATTGTAGAAATACGGTCCTCCTTCAAACACTCGATCTCTATCTTCCAGATAGTTGAAAGTAACCATAAAGAAGCTATTAACCAACAAAATTAATTCCATTTCACCTGCTAGCTCCCACACCCTATGAGCCCATCTTTCAAAGAAAGGTAAAAAAAATTTCAAACCCAAAAATTTGTAGTATAGGGAGTGCTTGGAGTAATACTCCACATCCTCTGAAATCATGTCATACAGAATAACTAATTTCAGTCTCTCATTACACCGTTCCAAGCAGCCATTAACCTTGGTGATTCTTGACCCTCCAGCTGAGCTAGAACCCTGCATTTCTGAAGTCTATTCAAGACTAGTTGTCCCCCTTAGACTCCCTTCCTGTCCCTAAAATCTTCTGCCTACCACTTCACTAAAACTCCTGCCCCTTGTAATACTTTCCTGGCCCTGACGCTCCATTGCTGCCCCCCCAGCACCACTTGCCTTCCACCTTGTTGTCTCTACTCTACCCCTACGCACCAAACTCCCCTCTATACCTGCACAAAAATAGAAAATACCCACCAGAAGCTAGGGCACGGCTACCCTAGCTGGGATGCAAGCTGCAACACTCGCCCAGCCTCACCATCGCGCCAATTGTTTATCTAAAGAAATCATCAAGTGTCATTTGTTGTTGTACATTCATTTCTAGGATTTTATTAGTAGACTTTATCTTATTGGATCTCTTTTTTTTACATTGACTTGGATCTCTATAAAAAATTTGAAATAGATAAGGTCATAAATAGATATGTCAATAAAATTCCCAAGGGTTACAACTAAATAACCTATATTCTATATTTATACCTGTGTAGTTCATGTTTTATGTTAATCAAAGAGTCTTAATAGAAGAGTATTAATGAAAGAGTCTTAGAAGAAGTTTATCTTTGTTTAACTAAGACCAAAATGCTTACATGAGAATCACCTATATCCGTATTTGATTACAATATTCTATTTAATTTTTTATATAAAACATTAAGCATAAATTTAGAAAAGGTCGTGTGACTAGACTTGAATTAGGTTATCATTTTCCTTGATTATCCTTGTTGGAATGTCTCTAGCTTATTTTAATAAATGAATGTCCATAGTTTGAACATACACACTTTTTGGTAGGAAACATTTAAACATGAGACTAGAAAAAAATAAAAATCATAGGTCCAAACATTGAGGAAGAACACATAAGTGTAGTGTGGCAGCAAAAATAAAATAAGATGGAATCAATGGACTCACAAAATGTAGAAAATGAATAATAACATGAGTAAAAATTACATAAAATAAGAAAAAAAAGAAGAATATAGATGTAAGAAGAGAATGGAGGACACCTAATGTAATCAAAATAAAAATAATCGAAACTTAAGAAGGAGAGAGGCACATGTCTACACAAATAGTAATAGAGAAAGAATGAACACATGAAAAAGTGTGAATAAAATCCAAACATAGAATAATGATCCATATGCACAAATCCATAGTAAATGCATTAAAATAATAAATTGTAAAAGGATTAGTTGTGTATGTAGTGCACCCTACTTTGATGTGCATATATGAGCAAACATACACATGGGTCAAAATGAAATGATATATAACTGAAGCACATACCTTGACTTACCTATGAAAGGGAGGGTGATATATTTAAATATGTCCATCCATAACTTTTCATTTCATAAAATTTGTTATACTTGTTCATAATGGCCATTTGAAAATAAGTAATCAATAATGTATAAAGTCCATGTAAGTAAAGAAATTATTTTTTAAAAAAAATTAAACAAAGAGAATAAGAGTATTCCTAGGGTTGGTATTATTACTATAGATTTGATGTTGCAGTCTAGCCTAATGAGCTAGCACACTGGCCCTTTCACATAAGACCGCAGTATTACACACTCACCTGAGGCATGCAGATGGAGACCAGTTCCCATAGGTTTTTCTAGTTAGTGTTATTTCCTTAGTCATATTCTTCCTTTTATGTATTTAAATAGGTATTGTACAAAATCAAAAAATAAACTATTTTGATTCTATTGTTTCCAATATTGGATACCATGATTATATAGGTTATTGCCATCACTATTTCATATTATTACATTAGAAAAATAAAATATGAGTTAGGTTCCATACTAAGTTATAGTTATTACTCTCAACTTAACATAACACATTTAGTCATCATGAGCACAAGAAAATTATGTAATGTCTATAACTCATATATTAAGTGAGAGCATCCAAAAATTAACCACCTCTAGCCATTACAACAAGGGTATTTATACTTGATTATCCCTAACCATGTGTTTACATCATCAATGGAAAGATTAAATAACCAATAGACTCTCAGTAGACTAAGAGTCATGGATCTTAATTAACTAGCTTTCCCTAAGGACCTAGGTCTTTGTAGCCCCTATATACTCGTACTATGCTAGATCCTTATTTTCATCTGTTCATCTTCTCAAGACTGGTGTAAAAATTTTGATAAAAAAGGGCTATATGTCCCATATGAATCAGTCCTTAATTGTTCCTACTTCGCATACACTCCCCAATTCTTCTACTTCAGTTCTATGTCCTATGTTGTTAGGTTCTTCATGACTAATTACTTCAGTTCCAAGTCCTATGTTTTTTGGTTCTTCATGACTAATTCTTCTTTTATTAGGTCCTCCTACACTAGGGATTCCATTCTTTTATCCTCTCATGCCCTGTAGGTGTTGTGCCATGATGATTCTACACCTATCAAGTTCTGTAACAAAGTTTTTTTGTACTATGATCCTTCTATGTCATGCTAACCCTGGGCCAAAATAGAAAATACTTAACAAAATTTTTTGGTCAACATTACCCTACACTAACTCATAGTCCATCCTAGACTAAGTCATGATATTAGCCTCTATCAAAGATTTAGGTCCCACTTACTCAATCTCCTTCCTAACATTATCCCAATGTGATAATACCTCAAGTAGCCTAGTAGTTAATTCTTCCATAGCCTCCTTCGATCTCTTCATCTCTTCGGGTTGGTTAGAGGTCTCATTGGCCTTCTTGACTAGTTCATTTAGGGATATGGTGGAGTCTTTATAGACATCTTCAAGTGTGTATAATTCCTTGACAACATGTCCTCAAAGGGATGAAAAACATGCATTCAGTTATTGACAGTAATTATTGATGGTTTCTTCTAGCATCTCCAAATTTTTAAATGCCTTAGGATGCTCATCATGGTTCCTTATTAAGATCACAACATCATCCATCTGTTGTAGCTAAGTTTATTTATATTAGAGCTAATCCTCTAAGCTTTTATTTAGGCATGCCAATCGCTCAAAATTTCCATCAAAAATGGGGTTGACTTCCACACACTTTCTAGGGTGATATTGTAGACTTATGTTGCCTTAGTAAGTTTATTTGCTAGCTTTAGTCCCATGTCTTTGATATGGGCTATTCCTTGCATCACTTTAGTAGGAGGTTCACCAAGGTATCTAACTATTTTGTGGCATCCCCATTGAGAGGTATGCCATCCACCAATGGCTTTACCTATTCCAATTTTTTTTTGAAGAGATTTAATGTTCTCACTTTTACCTCTATGACATCTTTGACCTACTACTTTAGAGTATCCACTTCCTCAACAAGCCCCTATTTGGTACTGACTTATTATATATACCCATAATTTGGGTATTATTTCCTCTTGGTAGTATGCACATCATAATTTAATATAATGTTCTAGTGTACAACCTTGATGGAAAGATTGAAAAAAATGACAGTCACTAGAAGGGGGGATATTTTGGGGATCCACCCATAGTGTCTTAGAAAATGCAAGAGAATTTGGTCCCAAGAAGATCCTATCTTTGGGGAGCTTAAATTCTCAATCCTCATTATACATGTGTGAAGAAAAGACACCTTATTCCTTGTTTCTAAGGTTCAATCTTTAGGAATGAATTTCAGCTAGAGATAGAAGTTCTTGTTAGGGATGCCAATTTTATAACATTCATGCATATTGGTATCTACATCATTCCCAAGCTCTTTCATAGACTATATTAGTTCCTTCCATTTAGTAGGGTCATGCCCTACTTTGACCCCTATACTAGTATCCATAGAAGTATTACCAATGGCCATTTCACTCCTTTCTTCCTCACCATCCCACTCTTCATCATACAATTGTCTTGCATCAAATAACATGTCATCAGAGATAGCATCCTCCTCTTGCATTAGTGAGGGAGTCTTATTAGATTCAGAATCTAGTGTTTGTACTTTGACTACAAATATTTCCTATTGAGTCATTTATTTTATGGTTTGTTACTATGCAACTCTTGATGATGATTTTGGGGGAGATGGTTGTGATGTTTGAGGGGGTGGGAAAAAAGTGAGAGAAATGTGTGTAGGAGAAGGTGTAGGTGGATGGACTTGCATTAATAGTGACCTGGGTGGAAATGGTTAGGGAGGTGAAGGGTATGGTGGAGATGGGCGAGGTGGGGATAGCTGAGGTGGAGATGGGTGTGATAGAAAAGGACAATGTGGAGATGGATTCAGAGATGATGGGCCCTTTTTTGAGCCTAGATATTATTTTACTAATTTATTAGTACCTACTAACCACTTACACTAGCCTTATGCTCAACCCTCTTTTTATTCTTTAATAGTGGCACAAATGGAGTCTTTTCATTGAGGTCTCCACCAATTAGATCCTTTGGAGGATATAGCATATAAAATAAGCTATGAACTTTATCTCCCACCATTTTTTATTTGACAATTATGTTCATCAAGGTTGTCTCATTCCTCTCTTGGTAGGCCTTTTTACATGGATATAGAAACATTTTTCAAAGAGTGTGAATCTCTAAGTCTATCTTCTTAGCCTCTAAGGTAATTGGTTACACATCATATATATAGTTCACAGAGTCTATGAAGTAAAATTTTGAGAAGGAATATGATAACTTCAATCAAGTGGAAATCTCTTTAGAAGGGGTCATCCTTATGCACACAAGGTAAAAATGTTGTTTTACTTCAATCTAAGATTGCTCAGTAGCTAAATGGGGTAAATTCTCCCTCATGTCATCAAAATAGTACCTCACATCATCAAATTATTACCTCATCTTTATTTTAAAAGAGGGAATGATGTGTTGAGGGCATGTGAAAGCCTTGTAGTGATTAGTAGGGGACCTATGCATGGGTGGGTATGTCCACTTCAGTGATCCTAAGTTGTATTTCATCATTTTGATCTCATCAAAGACCATTAAGATAATAAATAACCCCAAAATAAACCTAGGTTTGGGGATTCAATGTCTTTTCTCCACATCTTCAACAATCTTTTGACTAAAATACATGGCCTTATTTTATTGTAATCCCTAGGTGACCTAGTAAGCGATGTATAGGTGTACCATATCAACTTCCTTCCACCGATCAATCCCACTGATTTTATTTATAATGATCTATGCTATAATGAATAGGGTGGGATCCTATAATTTATTAATGTAGAGGACATGGCCCTACTTATGGTATATAAGCATCGTAGAGATCTTTTGGACCTCTTTAATGTCTACTAGGTCATTGGTGACATACAACTATGAACATTATAGTCCCTAACCTTATTTATCCTCTCAAGCATTATTTTTAGATTGCACCTAATAATGTATATATAATCCTCATGGATGCATGAGATAAGGAACTAAACCTCCTCCATGGGTTTTCCAAAGTATAATAGATTAAAAAGTTGGAACAACCCTAAAACATCCAACACATTAAAGCTTTTGACATCAAACACCACTTCGTTCTTGGTTTTATAGAAATTGACTCGATATTCATTTTGAATTTCAACCTTGTTTCCATGTTTTAAATGGTTATAATCAATGATTGTGCAAGTGGATACCTTGAAAATTAAATTTTATATGCACAACATTGATTCTAGATACAACATTTCCTCAATCAATAGAGGTAGTGACAATGATAATTAATTTTTTTTACTTGACCTATCATGCTTTATTCCTCTCTCTTAATGCAATAAACTTTCCCTTCTATATACTCTTCCCTAATGAAATCGTATCTCCCCCACGTACCTATTTGTCCTCTAGTATCATAGACAATAGTTTAGTTTTGAGGGACTTTATTTTAGGCCACATCACCCTTCATTGAGCCTAAAGGTTGATGTGTATTCATCCAACATTTCTAAATGAATATGTGGCTATAGAAAATGACTTCAGATTTTCAATCTTGCATATCCTCTAATGGTAGACTTGTACAACCTGTAACCTTTAAACTTTCTCTATCATGGTCATGTCTCAAAGTTCCCCTTATATTTTTCTTACTAAGAAGTGCCACTTTCCTCAATACCTATATTAAATTATAACTTATCTATATTTTGTATTTAGTATTCACTTGTTCTCAGCTCTGGTATTCACCTTTTTAGCTTTGGTATTCACTTTTTTGAGCTCTTTAACTCTATTAGTCATAGTTAAATGCAAAGGTAAAGAGTAGAAATAAGTTAACTATCCAATTTATAAGATAAATGGGGGTTCACCATCATTACTAATTTCCCTTCACCCATCACTTCATGTCATTCATGTAGATATTTAATAGCCATCATGTTTCAATTGTTTCTTTTGGAATTTAATTCTTTTAAAAGTATTATCACATCACACTTTTGGCACATTATTTCCATAAATATTCTTTCCCCATTAATGACACATCTTGTCTCATGCCTTCCTTTCAGGTGGATGACATATATGTCCTACACTTTCCTTGCTATGGAAGGTAGTTGTCTTTCAAAATTCAAACTAATGGAAGAAACACCCTATCTTTAGGCTTCATAGTTCACGTGTCTTAAATGACTCGTATACCCTTAACACTTTGTTGACCTAGATTCCTTGTACACAATAATAACCTTGCATGCATATGTAATATATGCTTTTATAATTATTTGAATTAAGATTTCTTATCTCTTTTACCCCAGACTAAAATGAGTCATGGTCCTACATGAAAATAAAAAATATACATTAAAGAGAATTACACTATGAAATATTTCCATGCAACAAAGGCAAGGATTTGATTGAAAAAAAGAAATCCTAAACTAATGGAAATGGCCTTAATGATTATAATACTTTAGCTATTCAAAAGTGAAATACGGTCGAAGCTAACTTTCATTATAATACCAAGGAAGGAACTAGCCATCCAACCTTTGTAACTGACATGCTCTACTAGGTTGAATGTTGTGAATAACAAAAGGACCATCATTGATGTGCACTAATAGATTTGGATTCCTTCTATATGGTCACTTTTTGAATGGTCAAGAACTATCAATAAACTTGACATGCATCTTTCTTAAGGATCGATGGAATCCATTAATTTCACTAAAATTTCTTTGAAAGACATCATGATTTCCTTTATCAACTCAAATTTTATGAAATATGTTTTTTAGTTCAATAATTTCCTATTTTAACCATTTCTGGTTCTTGTTCCATGCTGATGTTAGGTGAAATAGTCTGAATGGGCCCAATGTAAAAGTTTTCTAGATTGGTGCCAGTATCATGAGCTCATGTGCCATTGTCCATAGGGAAATACAAATGGGTTTTCAAAGGATCAAATTGATTAGATCCGTCACCTTAGTCCACATGAAACACTAGCTTCTATTTACCTAGATATATTTCTTCACGTTGGTCTTGATCAAGGACTAAGTCCGGTGTGGAGACTTAGCTTGTTGATTCATTGAAGAGATGTAATGGTGATTCAAGAACATGATGGATATTTCTTAGATGATCTTGAATTGGACTTAGGTCACTAATAATTTCTTTACATATGGCTTGGAGGTGAACATAAATCAATTCTTGGAGAAGAATAATATATGGTCGACTTCATGTTTTCCTTAAAGAGATGCCAAAATTGAGTTCCCATATGTCATTCTTCATGATCATACCATGGCTTCTCCTAGGAATGACAAGTTGCATATAATGCATTCACCTAGAAGTAATTCAATAGGTATGACTCTTTATTTATCCACATTTTCTCATAAGCTTCTATATGGGGTTTAAACACTAGTACTCTACTATAGTTGAATTTTCCCCTTACGTTATTATCATGATGGAACCAGTGATGTAAGGTAGAGCATACTTTATCCTATTTAAAGATTCACTCATGATGGGTTCATAACCATCTTGTAGTTGTACTATCTAAGAGATGAACTAATGCCCTCATAGGATCACTTTCAATGTCATATAATTCTTTATGATGGTATATGAAGTCACATGCCTCCATTTTTACATGGAACAGTGGACCCTCATCAAGTCTTTCAAGAGGTGCTTCTATGATTGGTACCATCATGACTTGACCATTGATAAGGCACATTATCTTATGACATTTATGAAACTGGTGTGGAATGGTCTCCTAACTTCGAATTGCTCTACACACTCATTGAGTGAAGTTATAATTTCCATGTGCCCAATAATTACAAGCATTGTTTGTAGTGGTAGAAAGGGACTGAGCGTTTGACCATCTAAGAATTACATCAAAAGTTAGATCCCTTTGCTCATCATCTCTAGTAGTTAAATTATGTATGTGGTTAATGTCTTCTTCCACATTAACAGGTTATTTATAAGGGGGCCATGTGATTGATCCAATGGAATAACACACCATTGGTCAGTGTTCTTAAAACTAATATACTATTTAATAAGGCTCATATATGAATTATTTTCATATCACTAGGGCCATCCCACTAGATTTGGGAAGTCATATGCCTCAACTAATTCAAGAACCTTAAAATCTACCTTTTAAGGATAGTCCAAGTATATCAAATGTAACATTCTTGAGGAAATCTCTTAGTAAAGCATGAGTCTTATTATCCATGAAAAACATGTGAGGTGATGCATACAACATTGTATGAGCCATTTTTTTCCAAGAATATTTATTAAGGACATTCAATTTTATGCTAGTTTCAACTAGTATGTCCTAGATTACCCATCTGTTGATGTTGGCATTGACTAATATCTCTCTATCTTTCGAAGGGGAAAATGGATTAGGAGTGTCCTACCTTTGAGGATGATTCAAGAGATGATCCTCAGTCTATCAAGTGACTTGGGTTTGAGCATTATGTTATTATTGTACTTTAATTTTAATCCAAATAATCAACTATGGGAAAATGTTATCATTTAGCATGCAATTGCATAGTTCTTAGAAGTCATTATGTGCCACATTTTATGGTTAAATTGTCATTTACATAACAACACACTATGTGTATTATTTATCTTTAAGTAATTGAATCTCTCCATGTAATTTTGATGTATAAATTGCACAAGTTTCCTTTCCTTGTTCTTGAGCAAAGGTTCACTTCTCAAGCTTAGAAGGTCATTCACTTGAACTCATACAACTCTGCTCTACAAACTACTCTCTTTGTAGTTATGTTTGACTATAAATTGGTTAGTAATAAAAAATCACACACTATTATGACTTGATAATATGAAAATATCCTTTATCTTGTTGAAATACACATATGGTAATTATTTGAGGGTCTAACTCTCTTTCTAGGTCTACTTTCTCTCTCCTAACCTCCTAAATTAGGCCTTCTTTGGCCCTTTTCAAAGTCATTTAAATATAAATACATAATACATATATATTATGGTCTTAAAATTATGTGATTCAACTAAGGCATGTAAAAATATACAAACTACAAATTTTTGTGATTCTTTTAGTATTAAATTTCCTCGAATACTCAAAACCGGAGGAACACTAAGTAGGTTGAGAGAAATGTAAATTAAATACCTTAAACCTCACATAATTTCAAGGAAAAAAAATTGTTTCTAAATCTCTATCTACACATTTATCAACATTCCCATTTTTTAAGCAAGACCTCGAAGCCATTAATACATTCACAATCTTCATGTCTCATTCCTTCTTAAGTGTATTTGTTGACAAAAAATAGGGTTAACTAAGGATTTGTTTATTAAAAATTTCCATTAATATTTAACATTTATCTTAGGTTTATTCCCACATCATAACATTAAATCAATACTATTACCTCCTTTGTTAATCCCTTTGAATTCTAAACAAGACTCGAAATAAAGATTATAGTAACAAACCCAAGGCTTATATACTGTATACTAACAGTGAGAAAGAACTTTAAGAAACCATAAAATTTAATATATTTTTAACCTCCTATACCTCAAAAAAAATTCTAAAAACACCTCATAATTTATCCATATTTATATTCTCCATTGGAACATTTCTGGAAAGGACCAAAGGATCTGTTTATTACTTGAGACAACTGTATACTCACTTTCACTATATGACAGACCTGTCTGTCTTCTCAAAATGAGTTTATTTTAAACCTAAATAATTTTTACATATCTCAAGCCATGTATTAAATATGATCATAACAATAAAATTAATCACAAACTCACCACATTGAATATTCAATCAAATAAATACTCAGTCTTAGACATGTAATAACAATGCTCATATTTTTCTTCACCATAGTCATCTTTATAAATCAAGATTCATTAATTACATATTAATTTATTAAATCCTTAAAATTTAATACATAATTACCACCTTTAAAATTAATTCACCACCTTCTACCAAGATATATAACTGAATCACGGAAATCACTATGTGGAAGTACTTGAAAATTACATTGTATTGTAATGTTTTTCCCACTATATGCACTACATGACCATGCATAAAGAATAAATAATTTACTTAGGACCTATTTTATACTCTTAAGACATATAATACACCTTAAAAACATGTTTTACTCCTAGAACAACCCCATACAATGCATAAACATCATTTTACAAGGCTTAAAAATTCAAATTTTCAAATCATGTATTTTGGAGGGAAACTCCATAATTCAAAATTTATGTCATTTGTCCAAACCTAGATCACTCCTATGACTTAATTAAGATTTATTATGCCTAAAAAGTAGATACAAGACAAATCTAAGTTAAAAATGAGTCTATTTTGAGATCCACAAGGATGCCCCTTCATCATACTACCAAGTTGAAGAAATTTTGCCATATATGTTAAGTTAGTGTTTATTCCTCCTTAATTTTTTTTTACCTCCTAATGGAAAGTTTTTAATACTACTTTCCTCTAATAGAGATTACCATGGCTTGGGCCACATAATAAGGCCTTCCCTGGTTCTTCTTCTTCACGAGTATATTTGTAAATACAACAAACATTTTAAGGAAAATACTACTATTATCTTTTACTACATGTTATGGATGTGAAAACCATGCTTATTATTATGAAAACTAATCCATTACAACCTTCCTTCCATATGTTACTACTAATTCAAATGTTTCTTCTTCATCCTTCACCCATTCTCCTTCTTTAGTACTCTTAATCTCATACATATCAACTATTCGGACCTTACATGTCATATGATTGCATAAGTGTTTAGTTTGTTTCTATATATCATCTTCACAACTACCCTCTATCTCCTTTATACATAGGGACTGATAACTCCTGAACCAAAATAGGTTGAACCTTGTCCCTGCTTAGTGCAAGTGCACAAGTATTCTATTAATTTCAAAAAAACAAGTACATAAGGGTCCCTTTACTCTGTTAACCCTTTTACAATGCAAACATGGATTTATATAGTTTTTACCAATGACCGGTAAAAAAAACTAATCCTATAACCAACTAAACATGGGAAAACTACCTGTAAGGTAATTATAATTAATAAATATAAAACATTGAAATTACTTAATAATTAAACTAAGTTTATTTAAGGGGCTGTCTTTACTAAAAGATGCATGCCCCATTTACAATAATTATTTATTACCTACCAAAAATCTAACCTAATGTTAAGACTTTGGAACAAGTCCTAACAAACCCCCCTATGATCCAAATTCAAGTCTTTAGACACATAACAAGCATTTTTTTGAATTTTTCAAAGTTGATTATGTCAAGGGGTTTTGTGAAGATATCAACTTTCTGATCGGTAGTTGGGAAATATATTGGATCAAGAGTTTTCTTTGCCACCAACAATTGCAGATAATGGTATTTGACATCCATATGTTTTGTTATGGCATGAAACCCTAGATTATTGGACATCTTGATTACACTCTTATTATCAATGTATAACTATGTAGGAGCAAACTGAGAAACCTAAAGATCTTGCAGAATATGACGAAGGTAAACAATTTCTCTAGAAGCATCCCATGCTGCAATATACTCTGATTTTGCTGATGAATTTGCCACTGTATCCTAATTCTTACAACACCAAGCAATGGCAACTGAACCCATATGCATAGTGTATCATATGGTTGACACTCTGTCATCCACACATCTGCCAAAATCTGTACCACAATATCCAACAAGTTTGAATGTCTTGTTGCAATGGTATTCAAGGCCATATGTTTTCATTCCTTGAAGGTAACAAAGTACTCATTTTGTTGTATGCCAATGAATTTATCTAGGCTCATGCATAAACCTAGATAAAATTCCAACTAAAAATGAAATATCGGGCCTAGTAGTCATCAAGTATATCAAACCTCCCACCAATTGTCTATATCTGTTGCCATCAAAAAAGGCACTGCTATCATCCTTAGACAATTTTTAGTTACTTCCCATGGGAGTGAGGGCAGGTTTGCAATCATTCATACGAAACCTCTCTAATAACTTAGAAATATACTTAGTTTTTGAAATGAAAATAATATGCTCTTTCTAAGTTACCCCTATGCCTAGATAGTAGTGAAGAAGTCTGAGATTTGTCATCTCAAACCCATCTTTTAATCCCTCTTCATAGACTTGTTATGGTTTTCATCATTACCTATGAGAAACAAGTCATCGACATAGAGAACAAGTATCACCATTTTCTTACCCTGCACATGAAAATAGAGAGTATCATTAGATTCACTACAATGAAAACCAATGGATTTAAAGTATGAATCCATTTTCTCATACCAAGACTTAGGTGTTTGTTTGAGTCCATACAAAGCTTTTATCAATTTACATACTTTGTGTTTAGCACACACCTATTCAAAACCTTGAGGTTGTTTCATATAGACTTCTTCCTATAAATCACCATTTAAAAAAGCATTTTAACATCTAATTGATGTACTTTCCAACTATTTTTTGAGCTAAGGAAAGTATCATACGAATAGTGTGCCATTTGGAAGTTGGTGCAAATGTTTCCTCATAGTCAATACCTACTTGTTATGCATATCCTTTTGCAACAAGTCGTGCCTTATGTTTATCAATGGAGCCATCTAATTTATACTTAGTCCTACAAACCCATTTACAACCAATGGGTTTAACATGTGGAGTAGGATCAGCTAAAACACATGTATTATTGTTAAGTATGGAACCATACTCACATGTCATTGCTTATTGCCAAACATTTTCAGTAGATGCCTCCTCAAAAGTGGATGGCTCAGTCGAAGACGTAGTAACAACCATAGCATAGTTTACCTATTTTTGAGAATTCCTAGGCCATGTTAAATCAACTTCATCTACTGTCAAGTCAAAAAAGTACTTTGAGTGCATTTTGGATACTTGGACAAATTATTCAAATCAAGGACTCTAGAATTCTCAACATGTGCATCATTTGAAGGGGGACTTAGATAATTTTCAACAATTTCTAAGTCATCATCCTGTGAACTTGTAGATGAAGGAGAGGAAAGTGAAGGAATTTGTGTCTCATACCATATCTTTGAAGAGTTATTCCCATTATTCAAACCCTTATCTCTTTTTGTATTTTTCCTCTCTAATCTATCAAGTTGAGAATCAATCTCTACAGTGTTCATAGTCCCAAACTCATCAAATATTACAACTCGACTCACTATGAATTTTCTTGAATCCTGTGCAAGCAAATGAAACCCCTTTGTATCTTCATAATAACTAAGAAAGATGCATTTTCGACTTCATGGTTCAAACTTAGTTCTATGTTTAATAGGAACCAAAGCAAAACAAACACATCCAAACACTTTGAAGTGTTTAAATTTTGGTTTAAATCCATACCATGACTCATATGGAGTTTGTCCCAAAAGTGCAACTGTGGGGGACCTGTTTCTCAAATACACTATAATACCAATAGCTTCTGCCCAAAACTTATCATCAAGCTGTTTATAGTGCAACATGGCACATGCTATGGCCTCTAATGTTCTATTGATTCATTCAAATACTCCATTTTGTTATGGAGTATAAGCATTACTATATTGTCAATGAATACCATGTTCTTGACAATAATCTAAAAATTCATTAGAGGTATACTCACCTCCATTATATGAATGAAGAGTGGCCATATGTGAAACTATTTCTCTTTTGACTAAGTGTAACTAATCAACAAACATAGCGAAAACTTTAGGTTTGTTTTTCATAAAGAATACCCAAGTCATCCTAGATAAGTCATCAATAAACAAGACAAAGTATCTACACCCACCAATGGATGACTTTTTCATGTCACATACATCACTATGAACTAATTTTAAACATCTATTAGCTCTCCAACATGACTGTTTAGGAATTTTTTCTCGATTTTGTTTGCCCAAAACACATGACTCACAAAGAATAGTATCTTTGCAAAAAGTGGGCAACCCATTCACCATACCATATCTCTACAAATCCACTAAAGAGTTGATATTCAAATGTCCATAGTGGAGATGCCATAACCGTTGTGTAGGCATAGTACCTGTACCTATGTCAACAGCTGCTGCAAGTTCTATATTGGGAGGAAGCACCTTATAATGCAATCTAACCAAGTTTCCATCTTCATATCTTGTATACATTGTTTTATAATCATCCTTCACTGAATTGATGTAAATAAGCCCATTTTCAAGCACAATTTCATAACCTTTCTTTTGAATAGTTACCAAATAAAGTAAGTGTTTCTTTAATGTGGGAACATACCAAATATCCTTCAAGTATTTTATACACCCATTAGGAAGAATAATCCAAATAGATCGAAGTCCTAGTGGTGTATGCATAGACTTATCTGCTAAGGCAACTAGAGAGAGAGAAGCTTCCTTATAAGACAAAAATAAATCTCTCATAAGTGTCATGTGTTTGGTTGCTCCTGTGTCTAAAACCCATACATCTGTGATCTCATCTCTAGCCTCATATTCAATATAATCAATGTGCCCCAAAGTAGTGAATGCAGATTCATGGGTAACATTACTAGATTCATCATAGTCATGATCGACATACTGAGTAGAGTTAGTCTAAGTTTATTTTTGTGGCCTCTGAATTTTATCAAAAGGAATCCTACATTGTGAGGCAATGTGACCAAATTTTCCACATCTGTGACACTGAATGTCTGATCTACCTCGACCTTTGCCCATAATGAGTTGTGACCATGTCCTCGATCACTTGTTTCATGTGACTGTGATTGATTATTTTAATTACCCCTACCTTTGTTTTGATATCTGCCTCCTCTATAACCTCGACCCCCTCTATAAATGTTTCCTCTATTGTTTTGATGCCCAAATGAAGATGAACTAGGCTTTGACTCTAAAACATGGTCTTCTTCAATTTTCTTGGATTTCTTGGGTAGAGAGAGGTCATGTTGGATGAGAAACTTAGCCAACTTATTAGAGGTGATGCTTGTGATCTTGTTAGAGACATGCAATATTTCAACAAAAATTTTGTAGGACTCTGGTAGTCCTTTCAATGCAGCAGTAACTATGACGTCATCATCTAGTTTTCCAAAACTAGCCTTAGTGTACTCAGTAGTAATATTTTTCAACTTAGACATATATTCTCCCATATCACCATCTTCATCTAATTCCAAAGTAAATAAATGCATATGAATACCTATCTTCTTATGCTTAGGTTTCTTATCATACAAATCTAATAATGTTTTCCATGTAGTGTAACTATGAGAAGAATTTTCAATATGAACATAAGTATCACCAGTACAACAAAATTTAATGAGAGCTTAGGCCTTCAAATCACGTAAATTGAATATATCTAATTTATCTTGCTCTGTTGGCAATGTAGGATTTTCATTCTTAACAATATCCCATAACTCATTAAACACTAGTGAAGCCTCCATCAGTCATTTCCAATCTAAATAATTTGAAATTATTAATCTATCACCATTTGAAAGTAAATTCTAAAATTTTGGCATTTTGAAATGAAATCAAGTGTAGTAGAGAAAAGTGCAACAAAATGCAAAAGAAATGAAACAAATATCACACTCACTGCACAAGACACTGCTTCTATGGGGTTTTGCACTTAACTCCCGCATAGAGTGTAAAATAAAAATAAGTATTTTTGATGGGTTTTGCACTTAACCTCACCAAAAAAATCAATGATTACACCCTTATTTTGCCAAATTACAACCTTATCTCACCACAACAATGGAAAATAAATATGATTGAATTTCCCCTTTATCAAAAAATTAAATAACACAATACAATAAGTATGTGTTTTACAATATTCAGATTTAAAAAGGGAATATTCCTTTTTCAAAAAAGCATATTCCAAAGCAAAAAAAACTTTCTACAAAAAGAAGGGATTTGAACCCTTGACCTCTTCCTTTGCAAGCTTCTAACAAAATAAGCTTAACCAAATGCTCTAAGAGCATTTGCAAAACATTACGCTCAAAAATTTCTACTTATTCCATATTTTGTGTATGAGGGAAAATTAAAATAATTACATATGAGTAAATAAATTCAAATTTTTCACTTTTTACATCCTTCTCAAGTAAGCTTCCTCCCATGGGACCCATAAAGACAAATTTTTGATATTAAAAAACATTAGAGATATCAAAAATAAATTTTTGAACTTTATTGCAGTGCCATGTTTACTTGGGACACCATGGCATCTCCTGGGAATTTTATTTTCACCTATTTTCTCTCTCATAGGCCGTAGAAATTCATATTGGCTGGGTAAAAAGGTTTCTCACTGAGTTTTTGCAAATTTTTTGAGGTGTATTTACAGGGAATGAGATCAAAATAAAGCCTTGGTGTTGGAAAGCCATACCACAGGCCGTACAAGTTCAAAAAATTCTTAGATTTACAACTTGAATGCAAAAAATAGGGGTTTAATATCATTTGATCAAGATTGGCAGGTGTTTTAGCTATTAAGAGGCCTGAGAATGAGATTGATCAATAATGGTAGCCATGAATAAATATTACAAAGGGTTTTCTCAAATAAATGGGCTATACAAATCTAGTTTTGGCCAAAAAATATTGAATTTAATAACATTAAAATGCTAAAAATTAATTTTTATGCCAGATGAGGAGGTTTGAACACAAGACAATGGATTATGAATGATCAAAAAAGACCAGACTATGGTATATGGAAAATATAGAGGTTTAAATATAAATAATATTTGAAAAATTAAAATAATTTAATAAGTTTTCAAAATATATAAACCAATACTATATGGCATACATTATTTCATGCCAAATGATATCACGTGAATTTATTTTTCACCTTGCTCCTTCGAATTCATCAAGCTCCCAAAATAACCATGCTCTAATACCACTGATAGCTCCTGAACCAAAATAGGTTGAACCTTGTCCCTGCTTAGTGCGAGTGCACAAGTATTTTACTAATTTCAAAAAACAAGTACATAAGGGTGCTTATACTCCGTTAACCCTTTTACAATGCAAACATGGATTTATATAGTTTTTACCAATGATTGGTAAAAATAACTAATCCTATAACCAACTAAATACTGGAAAACAAACCGTAAGATAATTCTAATTAATAAATATAAAACATTAAAACTACCTAATAATTTAACTAAGTTTATTTTATGGGGGGTGTCTTTACTAAAAGATGCATGACCCATTTACAATAATTACATATTACCTACCAAAAATCTAACCTAACGTTAATAGTTTGGAACAAGTCCTAATAGGGACTACTTGTTCTCATTCACATTCTCATGTTCTTGAATGTTATTGTCTTCACTTGGCTATCCTTCTTAGAATTGTTATATTTCTTCCATCTCTTTCTCAACTCTTTCATTTTCAAAACTTTCTTTCATGCATTTAAGATTACCTATCATGCCTTATATGAGTTCACAACTAGAAATTTTTACCAAATTCTGAGATAAATTTACAAACAACTCATTCACAAACATACCTGAAGAAGTGTAACTTGGCATAGGCTCATATGAAACGTGGACTTCCTCAATCTCCTTGGGTTATTTAATCATTTTTATAAATTTATCTTCCTTCTATACCAAATTGTTATAACCTACAACCAATACCTAAAAAAAGACACCAAATACTTTATCCCCGTGCTTCAAGGGAAATAATGTATATTTGACTCTCTTGTGCTCCAAATAATAGGTGTTTTTCACCCCATAATGACTAGTTAACCTATCAAATTTCAAAGGCCTTCCTATTAATACATGACATACATTTGTGGGTATGATGTCACACATGACTTAATCCTTATAGCTACCAATCTAAAAAACTACTAAGCATTGTTCATTCACAAGACTATATACTTTCTAAAGCCAAAAAACTTTGTAAGGTGCCAGAGGAGGAAATTTTTTGAGACCAAGTTTGCTTACCATCTCATTAAAAACTAAATTTTTCACGTTTCTTGAATCCATAATCATTTTGAAATATTTACATGAGACTTACATGTTGTCCTAAAGAGTGTTCTTTGTTATGTAGGCTCTTTCTCCTTTGGTGGCTTCAAAAATATCCTCCTCATCAAGAGTGTCTAACATTCTTTAGGTTCCACTAAATGTGAATTTGATCCAACATTCTCTTCCTCTTTTGGATGCACCATTTGATTTTTAATCTCATTCCCATAACTCCCTTCTTTCTACTCCTCTAGACCCTACCAATACTTATGACCTGCATACTTGTTGTACTTGTAACATTTTGCTAAGAAACCACTAGTCCATATTCCGATAGCATCTTCACCTCTATATTATGGTACTCTACCTCTATAAACACCTCTTTGTTGTGTTTCATGTATTTTTCCACTACTTTCACCTTCCTCATATGAATGCATGTTATCATACTCTCCTTTTCCTCTCACTTATTTTCCTCTTCCTCTTATTTACTATGTATGTCTTCTTACTAAATTCTCCTTAGATTTCAAGGATACATGGTATGCTTATTTAACTATTTTCAATGTCAATATATTGATCTCATATTTTATGGATAACTTGAGACCATTAAAATACCTTGTTACCTTCTCATGATCTTCTTGCGAGTGTCATGTCCTGATTGTCAACCTATGAAACTCTTCTGTCTATTCCTTCAGTAAATGCTCCTTTTGTCTAGGATTGAAAAACCTCCTAAACAAATTATTATGGTATTCTTTAGGCATTAAATTTGACTTCATATTCATCACCATCCTATCCTATGACTAGATTTTGGCTTTACCTCTTTTCCTTCTCTCTTCTTGGATTCCATACCACCACAGAGAAACATGTCCTCTCAATATTTTGACTAAAAATTTAACTCTTTTGGTGTCATTCACCTCTGAATACTCAAAATAATTATCCATGGCTACTATCCAATCCACCAACTCATCCACATTTAGATTTATTTTATACATTAGCACTTCTAGCTTTGGTTTTGAGCCCATATTCATCATGCCTTTGGTCAATCCTTCCTCCATTATTTATTCTCTTTCTTCCTCCTCTTCTGCTCTAGGAGCTTCCTCTTATCTATCACTATCATCATCACCTATGACCCTTCTTTTTTGATCTATATCCATGGATACCATTCTATCCTACATATTTCTCATTTCAATGACCAAATTGGTCACATTCTATTACAGTCTTTGAAGTATTAGAGGTTTCCTTTATCTTGTTTCCATTTTTACCTTATACTCTTATCCTGTAACCATCCTTATGATCTAATACAAAATGATACAAATCTTACACAATTTTTCTTTCCTTGTTCCTAAACAAAGGTTCACTTCTTAAGCTCAAAAGCTCATTCACTTAAATTCATGTAACTCTATTTTGTAAATTACTCTTCTTATTTCCCTATCTAACTAAAAATGGGTTAATACTAAAAAAATACACACTATCATGACTTGTCAATATGAAAATGTAATTTATCTTTTTTAAATACACTTGTGGTACAAATTTTAGGGTCTAACTTTATTTCTAAGTCTACTTTCTCTCTGCTAGACTCCCAAACTAGGCCTTATTTAGCCCTTTTGAAAGACCTATATCTATAATTATGTATTATATATGTGGTATAGTCTTAAAATGATGTGATTCAATTAGTTTTTGTAAAAATATATTAGACTACAATTTTTGTGAATTTTTTTGTGTTAGATTTCCTCTAATAGTCAAAACCCTAGTTGGTAGGGTCTAAGAATACTGAGCAGACCAAGAGAAATGTAAGTTCAATATATTAAACTTCACATAATTTTAAGGCAAAAAATTTGTTGGAAAATCTCTATTTAGACATTTATCAGCTTTATCATTCCTTAAAAAATACCTCAAAATAGTTAATATGTTCATAATCTTAATGTCTCAGTCCTACTGGATTGTATTTGTTAACAAAAAATAGGGTTAACTAAGGGTTTGTTTGTTTAACATTACCATCATTATTTACTATCTAAATTAGGTTTATTCCCATGTCATAACATTTATATAATATTATAACCTCATTTGTTAATCCCTTTTAACACTAAACAAGACTCAAAATAAAGAGTATAGTAACAAAATCAAGGTTTATAACCTATACACTAACAATGAGCAAGAACTCTAAGAAAATAGAAAACTTACTATGTTTGTAACATCTTATAGCTCACAAAAATTTATCACAACTCCTCATACATTATCCATATTTATATTCTTCATGGGAATCTTTGTGCAAAGGACCAAAGGCTCTATTTTTTACTTGAGCCAATTGTATACTCACTTTCACTATATGACAAACATGTATGTCTTATCAAAAGGAGTTTATTTGCAGATTCAATCATTATTACCTATCTCAAGCCATAGATTAAATATAATCACAATAATAAAAACAATCAAAAACTCACCAAATTGAATATTTTATCAAAGAAATACTTGGTCTCAGCCATGCAATAATAATGTACAAAATTTTCTTCACCACATTCATCTTTAATCATCAAGATTCATTGATTATATATTCATTTACTATCTATTTCAAATGTAATTCATAATTAAATCCTTGAAATTGACTCAACCACCTTCTACTAGGATATATAACTAAATATTGTAAGTTGTTATGTGGAAGTAATTGAAAATTACATTGCATTTTAATGTTTTTCCCACCATATGCACTAAATGACCATGCACAAATATTGAATAAGATACTTATGACTTTTTGCATACGAATAATACATCTAATATACCTTATGAACATGTTTTAATCTTTTACCGACCTTATATAATGCATGAACATGCTTTTACAAGGCTTAAAAATTCAAATTTTCATATAGTGCATTTTGGAGGGAAACTCCATAATTCAAATTTTATGCCACTTGTGAAAACATAGATTAATCCTATGACTTAATTAGGACCTATTGCAGTTAAAAACCACCTAAAAGACAAATCCAAGAAAAAAAGGAGTTTATTATTGGATCCATAAGGAATCCCCTAAATCAAGTTCTCATAGCAATACCATCATATCTTAGAGGACATCCTTCTACTACTGGGCATCAAAACAATTTCTTGATCATGTTTCTTCATGCTTAACTTTTTCTTTAGAATTTGAGATAGATTGAGACTATCCTCCATTGTGCATGGTAATATTCCCTTGTTGAATATTTTGGGTGATTGAATACGCATGATATTATTGTTTATCAACTCGTATCATGTCGATACCCTTTTCAATTTTATTCTTAGTGATAGATATGTACAAGTTAGGATACTCTTCTAGGTAGTGATCCTTTTTATAGAAAGCACATGTAGGGTAATCTAGGAAATCTCTCTGGTAGTGGTCTAGGGATCCACATTTGTGACATATTCGATGTGGGAAATGACCACCTCCTCATTCTCATCCTTGTACTTGACTCTGGTATCCACCATTATCTTGGTTGTTGGCTATGAAAGTCTAGTGTATATCACATGCTCATGCTTTATGTATGTCACTAATCAGTCAACAATCACAAGTATCATGTGTATAGGTATAATATATCTTACATTAATTAGACATCTTTGATTGTGTTATTAATTAAAAAAGAGTGAAATAATATGCATCATGTTTTTCATGATAGAATTTCATATGACTACTTCAATATAACATGGATGTTCTTTCATGGGTAGTTACTTAGGGTGTGACATTCAAATTCACATTCCATACACCAAAGACCAATATCAGTATCATGTACATTATTTGAAATTACTTTTTCAAGTTATGATTCCATTGAGGATATTTGATCTCCCATGAATCGACTGATCCCTGTATTGATACTTCCAATTGATTCAGCATAGAGAGCAATTCCAGGGCTTTGTGTGGGATAATAAAAGTATTTTGAGATAATGTTAATATAAAATGTAGTAACAAACTTCCCATGACCCATTACGCATGTTGTGTAGCATTTATTTTTAAGTATAGGTATAACAAGATCATTTTAATCCTTGCATCATACTCTTGCACACTTTCAATAAGTTCATGTTTGATGTCCTTCAATGCAGTTATGCTTTATTGTTCAAATTTTGGAATGTCAAAATATTTAATAAATGTTATATTAAGTTTATTGTATTCATTGATAGGTTGTTGATGATCTAACATTATATACAAAAGGTGTGAGTGATCTAAGAGTGTACTTGTGAACTGTGTGGCTTTATGCATAGAAGAAGGGATGCCTTCTACCCTATAAATAAGTTAACATTTATGGACATTCTCAAATGCATTCTCCATGCCTCAATATTATGGTAAGTGCAACATAGTTTAATAATATACCATTGTTGGTTTACGTTCCTAAATTGTTGGTTGTTAAGAACCTCCAACCCTTAGCCCTTGAGGGCGAAGTCTAATACCTCCTTTTGTACCTCCACCTAGTTTACCTCTAGTACCTCCAATAGTATTTTTCATTATATGGGGCATGGTATCTAGGTGATTAACCGAAATTGGGCTATTCTCTATCTACTTTGAGGGCTAGGCCCTCTAAGCATCCCAAATTATGCCAGGAAATTTTATTGAAGGGAGAAAGAAAGTGTGATGTTTGTATTGTATCATAAGGCTTGGTTCTAGTATCTCTTACTAGATCAATACATGATTCCATGTTTTCTATGTCGCGATTATGTATGTTTACTTTGTCTAGTTTGAGAGCATGAGTATGCACTATGGTTGGGGAGACAAGTTGGTTCAAATTTGGTTCTTCAATTGCCACCATCCAACTAGTTTTTATTTCATAATATATTAGTGGCTTAGGGCATGATTCAAAATTGATGGCTTCTTATTTGTGTGTCTCCACTTCCCTATCGATCCTCAAAACACTTCATAATTTTTACCAATCCTTTCCTGCACTATTGACTCCTATAATACTTTGCCAAGATTCATCATACTTTTGCTTCCATACTGCCCACTAACTGGATACCATTGTGAACCCACAATATATTACCAACTCTTCTCTACTCCATTCCTAAATTTGAAACTAATGCACATAAGGATTTATATCTCCATTGGCATAGTCTCAATTCTAAAATCAATAAATAACTTATTGATTTCTAAAGGCCAATGTCTAATGTAATGAACATGTGGTTCTTAGAAGAACCAAAATATAGCTTTTTTAGCACATGAATAGGTGTTCATACAATACTCTAGAATGTAACTATTTAAAACTCCTTTCCACCAAATATTAATAGGTCTAGTCCATAGAGTTCTAAGTCAGGCTAAAGATCTTTGTTACACTAGGGTCCAAGACTATCTTCTCCAAAGGTTTTGGGACCGTGTTTGAGCATATGTCGAGAACCAAGTGTGTAAATGAACTAGGACCTTAGTAAATAAAGTTTCATAAAGTGCACTATAGATATTTTACTCTACCCACTACCATGTGTAAACTCTTGGTTTAAGTTAGGGAATTACAAAATTATATTCAACTCCAATAATCCAATTTTTATATTCTCAAGAGTATTACACTCAAACATTTACAATGACTGAAAAACAAGTGCTTTGGGTCCTATAAATGGAACCAAAATGTTGGGTTTTTTATTTTTACTATAGCTTTAGTGCTGGAGTCTAGCTAAATGAGCTAGCATACTAGCCCTTTCATTCAAGAT
The DNA here is from genome assembly GCA_037957365.1 of Torreya grandis. Lineage (NCBI taxonomy): Eukaryota > Viridiplantae > Streptophyta > Pinopsida > Cupressales > Taxaceae > Torreya > Torreya grandis. The sequence goes on from JARHVA010003253.1 coordinate 1,546,120, forward strand.
CATGGTCTTGCATGTTCACCCAAAGCGCATAGTTGGAGACTCGTTATTATACATTTTTTTACTCAGTGATATTGCCTTAGTCATATCCTTCCTTCTATGTATTTAAATAGATACTACGTAAAAACACCAAATAAAATATTTTTATTCTAGTGTTTCCAAGCTCAGCCACCATGATTACATAGACCAATACAATCACTAGTTAACATTGTTACTTTAGAAAAATAAAATGTATGTTATGTTCCATACTAAGTTCTAGTTATTAATCTCAACGTAACACAATAGATTCATATGTCATAAACACAAGAAAATTATGTAATGTATGTAACTCATATATTAAGAGAGAACATCCAAAAATCAACCAGCCCCATCTATTACAATAGTTGTATTTATACTTGTTTATCCATAACCAAGTGTTTACATTATTAATGTAAAGAATAAATAAATAATAGACTCTCAATAGATTGAGATTCATAGATATTAATCAACTAGCTTTACCTGAGGACCCAGGGCTTTATGACCCATATATACTCATACTATGTTGGATCCTTTCTGCCATGTGTTCATATTCTCATGACTGGTGCAAAACATCTGATCAATAAGCTATACATTTCCTATATGAATCACTCATTAACTTCTCCCACTTCCCACATTCTCCCTAACTCTTCTGCTTCAGTTCCTAGTCCTATGTTATTAGGCTCTTCATGATAAATTATTCTTTGATTAGGTCCACTCAGATTGGGCATCCACACCTCTATTCTCTATGCCTTATAAGTATCATGTCATAGTGATTCTATGCCTATCAAGTTCTTCACCATATACTTTTCATGTTATTATCCTTTCGTGCCATGTCATGTTGGTCCCATGCCAAAATAGACAATACTTAGCCAAACTTTGGGGTCAACAAGTAAATTAATGTTTTTTATGCAGATTAAATGGGAACATAAATTTAAAAATAAAATTTTATTTTGATTATTATGAGTATTATAATTACAACATTTACAACATTGGCTAGATATAACTATCTCTTTGTTGAGAGATTTTTCAACCCAGTTAAATTATCAGTCAAGGAAGTATATTTTCTCAAAAGAAGATACAAAATTTTACCAAAAGGTTTTCTTCAAATTTTATCAAATTGTTTACTCTAATATTTTTCTCAAATTAACTTCATTTTTAAAAATATTTGATATATACTCCCTTTTTATGTAAGGAAATAAATAAAATTATTCCTAATGTTACTCATCTAAAAATATAGATTTAAACGATCCATGTGTAATCATAATGTATATAACCAAAACCATTTAAAAATATTAAAAAATAAAACTATATAAATATATCGCATATAAAATTTCTTTAGATTTGTGATGCATTCAATAAACAAAATGTTAAATTTGATTGTGATGACTAAGAATTTTTATTATTATGATTTGATTATATATTTTCATACTATAGAGGTTTCATGATGAATCTTGTTTATGTGCAAGAAATAATGCTTTAAAATTTATATTTTTTATAACCCTCATTTAGATTTAGGAATCCTACTTGGGTAAATACAGTTAAGGATAATGAAATGCTAGTCTAAAATGGTGAATATTAGATAGGCAATAGGATAATTAGTGTGTTAAACTAAGATGTACTATATGTTGAATTTATAAAACTAAAATAATATATTAATACAAAGGAAAACTATACTAGATATAAAAATGACATAAAACAATATACTTAGTTGGTTATGATAGTGAAATAGTGTAGGATCAAAAAAATGAATAAATCAGGTGGGAAAATTATTATAGAATAATCATCAAATTCTAGATCTGGTGCCTCTAGCTCTATGGACACTTTCATCAACCTAGGATTCTTACATTCATCCTACTATCTAGATTTAATTCTAGTGTCTTATACAAAATATATACTCAAACAATATGTGACCACTAAGATGATTTTGTGTTTCTAGTCACCTTTATGCTAGTGAATTCATATTTGAGTCATGGACTATCACTCCTAGTGAAATTCTAAAATCATAGCATTCCTTCTTCAACGTGACCTTGGTAAAAAATAGGATAGTGGTCAAATGATGTCGAGATGACCCATAATAACCCTAATATCAAAGGGTGTTTCATATATATATAATAATCTTGAAGATGACCTCATACTCACGTATTTCTCCCCTATGCGTTGGTTTTTTTGTGATCATGCAATGTGTGTAAAATAATTACATTCATAATCTAGATTGTAACTTAGAAAATATTACACTATGGCTTCTCCTTTCATATTCTAACTGTGTAGTTGGGCTCTTCCTTTAATTGATATAAGAATAGGACAAAATAGGAAAGATTTTGTTAACTTGAGTTCTTATTGAGTGCTTATTTTTGTTTGATTTCTAGATGAGGTATGAATGAAGGTTTACATTACATTTATAGCAATCCTAATAAGATATAATGCACATTAAATAAATTAGGCCAACCATTGTAATATGTTTCATTTGTAAATTGGATTTATTTGGGGAACTGAGCACTTACTTTCATAAAGGACAATAATGTTATTGCTATTGTCTATCTTAGACATTACTATCTATGGAAAATGAGAGTAGGCATTGGTGTATAAGTTACATAGATAGAATAAAAGTATATTTTAAGCATTCTAGGCAATATTGGATGTTTACGTCATTAATAGAAAAGTTGTTCTGACTAAGAGATAGGCCAAGGGGAATGATATGGAGTAGATGAAAGGATTATATAAGTAGTTCATTTGTATAACTAAGAGGAAAAACTAGGTTATTAGTTTTCCAAGTGTACAAGAATCAGGTGTTACATAATAAAAAATATAGTCTACATTTTACTTCCCTTTAATCTAGTAAGTAAATTTCTAATTTAAAGGAAAGGAATAAGTGTTTGGGTGTGTGTGAAGACCTTGTATATACTTAAGTTTAATTTAAGTGATTTTATATAGTTTAATTTCAGTTCTTTGCTAGAGACTAACCTACAACCAACAACATGCTATAGTGTATAACTAGTGGATATAATCTGGGTCAAAAGTAATTGAAGTAGTTTGAAATTAAAATAGAGATTCAAGAGTAGAATTGTGTGTCGATGTAACTTCCTTGCCTATTGGAAACTTTATTTTATAAAATATGTATAATTGTAAGTATATTAAACTAATATTATGATAAATATTCAGTGTGTATATCCAAAGAAATATAAAGAGAGATAGAGAGTTTGGAAGGCACATGCTCCAAACTTGGAGTAAAAGTGAGTTACCACCATGCAGTTGAGATTAGCTCAACCAAGTAATATAATGATACTTATAACCAAATGAGTTTGTATGATAAATTACAACCTAAAAATTTGGTAAGAATGAGAAATTTAATCACATCAACCATACCAAAAAGGTCAACCAACTACTGCAGTAGATTGTCTTAGTAAAGATCATAAGCATTCATATAGTATTAATACATGTGATTATTTTAGAATATGAGATTTATTTAATTTCATAATATTAGGAATATGTTGTATAGAATGTTCACCTCAGATATGTTTCATGTTTAAACTATGTATAAAATTGGTACCATGTGTATAATTCTTCCAAAAATGTGTATCAAAATCATAGAACTATGTAATTTGGCCAAATTAAAAAAATGTGTATGTGTTGAGTAATTTTTTCTAAAACATGCCCCCAATATATATGGAGATATCTAAATCTAATACATATACCAATATGTAGGACATATTTAAAAAGCATGCCCCTCTTTAAATTGGATATGTTCAATACTAAGTCAGCTTGGATAACATCCTTTCAATACATACCCTCACTAAATCTGTGAATTATAAGTACCATAATTAATGAATGTGAAAAACATGGTTCCAAATCATAACCCATTTAAACCTAAAACTTTGAAGAGGTTGAATCCATGTCCATATCACATGCACCCAAGAAATATGCAAACTAGTATAAGTACCTAAAACTAAAGAAATTTGGATCACATGATTCATATTATGCCCCCACTATAATATGGAAACTATGAAGGTGTGGAATTCATGTCAATATGGCATTCCTGCACTAAGTCTATAAACTGGTATAAGTATTAAAAAGTAAATAAATATGGGTAACATGCTTCCAAATCATGCCCCAATTATAATTTTTAAATTGTGAAGGTGTGGATACTATGTCCATATGATATGGCCCCACTAAAACTAGTAATTGATATAAGTACTAAAAACTTAATAAATGTGGAGAACATGCTTCCAAAGCATACCCACACTATAATCCATAAATTTTGAATTTATGGAAGCCATGTCCATATGACATGACCATAATGAATATGATAACTAGGTTAACGTGTGGATAACGTACATCTTGAGTACTCACCCAATAATATTCATCCTCTTTTAGTTGAGGAAAAAATAGTAACATGAATTTACCTCACTTTAAAAGGGTAAGAAAACTGTAAACCTGTGAATGTAACCATGTATCATATAAAAGGAACATGTCTAGGAGAATCTGTCATTGAAGAGCATATAACCAATCTAATCACATGTAGGAATTACATGAATTATAAATATCATGGAAAATCTAAATATTAACATGAAAAAGTAAATAAGAATACACACACAAGAGCATTGAAAAGTAAGTAAAAAAATAATGGTCCAAGGAAACTGCAAACAAGTGGAATGTTTAAATGAAATGAAATCAAATGGATATGACTTATTTAATTTCCCAAAAAATTAAGGAATAACATATTAAAATGTCCACATAAAAATGAATGACATGTTAAAATTTCCAAGAAGGCAAATCATAAGCATAGGGGCTGCAGATAATTGAACATATTCAAATGCTTGAAAAAACAAGGCAAAATTAAGGAAAAACACTCAAGGAAGTGTGTGAATATAAATCATAAAAAACCAAAATAAACATGTCATAGTGGCCCATGGATTGAATGTGTTAGTAACAACATCAAGTAAATATAATATCGTGTAGCATGTGCAAGATATAAGCATGGATAAGGCATCTATAAGTACATATGTAATTTGAAACATGATAATATAGTGTTATCATCAAATCATATAACCTATGTGTATCAATATCATGGAATATGGATTACCCCAATGTCTTTTTGATGTGATTAGAGGGGATCCCAGCACCCATAAATGTATGATATATTTATGTATGCATGTTTATGTATGTGAATTTATGAGTTAATTATGTGTTATCCCTCAACATGAAAGTAACACATATATGTCAATGAGTCAATCGAAGATGTATGTGATGAGATTTTTTTTATATTTTATTGGTGAGGAGACAAGATCATCCCTTGATCTCATCCAAAGGATGATCATAGACATCTCTCCCCATTATGATCCTTACAACCTCAAGATCGATCATTTATATTATTTGCATCATGGTTAGCTAGGTTGAAAAGGTACATATCACATTTCTCCTCACATTTTTCATGTGTAGTGAAATATGTAAATCTATCATTTGAAACATGTATTAAATTACATTCATGTGAAAATGAGATACCTTGTTGATTTTTGTCAGTTGTTGCATCCATTTCATATAGCCAAAGTGTTTAGATTGTAAATGCATATGAAAATGTTGTAGGAATAACCCAAACCCATTTTAATTACTTTATGACCGGAATAAATTTGTATTGTAATGTTTCCTAAGGAGTCTTTCCAAGAGACTTTATTTTTTAGATTCTATACGACAAAATAGAGTTGCTAAAATTTATTTTTAATGCAAGTGGTTTTGGTTTGTGTAGGATAAATAAGTTTGTGCCATAAATAATAAATAATCATGTATAAGGTAATTATCAAATCTTGGTGATGTTTTCACTTTTTTATTATGTACACTTGAATATTTATCATAGGATTAGGACCTTGTATAGGCCCCATATTAAGTAAATTTTGTAAAGCACTCATATAAAAATTAGAAACACTACCTTTTTTCCTATGATGCTCATTTGGTAATTTATCTCCCTTATTTGTATAATGGATAGCCCTTTGTTACTTTTAAGGATAAAATGTAATTTAAATACCCTTCGGTAAGCTATAGAACCAATTTTTAGGTTCATCAAAAATTCTCCTACTGAATGCCTTTAACAATAGTTTGTCATCATTTTCCCATTAACCAAAATAATGTAAATAATTTATCTTTTTCTCAAATGGTTTTTTATTTTTAAAAAACATAAGTATATGTTATAATTAAAAACCATGTGGAGAATGATATTAAATTATATATTATGTGAGAGGTTGCTTATTGAATAAGTTAATCTTTACATTATCAATATAGAAAGCTAGTTATATTTAAAGTATTTAAACTTTTTTTTTAAGATACCCATTAGTCATAATCATAGACATAAGATAATCAATGAGAGTAGTGGAGTTTTAAATATGTTTTATCATTGATTCTAAACCACCCTCTTTCATATTTAGGTATATTAGCATCATCATTGTCATGGATAACAAGATAAAGTTTGAAATTATTGTATCTTTTATGTTTTAGTCATTGTTATTACTCTTGATATGTATTTTTGTGAACCTCAATATGTGGTATCTTATTTTAATATTGATATGGAGGACCCATTTTACACTCAAGGAAATGAAAATATGAAAAACTAAATTATAAACCACCATTATAATCATATCATTTGTGTTCATACATATATGTGTTAGAAAAAGAGTCATATAAAATAACATATCAAGTACAAAATAAAATATGTAAGCATGGATGTAAATATGTATAAGCATTATTATATAAGTTCAACATGATAATGGAGAGATGATAATAAATAATATAACCTATATAAATCATGATCAAGGATGTATATTTGACCAACATGGTGGGTAATGCATAAAAAAGATAGGTCCAACATTTATATCTCCATATATCTTATATCTAGGTATACATGTATCACAATCAAGTACATGTGAAACATACACGTATATAGAAAGGAAATGATATGAGATATACTAATATAAATAAAATAACACATGTGCCAAGGATTTAGTAAATTTGTGTATGATAGGTATCTTCATATTTTTTAATTATTTGAACATTTTTTATGTTTTCTAAAATTATATATATTTTTAGATTTCTAGAGTGTTTTATCTTTTAGTACATTTAGAATGTTTTAAAGCTAATATTATAACATATATACCCAAATAAGTGATAATAATTGGCATCTCCAAACATAGAATACAATACATCAATTTAGTGGTACTTCTAAAAAATATGTATGTGTGTTGAATACGGAATGTTACAATTAATGGTATTATTCATATGTGTCATAGGACTCTATGGTTGTGAATAAGTAATATAAGGATTAGAGGTTCATGTATCCCATTGTTTATAAATATGTGGTTTCATCATTATAGACTTAATTTTAACATGTCTATTTGTTCTTATTAATTTAATAGACCTTGTATATGTATATGAGGAATCAATCGAATTGACTATATATCTCTGGTGAAAAGGTATCTCAAATATGGGATACCTAGGAAAATAGGTTGTTAATGCTTAGGCTTTCATATATGATTAATCATAGTTATTTTTATAATTATTTGTCTATCAATAGATCTATCTTTTTCAAGTGTTTATTCAATTGGAATTCTATAAACTGTAAATACCATATTCGTGTTAATGTGTTTATTAAACCTATGTACTATGAAAGGTACTACATATGGTTTATGTATCTAAGTTCATCCTAATAACATATAAAATACTCCCATGTATTTAATAACCAATAAGGTAGTAACCACATGTTTCAAACCAAACTATAAAGTTATGTCAATCTCAACAATAATGTTCATTGATGGTCCATTAAATGCTCTAAATATTTTGGTCAGAGGGTATAAATCATAATGTCTATATACCAAATGCTTAATTAACATCATGGAACACACATTATAACAAAAACCATTATTATACATAGTGAAATGTATAGGCTAATGATGAAGTTATGTTTGAATAAATAATGATTTCATATTTGAGTCATCATCTAAAATTTTAATATGATTAAATAAGATAGAAGGTCTATAAATAATAATAGGTAATGTGTGTGTATAAGTTAAATTAATCCCATCTAGTGGGTAACCATAATGTGGTAGTGGAGGATGTGCATGATATAAAATTATCACTCGATGGTATTTATTAAAATTATGTTGGAGTGGATTTTTAAATATCTTTTGATTTTGTTGGGGACCAAATTTTAAACTTATATCTTTTGGAGGATCATCATAGTTAATTTGTTGGTTATCAATAAGGTCTTGGATATTGTGTTTTAATGTATACCATTTATTTGTATAATCATATTGTCTTGGTGTTACTCACAATATGCATTAGCATCATATCCTTTAGTAGAGGTTGAATCATATGAACCTATATAAGAGTAAGGATAGATATGAGATGGCACCCCACAACCATCTTAAATAATGAACTTGGAGAGTTAGATAATTTTTTAAATTGTCTCTTAGATGCATTGGATGAAATGAGGAGATTAGGAATTTTTGACACTCTATTAACCATTTTGGTTGTTTCCTTTTCAGATTCTTTAGGTTTCATCTTATATCTTGGCTTGATATGGAACTTGTTAGAATATGCAATGATTTCTTTTGCTACATAATCATGTTCAAGGAAATAAGTTTCATTTATTGGCATCGAATAATATGGTATAAGTCATCAAAATATTTGATTTTATTGAAAACAATAGACTCATATAATGGGGCAATAAATTTTTTTCTTAAATATGTCTTGAATATCTTTATTTACCATTGTATTTATAATTTTGGACAACATTATTTTATACCTCAAGAGATACTTATGTATAGGTTCATTTGTTTGATGTTTGATCATTAAATTTATGCATATGGCATATTTCAACTGATCTTAAGGTATATTGTGCTATGAACTAATCTCCTAAAGGTTTTAATTCCTTTACTAAATTGACTAGTAATTCATAGAACCCTATTAAATCATATTCCTTTAGGATTCTTGGAAATAACTATAATAAAAGTTTATAATATTAAGCGTAATCAAGGCATGCTGCATTAAAATATCATAGATGTTATTTAGGATCTCCTTTATCATCATAGAACATGAATTTGGATGCAACAAAACTAGTTTGTAAAAGTTACAAATATATTTAAGGTGTTATACAATTACATTATACTTATTTTAAATCATTAGCATGAGCCTATTTCAAATAATTTTGTTTTATGTTGGTAAACCTTAGCTTCCAATTTTTTTATAACTTGAATAATATTTTTCACTGTAGAACTATTGTGAATAAGATTTGATATTCGAGAAGACACTAAATGGAATGAAAACACCACTAGTGTTGATGTAGGCTTTGAAACTAGTAATTTAAGATAAGTATTAATTATTCCCAAGGAGGATCTGACAATAGTTGGCCCATATAAGGGTTCACCATTATTTTATGTGTATGAACTAGCTTTAGCATGTATATTATTTTATTCTTGGGTGACATGTAACAATGCATTATTCATTTTTTAATTTGTTTTTAAATGGATAACTAAGGCTTATTTATATATGATTTAAATTTTATGATTTTTTTGATTTCCCATATTTTATAAATTTGAACACAATTCAAAAAATAAATTGAAAAACTTAGATCTATAGATTAAAAAAATGAAAGAAAACTACAAAACCATAAAGTTATAAATAAATCTAGGATCTACATGAAAATACACAATGTTTAGGTTTATAAAATGTTTAAATCCTTTTGGAAATATCATTTTATGGGTGAAGGGGGTATAATATCCTATAGATAAGGGTAAATAAAATTATTCTAAAGTAGGCAGCTAAATTAAAACTTTGATAAATGAATATCCTAAACTAAAATATTGAGATGTATTACATATAGAAAGTACCAAATTTGAAATATGTTCTATTGATTGAAATAATAAGTAAAAATGAGAGTTAAATATATTTATAATGTGTATGTATATTTTACTTACATAAAGGCACAAGTCTGTAATATTATGATTATGAGATAATTTTTATATTACATAAATGATGTTTCTAGTTCTTCCAAACAAAACTATCAATAATATTTTTCGTTCAATGACACTAATGTCAAGTACGTGATATGTGTTGGATTATATTCTAACCAACTTAATTGTAATAGGTTTTTTATCTCCTTTATGATGATGTATTCAAATTAGGAACATATTTTATATGTATCTAATTATGGATCAAACCCTATATTTTAACTCTTCTTCACCCTTGGGATGTATTTTGTCAAAAATATGTTAGTTGGCTCATGGTGTGGAGATAAACTCAAATAATCCTATGTCAATGAGCATTTCCTATATAACAACTACTCTAAGGAGTGTCTCAGGCTTATCCAGTTTTCCTTTATATAGGAGTGCGTATGAACAATGGTTTAATACAATATTTTATAGATGCATGAAATGATATAGTTAATAAATTTAAAAATACCACTGATGGGTTTTTATTTGGATGTTTTAGACTTTATTTCTGATGCATATGATTGATAAGGAAACATGGATGAATAGGGTGGAATAACTAAGTTGTATTTTTGATTAAATGATCCTTTGTATGTGCTTGCTTGTTATTTTATAGATATATAATGGTATGATTTAGACTTGTATTAATACCACAACTTTTTAAAATATCTTAGGATAAGGTTAAATAAGAAAAATAAATAATATGAATAAAATAACCCATAGGTTTATAATAATATACAATTTAGATGAATTTTGAGTATTAGATAATAGATAAGAATATAGATCGTAGTATCAATGCTAGTGTCCCTCTTTGGCTCATATTGTCTAGAAAGATAGAAAATATTTGACTTCATTTTGAATTGATAGTGAAGGATGTATATTAGGATTTGATATTTCCAATAAATAGAGATACCCTATTTAAATAGAGATACCTTGTTCAAGTCTAATAATAAGAACTTACTCAAAATCATTAGGACTTTGGAAGTTAACAAGAATAAGTGGGGTGAATAACTGAAGTTTTATTTAAGGGATGATTAAATCATACCTAAGAGAGATACATGTAAGACAAATCTTAAGCTTGTTTATGGATCTCAAGCTATTTTAACTATGAATCTATTGTTTCCAACCTATCAGTTCATGTAACATCTAGGAGGTGATTAAGTTATCAACTATGAAAGAAGAATGATCCAAATTATTGATCTTGATGAAATTAGAATATAAGATCATGAAAGAAAAATAAAGTTCAAGGAAAGACTCATAATAATATTTGAGAAAAAGGTCATTACAAGAAAATTTTAAATAGGGGATGTGGTTTTTATTTAGGAAACAGACCTTAGGAGAAAGTCAAACATGGAAATTTGATGTCTTATAGATGGGCCTGTATTATATTGTCACAAAATTGTGGAACATACTTTATTCTTAAGAGATTTGGATGATGAGATACTGGAACTACCAGTTACTGATAGATATAAAAAGCACTTCATTAATTGAATCCATGTTTGTGTAAAGTAATGTACATTGTATAGTTTTGTTATTTTGTTACCCTTTTGCATTGGGATTTTTTTATATAGTTCTATTATTATTTTTTGTTTTTTATTCATTCTTAGATCCTCATGGTCTATTTTTATTGGTTATCCCTTGTTTCATTGAGCTTCCAAAGGTTTTTGTTAAGAAAATATAATAATAATGATTCCATGGCCTAAAGGACATGAATCCATACTTATTTTTTGGGATTCTTTGTACACTTGTAAGGAGTGTACATTCCTACATGAGAGCCAATGTTTGTCCCCAAATCTATTCTAATAATTTTTTTCCCTTTTTATAAAGGAGAGTGTCTATAAGTATAACTATTTATCCCTAAAAGAAATCTATGAGAAATGTTCATCCGAAACAAAATCCCACTTTTGCAATTACTTTGTGCAAAACCTATAAATTTTAGTTTCATTAATGCTTAAATGTTTTCATGTTTTCAAGAAATATTTGAATGTAAGGTTTTTGGTGGAACAAAGTAATGAAGAGTTAAAAAAATATTGAGTATTAAACATACTAAATCTAAAATTCCATCTATAAAAGAGAGATTTTTAGGCTTTGGGAGGACATTAAAACATTACATCATAACTTATCTCATATAATTTGAAAAGTTCACTTGAAATATGAAATCCTAGTACATGTGTCATCAAAATTAAGCTATGGAAATTTCAAATCCATAGTACACCTTGGGTCAATGGTCCATGTAGAATTTAGAGGCTTGATTTGGAAAACAAAATTTCAAAGGTATTCATAGATGTTTAAATCCCACTATTAAATTTTATGTCAAAGAAAATGTGGAAGTCTATGGTCAAAATGGTCATAAATTTAATAAAAAGTAATAAATATGGAAATACTTTTCACTTTTTTACTTTTACAAAGTATAAGTGAGTTCTAAAATCCTACTGAAAGGTGAATGAGTGTGGAGATGTAGAAAAGATCTGCACTTTTGAACTTTTTCAAAATTTTAGATGGGTTATAAAAATGAATTGGTGATTAAAGGGTGAAAAATTAAACATGGGGTGTGAAATACCAAGGATGTGACAGTTCAAATGTGCACATGAAACCTATAGGAGACAAAAAAAAATTACACATGTCATTATTGGGTTTAATGTTGACCTTAAGAGCAAAAGGGAAGTAAAAGATAAGTGTTATCTCCAAATTAAGATAATATGGATGATAATAAATATTATATAATTAATAATTTTATAATACAATCAAGGTTGCCTTTGAATATCTCATAAACCTTCGACTGAATTGACTAGTAAAGCTTATTTCCATGTTTCTTGGTGAGAAGCTTCAATCCAAAAATAAGGGCACCTTAGAGGAGTAGTTGGAATATATAATAAATCAATTATTGTGGAAATATTCACTAGTCCATTGTGTTCACAAAATAAAATATCAAAAATTCTAAAAGGATCTTGCCATGTTTCTTCTTTAGATTTTGTTTTGGTACTATTTTATGATGGACAATGGCTATTCCTTGAGGATATTAAGGATGAAACTGACATAGAAGATAAATATATTCAAAGGTCTATATAATAACATGCATGTGTATATGTTAGGGTTATCCAAAATTGACTTAAGAAGTGAAAACCTAATGTACATAGTACACCTACATTACAATAAGTAAACAAGAAGTCGACATGTTTAACCAAATGGATGAGGAATGGGTTTGGCCAAGTGAGCATTTTGATATCTCAAATTGGTTTTGTAGAGGATTTGATGAAAAACATGATGTTGCTGGATTTGTACTATTTCTTGTCAATGCAGTACAATAGCACATTTTTCATGCATTGTTGATTGGGTATTGGGTTTTATTTCGCTTAATGGTTGTCATTATGGGGATGAGATTCGATTATAAATTAATTTTTTGAATTATGATTTGGGAATGTTTTATTGATAATATTTTAAGGATGTTTTAGATTTATGGAGTTGACAAGAGAAGGTTCTCGAGCCTTTTCTTATATTGTATGCTTTGAAGGTTTCAAGGGTCATTTGAATTTTTGCATGGGATTAGTATCAATAAATACAAATATTTCATAATATTTTTCATTATCTTATTTTTTGGTCTTTTACATCTAGGAATGAATGACAACATGGTGGTTTAATGAATTCCTAGTGTTGAAAGCCATCATAAGTCTTTTAAATATAAATAACCCGTTCTACATGACCTATCCCTATAAGTAATACATGTTGAATATTTTATGTGTTATTTTCTTATAGTTGTATAAATGTTATAGATATGGGATGTGTCTATGATTGATCTTTGAATATTATCACTATAATTTTCTATTTGGATCTTAGTTGTCAATAGTTAATTTGGAAATGAAGATTACAATAATATTATATCTATCTTTAATAGCTTGTGTCTAATTTAAAAGCATTTACTTAGTCTGTGTGATAACTCTTCTTGAGTAAACTATCCAAGTTTGGTTATGCTTTGATCATATCTTTATGTGTGACAATAATTACATGTAGATTGAACTGTGGTATCCTTCCCTATGACCAAGATACCCTGTAGGTCCTCTCACCTCGGTTTAGGTATAGCCATAAGAATCAATAACTAACCATACCCTTTGTCAGTGTCTTCTAGCCATTATTTGTGTTCAGTCCATCTAGGTGTTAAACCCTTCCCTATCTATAATGACATAACTAAGGTTTATCATCTTTGTTTTTCATATTTTCAAATATGCAAGGATGAATTATATAGGTATACAATTGGGAACCAACATTATGAATAGTGAATATATATATATTAACTTTCCTATGAAATGTTTAAAAATGGTTATATCCATTTGAATAAAATATTTTGACTAAAAACTTATAAATAATGGTACACTATACTCATCTGAATAAATTTATGAAAATGGAAGATGTATTTATGACATAATTATTTAAAATGGTTACATTTTTTTATCTTTTATGTCATGTTCCTTAGTTTTCAAATTCCGTAACCCCTAATTGTTTGGTATTTATTTTTCACCCCCAATTATGTATTATCATATCTAATTTTATTATTATATACACTTGTTATATATTTTTTGATATTTATAAGAGAAAAATTAGAACTAAAATAAGATATTCACATAAATATGACAAAACTTATCTCCCATTTGTTGTAACCATGATTTTTCCAATACCACATTCCCTTTTTGAATGTTATTATTCACATTTAATTGAGCATCATCTATCTTAGTTTGAAGAAAAATTAGTATATTAACATTCCCTATGGAATCCTCCCAAACATGGTTATGTTGTAAATCTTGTACATTTATTCAAAAATGGTTTGTAAATCCAATTGTACATGTATTTCATTGTGCCTTATCATTTATAACACTGTCTGGTCCTTATACACATGCCTCAATGTTATTACCAATAATTTATATAAACGAAAGGCTATTATTATTTTTAATATGCATTATATATTTCATATACAACTCCAATGAAATATACACAGCATAATAAAATTTAAAATTCTAATTTACCCTGAGGTAACACCAACCCTACTAGTTCTTCATTTTTATTTAATTTAAAATCAACAAAAAAAATTAGAATCTGTGAACTATTATAACAAAAAACAATTCTCATTGGTTGATCTCCACATGATTATAAGGGAAAAAATGAGGATATGTTTTCATTCCATGCTACACCTATCAAAATTTATCAGGAGTTCACATGTACATAAGGTGTTAATGATGAATCTTTTTTTATCACTATTGATTTACTTACTAAATGACCCATAGATTTCTATCCTGATACTCCATCACCAAACTAATACTACACCATTTCACATTTACATATTATTATGTTTGAAATAGAAATAGTAAGTTAAAATGAGGAATGTTGACATAATTATTATGAAACTAAAAACATTTAGCACAAGGTGGATAATTTAAATTAATAATACAAGACAAATTGATAAAAATGTTATCAAATATATTGGAGACAAATTGAAACCATCAAGAAGAGACAATAATACATTCAAAGGGTAGAAGAGATATCATATTGAAACATGGTCCAAAAAAACATAAATTTTGAGTTGAAATTAATGTCATATAGAATATAATTAAATACTTAATTATTAATGAGATTTTGTATTAGTAGAATTAAACAAAAACCGCAATAAATCAAGACCTAGAACTTAAGTACATCTATCACTACCTTTGTTGACAGCCCTAATTACATAGAACTATAGAACTAGTTATAGTAGTTGTGAATATATTTTTGGATATAATATCTATTATTTCCATTCTTTTAACATGCCCAAATAAAATCATACATGACAAAAAATTTAATTCAATGAGAATAATAATATAAACATTAATAAGACAATCTAAACACTATTGTGAAAGATAAATCCATAGATACAAAAATTCATGATTAAAATAAGATCCTCATATGATTAAAATTAGTCTTATCCTTTGACAAAAGTGAAAAATAATAATAAGACAATAATGAAATTTATCTTACACCTGACAATGACACATCCAATTCTAACATAGTCTACACTAAAAATATCTCTTCTCAAAAAAAAAATTATTCCTTCATCAATCTCAGCCATCACACTCTAAGTGGCCCTATTTTTTTAATAAGACCAAAATATCTTAATCATTTTAATGGATTTTATCCATTTGTCTTTGTTTCTTATTTTCTACCACTTGCCACATCATATCCACATGTGAATAACTCACCATATTTTAGCCATGCTTATAAATATTAATTTTTTAACTATAACTTTAATTACCAACATACAATATAATCCAAATTATATAGGAGTAGTAAGTGTTATTAATACACTCTAGTGTCGTATCCATTATTCACACTCTATTGGGTTGACTCAATGAACACTTCAGTAGTTAATATTAAAATCCCCTACAAAATAATCTAATAAACTCTAAACTATTATTACCTTTTTTTTACCATCCATGCCATTTTAATAAATATAAGAAAGATCATGATAACTCTATGATATGACAAGGATGAACCAAACATATCAATAATAAAAAGCATTAAAAAATAAAACCATAGTAAATTATTAAAACATCATGTAAATTATATTTTAAATGCGACATCAACATTTTATGATATTAATAAATCTAAGCTCATATAAAAAATTATCTCAGTTTGGATCTTGATGTACTAGTCATATATACTAGATGTTTCGACCATGTCCAATTATATGTGATTAATGCTAGTAATAAATTATTTTAAGAAGTTTAATACTCAAAGAAAAGTCCAAAGCTTATACAATGTAATATTTTAAGTAAAACTAATAAAAATATACTCATAATAATGAATTCAATGAGTTTTAGATCTTATAATGGATGTGTTTATCATAGATAGTGTAATGGCCACTATTAAGAGTGTGGCAATTGTGTAACCACTATAAGTTTACGTAATTATTAGTTTTTTGTAGTGGTGATTGTACAACCACCTTGGAAATTTTTTAACTAAAGGTTTCATCATGAGACAAATCATGAGAAAGGGAATAGTTTTGGGCATTTCATGTCCTCAATGATGGTTTTCTTGATATAATTGGCAAACTCCAAAGATGAGAAAACATAAATAAAGTATTTTTCAAATCATTAGACATTATAATAGGTAGAGAGAAGTCTTGAAGTTGGATTCAAACTACAAGTTACAAGTTTGAGTCTTTTCTCTTCTTGTATCATTATATTATAGTTTTAGATGCTTTGTTCAAATGTGTGTCGATTATAAGATATTTTTGACAACCACACAACACCTTTCATTTCATGTATTTCATATACTAGTAGTGATAGTTTCATCCATGAAGGCCATGTGTGGATTTATTTTTTATATTTATAACTTATATAGTGAAGGTGGACTATAATTATTTCACTCACCAGAGTTTTTTCCAAAATGGGTTTCTCGTAGATAAATATTTCATTTTAATTAGGTGTTTTATTATTCTTTTTGTTCATTTTCATGTGTAATATTATTTACATTTCATTCCTAAATTTTTTTTATCTCTATTTTGACATTATAAATAGCCTAGATTAGCTATCTTCAAATCATTTATGAGATAGGATTCATTGATCCATGTTTGTGAAGATCAATTTTAAATATACACCTACTTTAAAGATCATATTGGTATAATATTTGGTTTATTATTATTCATTTATGTGGTTTCTGTGTGTTTATGAATACATTGTAATTTTATGCCCATCACTACAAAAATTAGTTCTAATGAAAATGAATTAATTGGGGATAAAGAATATATTCAAAAAATAAAATTGGGATAAATATCACAATTATGGACCATGGAAATTAATAATACATCTAGACAACATAATAACCATTTCACAATATCAAAGGACTATCTAGAATTTATATTTCTATGAGCAAGCTTGACCATTTGGAATACATCATGGGGATTATCTTTGATAAGTTTAGTGTTTATATAGAGACATAAAATGAAAACAAGGAGGACGTTCTCAAGGCTCATGATAAAAATGAATAACATCCCCATGCCAATTAAGTTATATATCCATTACATTTCTATGGAAATATAAAGATTCAATAATATGAAATTGACATTAATGTAAGGTTATTATATCATTAGTTAGCATATCTTTAGGTATAATTCAATTTTCATCATACTAATGAAATTTAACATATTTCTTTTTCAATGTAAAAATTAATCAAACATGTTTTAATTTGGTTTGAGAGTTATTTTCATACTTTAGCTTTTAGGAAGCTTTCTCCCATTAATAAGTGGGATGATTTAAAGATACTAATATAGAGGAAATGTTTTTACTTTTTTAATAAGGAATATATATCAATGTACTAGAAATATCTTAGTCAAAACTAAGGTCGAAGGATGAAAGAGTAAAAAGGTGAGTTCCACAATAAGGTTTTTCAAGTGGGAAAATATATATTGTGTACCATAACAACATAATAAATTATGTTGATAGGAAAAATATCCATTTTAGGATACCTACCCTATTGTATAAACCTACATATGTATATAAAGGTTGTTATCAATATCACTATTTGGGAATGGATAATAAGAATGCTCCATCTACCTCTCAAAGAACATTGAATAACCATGGTATTTCCAAGAAGTTTTTAAGGGTAAATATTAAGGTAAGCGTAATCTAGTTTTTATTTTTTATAATGATAATATGTTACATTTTGTAAAATTTGATGTTGTTATTAATTTGAAAAACCAATATTGGAAGCTTCATCTAAATTTCTATCCATTTAACATTAAAAAATAAAAACAATAGGGTTGTGCCCTCTCTCCTAGGTGAGAATGTTGGTCTTAACTCCAATGTGGATGAAAAATTATGTTTTACCTCAGTCAAGATAAATTTATGTTTAGATAATAATATTTCTCAAGAAAGTGATTTTTTTTAAGTTTCTCAATATTAAAATCTGAATTAAGATGAAAACATTGGATGTTATTTTTCATACTAGTTCATATGTTAATTTGAGAATCTAAATAAGTTGGTATACATATTAGGGTTTGAGACATACAATGAATTTTACTCCATATTTATTGGGTTGGGTGAAGAAATGTATAGACATAAATGTGACAAAAATATGTAAAATTAATCTTGGTATTAATACACATTACATTGATTAAGATATAATAGATGTTGTGTGTTTTTATGTTTGTGGTATATATATATATATATATATATATATATATATGTGTGTGTGTGTGTGTGTGTGTGTGTGTGTGTGTGTGTGTGTGTGTGTGTGTGTGTGTGTGTGTGTGTGTGTGTGTGTGTGTGTGTGTGTGTGTGTGTGTGTGTGTGTGTGTGTGTGTGTGTGTGTGTGTGTGTGTGTGTGTGTGTGTGTGTATTCATGATGAGATCCAACTAATATATATTTATCAAATATGGAAAGAGATAGATTATTTCAACATGAAAAGGTTATTTTAAAAATTATTTGGTAGTATCCTCTTTAAATATTCATCCATTGAATAGGATGTCCAATACTGGAGACTAGTTATTGGAACACACAAATTCTATTGAACATTGCAATAAATATGAGAGAAAAAAATTAGCACTAGAAATTTATAAATAGACTTGCATTGCATTATTAATGGCTTTGTGAAGAGGTACATATATATGTCAGAGATAGGTGAATCCAAACCATATCACCCATGTTGGACTATCTTCTCAAAAATAGGTATAATAAAGGGCTCAATCTAACATCCTGATATATGCAGGATAAATTTCTCCAAATTACACAAAAGGAAAACATGTAAAAAATATAAATAAAAGTGTAGGAAAACTATACACACTAATACCCAACCTTAAGCATAGTTTAGATGGGTATAATAAATGGGTCCCAATAAAAAGGCCTAATGAGGTACCCAAGTACATAGTAACTCTAATAAAGTAGATAAAATGAGAAAAATCATTGAAAAAACTCCTCCCAACATTAAAAAAGGAAACAAAATGAGAAAATAAGAAGATTGGCCTAACATGCTCCACTAAAAGCTACAACATCTTGTAGCCACCTCGTATCCTATAAAATACAGTGAATGTGTACCTCCAAAAATAAAAGAGAGAAGATAAGTGTAGATTATTCCATGGAAATTATTGTAGTAGGTCCCTCTATAATAAATTATTTATCTTCCTTTCATAATAAATAGACCCTGAGATATCAAACTATTGAATTCCCACTCAAGTTGAATATAGGTAGAAATTAGGATTTAAATCTATAGAAAGTTCTCAAATGTCTCAAAGATCATATTAAAATGTGTGAAAATATGATTATGAATCATAGGCCTAACTCTACAAGATTTAAATAATGAAGCATAAAATTAAGGATAGATAGTAGGATGGTTTATAAGCACCCTGATTACATCTAGAGAAGAAGATGCAACTCTAATAGATAGGGCATAAAAGATAAGGAAAATCTCCTCAGTGGTGTAGTATATATCAAAAATGTGTGAGTCTTAAAAAGAGAGAGAGAGAGAAAGAGAGATGTGTAGAAGAAAACTATCCCAATAAGGTTAATACAGTATACATATATAACCCTACTAAAAATAATCATTAGAAGCTCTTTAAGGAGTAATTTGAACTCTGTAATATACATATACGATGGAGGAATATTAATTCATGTCATGTAATAACACCATAAATCCCATAAAATGTCCTTTTTATAATCACCAAATTATCTCAATGAATCAATACTAAAATCTGAAGTAGTAACATGTATGTTGATGTCCACAGTATGAAGACTAGTGGATGAAGTTACAAATAATAGAAGATAAGAGTCCTACACCATATACAGGGTATCTAAAGGAGGAGAAGGATCAATATCATTCATATGTGAATGGTTCTCCAAGGAAACATAAATATTATATGAATAATCAACATCCCATTATGGCTTCCTTATGAAGGTCCAAGAAATGAAATGACACTCAATGTACTTAATATGATGCATTATATCCTCACAAATAGTGATGCTTATTATTCCATAGAACATGTTATTATTATTAAACCACTCATGTTTCTATTCATAGTTTATCAACTCAGGAATGAGTCCAATGAGATAGGGTATTAGATAATGCTTCAGGCAATGATTCATTATCCCATTCTTATAGAATAAATAGTTATTTTAATTTATATGTAAAACATTAATAAGATCCATAAATATAAAGACACCCTATCTACCAATCAACAGTGACCCACCCCACCCAAAAAAAAAAAAAAAATCATACAAATATAATGCAAATAAATCTTAAACAATATTACTGAAATAACATAAATAATATACATTATTATAAAAAACAAATAAAAATATAAATTAATTTATTCTAGTGCTTAAATAGTCTTAAAAGAAATATAAATCAACTAATCAAATGAAAATAAAGTAGTTGAAAGTGAAACTATAATGTCGTCTGTCCTTCTAATTTTTTACACCTTTATATTAGTCTAATAGGATTGTTTATAAGAGAAGAATTGTACATAACTCTAAAACAAAACACAGATCAATTTTAATGAAATAGAAAAATAGTTTTTATGTGTTTGCATAGTTACTAAAAGTAGGGACAATAAATGCTATGGGTTGGAATAGTCATTACTATAGGTTCATTCGAGGAGTTATAATTTACATTATGGACTTAAAATTATGAGCTATATTTTTAAAAGTCTATAATGTTTCAAGGGGAATCCAAATATGTTAAAATAAAATTCAATATTACAAATGTGCATGATAATTTTCTCCTATTCCAAAACTAGTTTGTTTTATCCTAGAATTGCATGTTATAATTTACCATAGGCCTATAAAAAGTGATAGTAGTTGAAGAATGAATTATACAAGTTACACATCACTTAGAATTGATCAAATAACAATAAATTTCTATTGTATAATAGTTTATTTCTATTTCACCCAATTACTATGGGTTGGACCCAATGGCTACTACAAGTTATTAACATGTCAAATGGATATATCTCCTTCATAACTATGAGTATAAAAGCTTTCATGAATTTTGTTCTACATTATTAACTTTCCATTAGTAAGACCATAAACATTAAATTTATTTAATCACAATAGTTAATGTAAATATTTAAGATAACTTTAATCAGAATAATTCACATATACAAGATTTAAATTTAATAGTATATTATAAGCCAAAGAAATATGAATTCCAACATATAAATGAAAGTGAATAAATATTAATAATAAATAAAAGGTAAAATTTTATTCCTTGTAAACCATGAATTTAAATAATAAAGTTTTACAAAACCAAAATTTGACACTGAAATCAATCTCACCTAATTTTTTATTTTTATATTAATAATTGTAATGCATCCATGTAAAAAATTTGAGAGTAAATAATCATTTGATGACTATGTAAGTAATACAATGCTACGTGTCTATTAAAAAAATCTGACATGTCAAAATCATGAGTATTTTTCATTCTAAGATAAAATGAAATGCATAAGTTGTTTCAATATTCACTAAGTTGATGGATTAGATTTTCATAGACTACATAATCAGTGGTGTCACAATATTCATGGAATCTACATCCGAGAGATCAATTTTTCATATGGTTCAAAAAATTATATGATTTCAAATTTAAATTTCTTTGACACTTTCCATTATAAAATGTTTCTACATATCCCTTCACCCCATTTAAACTAGTAATAGTTAATATTTTCATTAAACATGAATAAGGTAGATTTTACAAGATAAACATATATATTCCTAGTCAATATTATGTGTCCCTCAACACAAATATTTATAATAATGTGATTAAATATGTTAGGTTATTCACATAATAAAACACAATCCAAAAGTAATACATTTTACAATATATTTTGACCAAAGTAAAACTTTATCAAGAATTTTATGAGAGAGGTCAAGTACGAGAGTTTGAGATAATAAGACATTTCATAATTACATATTATTTGGGTCAATGGTGCATAACTCAATTTTTTTTTTAATTATATATGAATATTTTATTCAGTGAGATCTCTTTGAAATGGAATCATTGTCAATGAAATATCTATGTCAGTGCCACATAGCATATACTCTGAATAAAAGCACATAAGCCCATATTGTGTGCACATTTTTTGTGAGATACATGGGGTTCAAAATAGGTCATGGGCTAACAAAATATATAGATTATTATTTCTCATGTAGTGATCACAATGTATCATTTTTTATGTGTTACTTGTGTTACCTAGTGTTATATGATTTATCGAAGTGGCATGAACCTACATAGTAAAAATAAATTCCCATGGAATGGTTATGGTAAGTGGAGATAAAATGTTCATTTTTTTGTAAATAATAAAAAAATATATCGCATTGTTGATAAGTGATGTGAAAATAACTTTGATAAGTAAACTAGTGCAATAATTACACACACATCACAAATAGTTACAGGGAGGACATTCAAAAAATTATCATTTGTGCAAGGTTTAAGCTCAACTCAAGGCTAGTGAGTAGGTTTATATTATCATATTCGAATGAAAGGATTACATCTTCAAAAGTAAAAAGTGGTGAAATTTATCATCTTATGCATTGGATAATAGAAGGTTAGAAAGAGAATGAAGGAGCACAACATAAAGGAAAAAGAGACATAGAAGATCAACAACCAAATTCATCTGATAGGTGGTGGTTTTAATTACATATATCCATAATTTTTGGTATGCTTATGATGAGACATTATGTTGATATTATATATGTATAATAATATCTTTGATTGGGATGCTATGTGTTTTATTTTATTTAGTCTAAAAACTAAATTAAAGAATAAGATGATCATATTGGGTTGTTTATATACC
The DNA here is from genome assembly GCA_037957365.1 of Torreya grandis. Lineage (NCBI taxonomy): Eukaryota > Viridiplantae > Streptophyta > Pinopsida > Cupressales > Taxaceae > Torreya > Torreya grandis. Next base: position 1,569,908 of record JARHVA010003253.1, read on the forward strand.
ATGATGGTATATTATTTTATTTATCCTATCTCTTGTATGAATAGTTATGTATTTTACATCCTAGTTATGAAAACTTAAAAAAAATCATCAGGCCATAGGAAGTGAAACCCCTAAAATTCAACTGTATAAATAATCAAGGTCTTATCTTCCATTGTGAATTATGCTTATAGTGGTGTCGAAGTTTATAGTGAACTAGTTAATTCAAGATATAAATAAACAATTGTGAATATAATAGTGAAGCTAATATTTATAGTATAAAGGGTGTCCTGCACCTTCTCCCATAAAGTGATCCAAATGATGCCATCTTGAATATTGATTAGTATGATTTTTAAAATGAAAAATCAACTAGTCAAAGATAATTTTCCCACTTATACTATTGGTCCATGTAATACATTTAGAAAAGATCCTAAATCATCTTATTGAATATCTTAGTCTATCCATTAGTCTTTGGGGGAAAATATATAATAAAATTATGTTATCTACCAAAATCTAAATTTAGATTCATCCAAAACCTCAAATATATCTTCGAATCATGATCTAAAATGATATTCTCTAGAAAAACATATAACCTATACACTTCTTTTATGAATATCTTCACAAGGGTAGGTGTATCATCCATGAAATTTCTTGGTATGAAATGAGCTACCTTTGTTAGATTATCAAAAACTGCTAAGATCATATCATGCCTATTCCATGACATGTTCAACCCTTGGACAAAGTCAATATTCATTAGCCGATATTTCCATTTTGAGATATCATGTGGATATAATAATCTAGTTGGATTCACATGCTCATATTTCATTCACTAACACTCTAGATAATGTGACACATAATTAACTACATATTTAATGACTCCCTTTCATAAATATAATTATGTAAGCTATGTCATGAGCTTAGTTACTCCTTGATGTCTCAAATATGGGTTATTCTACAATTCCTTAAGCACTATAATTTACAAATTCTTACAATATGGTGCATACATCCATTTTTTGTAATGTAATAGGGTTTTGAGCATTCTTTAACATTCCTTTTCTAACTTGATCATAAAATTAATCTCCTTGAGATAACTCAATCACTTGGTCCGTGAAGATACCCTTGATAGTAGTTATACATCTTATGTTCCTTTTGTGGCTGAGGGCATCAACTACTATATTCTCCTTATGTTTGATATAACTAATATCAAAATCATAATCATATAAGAACTCAATCCAATTTCTATGACATTTATTCAAATTAGGTTGGGTGAAAATTTACTTGATTCCCATGTTATCCATCTTGAGATCAAAAGGTTTTCCCATTAAGTAATGCCAATTATGAGTCAAGATCATCACTACAATATCCATAATTAAGAGGGGCATACTTCACCTCGTATGAATTTAGCTTTCATGAGTCATAATCCACTAATTCACCATCCTACATAAGTAATCCACCTACTTCATCCATCGATGCGTCTGTGACCAATAAAAATTTACCATTGGGGTTTGGAACTTCTAATATTGGTGCTAACATAAGCTTTTTATTCATGTCCTAGAAAATTAGTTAACATTTCTCTAACTAAATAAATATATGGTTCTTTCATTAAAAGGAAGTAATTGGGTTAAACTTATTGAAAAATTTTGGAACAAACTTTTTGTAGTAGCCTATTAACCCAATTAAACTTCTAAACTCACACACATTCTTTGGTTTCATCCATTCCATAACCAATCTAATCTTCCCTGGATCTACATAGATATAATTGGTAGAGATAACATGTCCCAAATACTAGAATTTTTCTTAAAAAAATGCACGCTTGTATAAATTGAAATATAACTTATGCTTTCACAAATATTTTAGAACTCATTCCAAATATTCAAGGTGATCCACTTAATTATTTCAGTAAATAATAATGGCATATAGAAAGACTAGCACAAAGTGTTCAAAGTAATCTCTAAAAATGTTGTTCATGAGATTCATGAATGCTTTTAGGGCATTAGTCAATCCAAATGGTGACATTTTACACTCATAGTGTCCGTATTGGGTTCTGATTGTTGTTATTGTAATGTCTTGATTCTAAATCCTCAACTAATGGTATCCTACTCTAAGATTAATCTTATAAAATATTGTTACTTCTCACATTAGATCAAAAAGATTATCTATATGAGGTAGTGTATACCTATATTGTATGGTTCCCTTATTCAACACTATTTAATCAATGAATATTCAAAGAGTACAACCCTTATTATTGATAAAGATAACTATTGCACCTCATGGTGACACACATATCCTGATTAACCCATCCACCAATAATTCTTGAAGTTGAGCCTTTAGTAAAGCTAACTCAATGGTTGTCATCCTACTTTAGATTCTATAAATCTATGTGATTCTAGTTAAAATAAATATTTTGGAACTATTATGATCTAAATAAATCTAAAAACTGATCCCAAGTGATGGTGCTTGAATTAAGATTCATTTCCAACTTTTTGTTGGCTCACCATGTAGCTTCCCTGCCAACAAACTGGTATGCTCCCCAAACTGACTTGGTTACCTCATATTCATTTTGAATTTATAAATACTTCTTCATCTCTATCAACCATGCCTTAGCTCCATCACCTAGAATAGTCCCACCAATCTTTAGTGGATTTACCTTATTCATGTCTCTTTCCAAATCCATAATAACCTAGGCTCTAACATCATGAGGATTTTCTTACTCAGTCAGATGCTCTTTAGGTTTATCCTACTATTCCTCTTCCTCATGACCATGAACCACCTACTCAAATGTTGTAATCCGGTCTCTGGACTCATTCATAACGACAATAATCTGGTACATCTTCATTGACTAATTAATGGCAAATTCACTAGGATCAAATAGAGGGTTTCTATCATTGACATTTAATGGATCCTATCTAAAAACTATAGATTTCATCATAATTATTTATACCAATAGAAGGATATTAAAATTTTAGTGGACTCATTAGGTGTTATAGTTCAATCCGTATCTTTAATACCACATATAACATCTCTATTGGGATCCACCTAAAAATGCATAAATTGTTTTCAAAATAAACGCATATTACAAATTAGATTACATCCTAAGAATTTAGTAGAGATCATATAAAATAAACATAAGTGGTGATGGAAAATAAATCATATTACGTCATAAATCATATACTTCTAACAAAATAATAATATGTCATAAGGCAAATATAGAAAGTAATTATAATAACTAAACCACAACTAATATAAATATACAATCACCACTTTCAATGTGTAGTAATAAATAATTACAACCCTTCATGACAATTTCCAATAATAATTAAAATATTAAATAATGCAATAATAAGATACATGGCTCCCTCTAAGCATAGTTCTTAAAAATCAAGAATTAGTGGCAATCTCAAGTGTCATCTCGATAAGTAGTACTTTTGTGGGGAGGGATAACATCATCTGAGCATTATTAAACACCAATCATATACTAACAATCCCTCATACTAATCCCATCAAAAAATGGCCCTAAATTCACAAATGAGTTGATAATGATGGCATGGGAATCTAGAGAGATAAGCAAGTACATGTGTGCTATATGATTTCTAAACTAAAAATGTAGTGTATCATAGAAAACTTGATCTACTACAAGATATCACACATATATATAAATGATACTCATGAAATGATAATGTCTCACTAAACATAATTTGTCTAAAAGATTAAGAATAGTAATATAAAAATGATCTATAGATCAATCAAATTCATACATGCCACTTAATTGAACTCCCTTCATCTGGAAATCCAATACTAGTAAGTCAATGAAGTTCATCTCACTCCTTACTCCACATTAGCAAAGTAGATTGGTCAAATACATTTTAACCACAAGATTCATATCATTTACATATTACTATCAAATACATCATGTGGCATGTTAAACATAGGAGTAACCATATCACATATATATTCCATGAAGCATATGAATTAATCATACATTATTTTCTATCCCATACTAAAAATTATGACTACAGTTTATGCCACCCAGGTAAATCAATAATCATCTCCATATTTAAAAAACTCAACTCGTTTATAGTTTTATTAAACCTTATGATAACCCATATTAACATAGTATAGTTTTTTAAGTAAAACTACTAATCCTCAAAATCAAGTTAATAAAATAGTCATAAATACATAGAAACACACATTTGTATTTTATAGTTAGAACATCTAGAACTTAATTTTACCAAAACATAAGAAGTCTAGTCTAGTATTTGATTTACATTTAGGGGTTTATATGCAATAATTCACTAAGTTATTTTTAAGTAATTATTTTAGTTCAGTTAATAATCAATATAAGAAATATAATTTCAAGAACATACCCATTTGTTTTAAATATGCTAACATGTACATTCACCCTAACTCTCACATTCAGTAACTTGTAGCTTATTCTAATTTTCTTTTTACATCACATGATTTTAACTCACATATAATATAAAATAATCTACCAATATCAATCATGATAAACATTTTTAGGGGTTTTCTACCCTTTCCATGTCTTATTTACACTTATAAAATTCTCTCGATATATTAATCTCAAATAATACCTACGGTTAAACATACTCCCAATGAGCATCTTATGAGATTATCCCACCATTTACATAATGAAAAGGAGATATCAACTGATCTATACAAATTATAAATATCTACAGGAGTTTTTATATTTTAATAAAATATTTACAATGGATAATAATAAATATTATGCCCTATTCTCTACAACCATCCTAAATATAAAATATATAATTATTTAGAAAATGGATCATTTTTACCAAGCCCATCTTTAAGCATAATTAGAGAAACATAACTATGAGTTGATATCCCATATCATAATTATAGAAAAAAATACATATACTAAGTGTTTAATCTATTACATTCCATGATGTCATATTTATGTTATTAATCAAATATAAATCGCCCTTTTCATTTAACATGACTACACTATAGTTTTTATTTAGATGGGGATATAAAACCTTCATCCATGGTAAGGGATCTAGCTATATATGTTGATGCCATATTTATTGTAATTATTGGTTAGTTTTCCCACTTTGCCATATATCTATTAATAAATTGACTCACCAACTAAATTCATCTATGTTTTGATTAATGTATAGTAGTGGTTTAAAAAGTAAAGACACGGTATTACAAGTATGGATATGTATATAAATGTAAATAGAACAAAAATAGGATATTTTCTTCGTATTAAAGTAAGTCAATATCAAATTAAGTCAAGATCATAAAACTATGTTGATATTAAGGTACATCGGTTGACTCTAGTTTGAAACCATGGTCGTTGAATAACTATAATATATGATACAACTCATTATTTCCCTTATTTTTTTGGGTGTTACTATAGAATTGTATTTTATATATGTAGGTTTCAATGCAAGTCATCCTTTTTAAATAATGACACAAAAGATAATCCATGTTTCAATTAAATATCTTATTGTCAAATATTGCATTAACCAATTACATAGTTCATTGGTGGAAAGGGTGATGCCATATTAGAGATATACATAATATTAACCATTATATAGTGACACCAAGCATTAGAGTTAATTTTAGTATTTTCCTAAATGCTCAACTATGTAGTTTTTAGTTAAACAATGATTTACTAAGTTTCACTACGATACATACTAGCTCAAGTGGCATAGTGACTGGTGTAATTACGCTTAAGCTATGTATCTTTAGTGACTATAGGGATAGAATAATAATGGATAAAAACACACATATAGGGATAATTTATGCATAGATGGAATAGGAGATTAACCTATATATCACATGGCTGAGTGCATCCAATATGGTTCCATGCCATATTATGAATATAATAGTTTAAAAAAAATTATAATTGGTAATTGATTTCAATAACATAGTTTCTAATATTTTATAAATAATTTATTCCCTAAACCTGGTCCATGCATAATAATTTAATTGTTGAATTTCCATTAGGGTTGAAATAATAATGAAATATTATTTATCAATTATTTTTTACCTCTAATAGATTGACACATCAATAATTTATGAAAAAGGAAAGCTATCTAATATATTTATTCAAAGCTTCCTTTTAGTGCATCTTGACCATATGAAAATAGGTGTTTTCTCATAATTTTATTTATTTATAAAATCTATAACTAGGCTAGAAACATATAACTACACTCTGAGCACCATGATTTAACTAATAATTCCATAGACTTACATAGATGAGCTTTTAAAACAAAAACCATACACAAAAATCCTTCAAAATTGATGTATATTTGAAACCACCACCTACTTGTTGGATTTATTGACCATATTATTTGTTCTCCCTATGTTATGCCCTGGTTTCCTCATTTGGCCTCCCCTTTATCTAATGCATAAGATGATCTCTTTTATAACTCTTTTCCTATGTAAAATAGGTGCAATTTCTAATTTTTCTAATTTTTTGTTTTATTTGTTATTTTTAATATATTTAGCTCTGTTTAGATTTGTTAAATTTTAATTATTTCTTTTCATTTTTTATGTTTTATTGTATTTTCTATTTTTCCTCATTTTCAATGAAATTTCTATTTTTTAATATATTTTAATATGAGATACTAAAACTCCATAATTTTATTAAATTAAAGTAACATCCAAATATTCTATAGCAAATTCAAATGGCAATTTAATAATTTACAAATAACTATTATTTTAAATTTATTTTTGTTGAAATTGTTCCTACCATCATTAATAAAAAAATGTTCCAAACATGAAAAATAAGTAGTTAAAATATTTTTACTTACTCTATTAAACCACAAAAAGTAAAACTCCAATAAAGTAATAAATACATAATAAGCAACTATTTTTAATCCATTTATACCATGTGCTAACTATTATCATGTGTGTATGGTTTCACTAGCTATCTATCAACCTCTAACATCTCTGTCTATGTCACCCTCTCTAATTATGCTCTCACTTTGGTATGGTCTGAGGGATGAGTTCTCCTAAAACCACCTCACAATCTATTGGTAATTAGATCAAATCTCATGATAAACATATAATAATAAATATAACTAAAAAAATGCATTATTATCCTCTAAATGTAAATGTATACATTAACCAACTCATGTTAAGTAATCATGTATCATCATATTTCTAAGTAATAATATACTATATCATAATATCATAAATCTCAAGCTTAGTCATAAATATAATCATGTATCATCATATTTAGAAGCAATATTCTATTATATCCCTTAATAGTCAAATAGTTTTTTAGTGAGGAATTAGGATGCAACACCCTTTCCCCCTTAAATCTATTCGTCATCTCCAATGACTCTTATTCAAACATATGTTATGAAATAAAAATATTTTTCAATTAAAAATAACATTATATAATAGTACCTAATCAAGTAAATAAATGTGTACATCTCATAAATAACTCATCATAATCTTTCCATGTAGCACGATCCTAAGTGTAATCATCCCACTGGACCTTGCACTGTGACATCTCTCTATTATGTAAAAAAAATTTACTTGTGTCAATTACCCTTATTGTTTTTACTATGACCACCTTAGGATTCATAACCTACAAAGCCTTCTAATTCAACACATGCATAGGATTAGTTGTATATTTCTTACGATATGAAATGTGGAAGACATTATGTAAACTAGCTAGTGCTAGTGGTAATTTAAACCTATATGCTATAAGATCGACCACTTCTAACACTTTGAAAGGTCCCACATATCTTGGTGATAACTTTTCAAACTTCTTGAGATATTCTATGACTTTACCCATAAAATTACTTTATCACGAATTAGAATGTGTGTTTTTGTCCTATTTAGATCTACAAAAATATTATATCTATCATTAACCTCATCGAATCTCTACCTAACTAGTTTAACATGCTCTTCCATATTTAAGACCATTTTTGGTATAAATATAACCCTATCCTCTAACTTATCCCAACTAATGGGCATCATGCACCTTCTCCCATAAAGTGCCTCAAATAGTGCCATCTATATTGCTAATTGGTATGAATTATTATATGAAAACTCAAAAAATGGAATATAATCTTCCCACGTATACTTTTTGTCCACACAATACATTTAGAGAAGATCCTCAAACCCTTAGTTAACTCCACAGTCTATCCATTAGTCTTTGGGTGGTAAGATGTACTGAAATTAAGTCGTATACCCAAAGCTGAATTTTTAGTCATTAAAAACTTTAAAGTCATCTTTCGATCATGATTGAAAATGATCTTCTCTAAAAAACCATTCAACCTATACACTTCCTTTACAAATCACTTCACAAGGGTAGGTGTACCATCCATCAAATTATCTAGTTTGAAGTAAGCTACCTTGGCTAGTTTGTCAACAACTACTAGGAGCATATCATGTCTATTCCATGACATAGAAAACACTTGGACAAATTCCACGATGATCACCTACTATTTTCATTAAGGGATATCATGTGGATATAATAATCCAACTAGATGTACATGCTTATATTTCACTTGCTAACACTCTAGACAACATGACATATAATTAGCTACATCTTTATTGATTCTTTTCCATTAATATAATGGTCTAATCTCTATTATGGTCTTGGTTACTCCTGTATGTCTTAAATATGGGGCATTATGCAATTCCTTTAGCACTGTGATTTGTAGATTCTCATAATATTGCATATACATCTATCAATTGTAATACAATAGGCCATCACTCTCCAAATTAAATCCTTTTTACTGAGGATTATAAAAATTCTATGATAATGCCTTTCAAACTTGATAATAAAATTCATCTTCTAAAGATAACTCAATCACGTGATCCCTGAAGGTATCGTTTATAGTAGCCATAGTATATGTGTACCTTCTAAATTAATGGCATTAGATACTCTATTCTCCTTGACTTTGATATAGCTAATGTCAAATTTTAATCAAATAATAACTCAAGCCAACATCTCTGACAAGTATTCAAATTAGGCTGTTGAAAATATACTTGATTCCCAAGTTAGTTTTCTATATTTCAAAATGATTTTCCAATAAGTAATACCACCACACTTGCAAAGCATGAACAATTACTTCCATCTCCAAATCATGAGGGGCATAAATCAGCTCATATGGCTTTAGCTTTTGTGATTCATAAGCTACTAATACACCATCTTGCATAAGGTCTCCACCTAGTCCATCCCCTAATACATCCATGACCAGTACTAATTGACCATTGGGGTTTGTAACACTCAATATTGGTGCTGGCATAAGCCTTCTATTTAACTCCTAGAAATCTAGTTCACACTAATCTGACAAAATAAATCTATGGGTCTTTCATTGTAAAGAGTTAGTTAGATTAACTATTTTTTAAAAGTTTAGAATAAACTTTTTATAGTAGCCTGCTAACCCCATGAAGATTACAATGTCATGAAAATTCTTTGGTTTTGACCATTCCATAATGGCTATAATCTTCCTTTGATATAAAAAGATACCATATAAATAGATATTGTGTCCCAAATATTGGACTCTTTCCTATAATAATACACACTCAAATGACTTTACATATAACTTATGATTTTGTAACCATTGAAGGTGCTTCTCTTCATTCTTTGAGTATGTAAGAATGCCATCCATAGATATTAGAACAAAGTGGTCAAAGTAATATATGAATACACTTTTCATGAGATTTATGAATTTTCTTAGAGAATTAGTCTATCCAAATGGTAACCCTGTAAACTCATAGTGTCCATACAGGGATCCAAACTTTATTTTAGGAATGTCCTCATCCCAAATCCTAACTTAATGGTATCCCATTGAAAGATCAATATTAAAAAATACTCTTGCTCTTCACATTTGATTTAAATTATCATCTACATGAGGTAGAAGATACGTATTTTTGATGGTTCGATTATTAAAAATTTTGTAACCAATGCATTGTCAAAGGGTACCTTCCTTCTTATTGACAAAGACCATCGGTATACCCCAATGTAACACACTTGTCCTGATCAACCCCTTAACCAATTATTCTTGAAGTTGAACCTTTAGTCAAACCAACTTAGTGGTTGTCGTCCCTATTTAGAAATATATAAATATGTGACATTAGGATTAAAATAAATATTTAGGAGCCACCATGATTTGAATAAAGCCACAAACTTATCCAAAGTGGTGGTGGTTGAATTAAGATTCATTTTCAAACCTTTTATTGGCTCACCACATAGTTGCCTCACTAGCTTACTGGTATGTTCCCCAAACTACCTTGGTGACCATATAATAAATTTAAATTTCAAAATACTTTTGAATCTCTATTATCCATGCCTTGTCTTTTTAACCTAGAACAATCCCATCAAACTTTGGTGGATGCACCTTCTTCATGTTTTTGGCTAAATACATAATAACCTAGGATTTATAATCTTGAAAACTTTCTGGCTTATCAATATGCTCTTTAGGTTCATTATATTGTTCCTCTTCCTCATTACCATGAACCACATGATCCAGATCTATAATCCAATCTCTGGTCTCATTCATAACTAGGAGAATCTGGTCCATCTTCACTGACTACTCAATGACAAATAGAATATGATTAAATAGAAGGTTATTATCATTGGAATTTTAAGGACACTCTCTATAAAATCTCACTTCCACCATCTTTTTATCTATCCAAAAAAATATGAAAATGTTAGTGGACTCATTAGATCCTAGAGTTTGAGTCGTGGGTCTGATACAACATGCAACATCCCCACTAGAATCTATCGAGAAATGGATGATTTTTTATAAATAAACACATATACAATATTAAATTACATCCCAAAAATATAATAGAGATAATATAAAATACACTGGAATTATAATACAAAACAAATCATATTACATCATAAATCACATATCTCTAACAACATGAGAGTATGTCAAAACGTAAATATAGAATGTAATTATAATAACTCATCCACAACTGATACAAATATACAATCACCACTATCATTGTGAAATATTAAATAATTACAAATCTTCATGACAATTTTCAATAATAAGTGCAATATTATGTGCTATACAAATAAGATACATGGCTCCTTCGAAGCATAGATCTTGAAGTCCAAGTGTTTGTGGTAATCTCAAGTGTTATCTTGATAATCAGTACTAGTGTGGAGAGGGATAACATTATCCAAGAACGTTTCCACACCAACAAAAAAACAATTATCCCCCACTCTAATCCCATTAGGTAATGGCCCTTCTTTCATATATTTATATATAGTGATGATGTGGGAATTCAGATAGACAACAAAGTAATAATGTGCTATATGATTTCTAAACTAAACATGCAATGTATCATGGAAAACTTGATTTATTTCAAGGTTTTAAAAATACATGTAAACCATGCTAAATAAATTAAAATGTCTCACTAAACATACTTTGGCCAAATATTTATTAATAGTAATATAAAAATGATTTATAGATCAATCAAATTCATACGCACTGTAGGCATCCAATTACTAGTACATTTTGTGTTGAAATTATCAATCTTACTTGATTTGCACTCAAATGTATATTTTAGGATAAAATCCATAAAACACCCTAAATAATTTGAAATTATCATTTAGAAGTGTTGATTTAGGTCAAATCATTTTGAGTTAAAATAATGATTTAACCTTTTTGTACTCTGGATCACTCTTTCCTTCTAATTAATTGGTACACATCATGTACCTTTGTTATTTTGTGTTGGCAGTATCCTAAATGTGAATATCATTCCAACGCATCTAATGTCACCTTCCAATTCTTCTTGAGTCAAATTATGACCTAGTAATATGACTTTCTGAAATTTTTTATTAATTGAGGGGAAATTTCTAAATAATTACATAAATGTTCATTAACCTTGTTTAAGGATAATTCATCTAAATCAAGAGCTTAAGTGGAATTTATATGAGATTTGTTGAATATTTATTTTTTTGCAATTACTTTTTATTAAGTATATCACCTAGTGACATCATTTCTTGAGAAGACATCCTTAGACCATAAATGCCACAAATATCAAGACTATGGGTCTCCCATGCCTCATTAGTGACCCTCCATGCCTATTCAATATCCTTTCTTCCAAATTCATGATGGAGATAATTATGGATTTAATTCCAAATATTGAATTAATCCTCAACCACACATCTTCATCTCAAGATGGATGGTTCAATTTGATTCTAGTCATTCTTAAAAATCTATAAATAGAGAGGCCATGGACATCATTTTAAAGCTTGATTTGTGCAAAGTTATTATGTTGAATTATCTCCATCATCCTTTGCATTTGATCATTATTTTTTTATGAAATCTCTATTAATGGACTAGTTTAATGATTCCAAATCATGAGCCTACGTTTTATGAGTTATTGAAGCATTGGAGGAGTTGGCCACCATTGTTGTTGAAGACAAGATCTCTTGATCAAGGGAGTACATGATTTTGAGTTGCATTGCTATGGTTAATCCATTTGGGAAGGTAATATGATGTTACTTTCTTTCATTTGTTTCTTGATATCTTTTGTAATTCCCACATTAATGTATATGCTTAATTCAGTGTGTTCTTATGGATTCTTCCTTTGATTTATTAGACTAATGTTTGACTAATAATGTTATTTAATCCTCTCTACATTTTTGTATGCCTAATGACACCACCACCCACAAATTTTCTCACAAAGCCTCTACAAGAAACCTACTTATCCTTCTCATGTAGGATCTTAGAGTTTGAGGGCCACAAGAGTGACATGTTAAGTTAAATTTCCATCTTTTTAACAACATTTTTGTTTTTGTAAAACTTGGTTTTACTCTCTAGAATGATATCATTGTTGCATAGTCATGATTTTGTGTAAACAAAATCACTATTTCCTAAACAGTGATTTCATGGACATAAGCAGTGATATCATCATCAAAAGAAGTGATATAATGATTTTAGGTAGTGATATCATTATTTTTGGTAGTGATTTTTTTCTATAGAGCAGTAATTTCATCATTTTGGGTAGTGATTTTGTATAACAAAAGTTCATCATCTGAATGGCAAGTTTGCATTTCTCATGGTTTTTATCTATAAAATAGTGATTTTGTTCCATACTATCATTTTTGTTTGGAAATTGTGATACTATCAGACTTAGTAGTGGTATCATCTTACCTTGGAATGATATCATCTTAATTGGCAGTGAAACCATTGTAAGGGGTACTGATGATGTCCTTTAGGCCAACGATTTCACTAACATGGGTAGTGATTTCACATAACTCCAATATTACATTTTTCAATGTTGTTTTAATCTAACCATGCTTATTTTTTAGGAAATAGTGATATTAACTGGGTAATTTTGATTTTGTAATAGAGACTTATTCAAAGTTTCCCCTTCCATTTCTAAATTATCTTCAAAGCTAAAGGATACCCTAACATTTTTATTGCAAGATCAAGTTTGGTAATTTGATAAAACATGTTCAAGACCATCATTTGCATGCTTTTAAAATTAAATAGGAACTTTGTTTTAGTACTTATTTGATCATTTAGGTGTTTAATATAAATGTTTGATAGTTAGACTTTCAAAGTTACAACTTAAGACCAAAGGGTCAAAATATCACAACCTCATCTTTCATTTGGGGATTAAAATTTAACACGCTTGTTAATTTTTATTTTAAATGGTTATTTAGTTAGAACTTGATTAGAAAAAATAAGGTTTACACATGTATGAGCTTCCATTTGTCCCCTTTAGAGAACCCTTGGAATCAAAAGCACCATTCTTATTGCAAACATTCCTAGTCCAAGGCATAAAAGAATGTCATCTAAAGAACTCCCTAAAAACTCATCATAGTTTAGGTGACCTTGAAAATTAACTTAAAGTATTTATATTATGTATTTTATTTCATTGTAGCTTGGCTTGTGAGGGGGAATTCATCACCTCTCACAAGTTATTTAGGGAAGCTTTGACCTAGGGTTTCACCTCCTAGCACTGACTTCACCCACTCCCACTAGGATCAAAGGTTTGAGTGGTTAAACCACCTTATAGTTATGGAGTTTCACATGTGATGTATTTTAACTTCAAACATCACACTACACTTAGTGAAAAATAGGACGTAATGGTTGAAAAAAGGTCCAAATTTTTTTGTAGCAAGCCAAGTGTTATAAACCCCCAATTATATGCTTTTAGTTTTTAGCATGATGTGAAAGTCATTGTGAAACTGATTCCCTTAGAAACATTTGGAATCTTAATAGTTTAGTTGACCCCACTTTGCTATAAACTTGTTAGTTAGACTTAAGATGATTTATTTTTGTCATTAACTTAATTAGTCCTGATTTGTGTCTAAAAATGCTTGTTAACTCGATGAATTTAACCAAAGCACATTGTCTTCAATTTTATTAATCAAAGGAGGCATTCACTGTCAAATTAGATATTTCCTCTTTCCCTTATCAAAATTTTTTGTGTCATGTCATCTACTTTGGTGTAGTCATGCTACCTAATTGAGTCTAGACCTTTTATATAATTTTTTTAAAGTCCCTCATTTATAATTCACATTCAAAATTGAACCTTTCTATGTTTTAAGGGTTGGTGTGTTAAATTGGGTTCACCATTTTCACAATAAACTTGTTCTAACTTGGGTTCAATTTTTGATTTGGATTAAGGACCATTTTATTAGACTAAAAATCACATTATAATCCTATGTGAACTCAAGTCATCTTGCATATCAGCCACACTTTGAGTCTTAGAACATATCTTATCCTACTAGAACCATGTGGTGACATTGTGCCGCCTATTTGATCCTAGCTTTGTACTCAATAATCTATGCATGTTTTTACATCTTGAATTTCTTAGTTCATTTTATCTTCATCTTAATCTAGATAGCCTTCTTTTAATTTTCTAGGGTTAAGTCATCGAAGTTAGAACTAGCTTTTATGGTGTAGGCATATCACAAAGATCTAGGTTTTGGTGTACTAATTTTCACATTGGGTCTTTGAGGTACCTTTACCCTCTTCCAATGTACAATATTTTAGCTTCACCAAAAGTTGAGTAAATTCATGAACTAAATTTTATAATTGTGTGTGGTTCCAAGCCACCATTTTTTATAGTCTATTTGGTACCGTAGTTATTTTTTAAAAAATAACTAAGTCATATGTTCTTTAAATGTTTGCAAAACATTTATCTAAATCTACTTAAGCACAAAGAATAACTCTTTATAGACATGACTCAAAGGTTCACTCGTAGTGGGGCCTCTTATGGCCTTATATATGAGGATGATTAATTTTATGATGGTCAAGATAACCTCATTATTTTCTATGACATCCCTACAATAGTAAGATTTGAAGATAATTACAATGAATATCAACCCCAAGCAGATTAAGATGAAGCACTTCTCAAGTTGATAGAATCAAGTGTTAGACTACCTTCATAATTTCCTATAGAGTAATTACATACCTTAGTTAGAGAAGGAGAATAATTATGGAAAGAGAAATTTTTTTCTTAAATGGGCATATCTTCTTCTAAAAAAGGAAGCAAATACAAATAGATTCAAAACCCATAAATCTAGATCTTCTACCAATGATCAAGATAATAAGTCAATAATATGTGGATCAACTTGTCACAGACTTAACTGAATCATTAGTTTCCACATTAATTCACAATGAGGCTTTGAAATAATAGTCAGATGTGGTCAAAGATGTGCAATAAACATCTGATTAAAATTTAAGCATAATGGATCAAGGTAACCTAAATGAATATTGAAAGTCATACGAGATATTAAAAAATGCTCCATTTGACACATAGTATACATTATTTAATCATCAAGAACCTCTTGTTATATTAAAAAATTAAAGACCCAAACATTTAGTTCAAATTGGGGAAATTCCTCAAGATAATTTGGCTAGTATGTTCCAACCAACAAAGAGATTGGTAAACAAACATAGAACTATCCTAAATTAACAATGTACTAAAGATCCTAAATCAAGGAATATTTTACAATCTAGGAATCAATGGCCTATTTTATCAAATCAAGGAGAAAATAAAAACCAAAGGATGGATCGAAAGGCATACATTATCTATAGATCCACACAAAACTAGGGGCACATTCCACCCTAAAAAAAACAAAGCTAGGGGCACATTCCACCCCAACAACAACAAAATGAGGGGTACATACCACCCAAAAACCATTTTATCCAATCTAAAAATGCACCAAATATTCAACAGTGAAATTTTATGAAGGAAATTATTTAGAGATTGGAGACAAATAATAGAGTTAAAAAGTACACATTAGATGAGATATGTCCATATCCATTCTATTTATCTATTCTCCAAAACCCCTTTCCAACCTTATTTTGAGGCACCCAAATTTGACAAGTACAAAGGAAAAGGATATCCATATAAGCACATACAGTCATTCTGTGTCTTATGTCAAGAGGTTTATAATAGCAAGTACTTACTTCAAGTATTTCCATGAAGTTTAGTAGGATGCTTTAGATTGGATACTTAAACTACTTAAGGGATCAATTACATATTGGAACAAATTATCAAAAAAGTTTGTTAACCATTTATCATATAAAATAGATCATAATGTCAGCATTGTGAATGTTTTGCTACATATTTACAAAGGTGGAGAACATTAATAGGTAACTCTCAAAATAACTTCCTAGACAAATATTTAGTTGATATACATGCACAGAACATGCAACTTAAAGTCATGCATAATCTATGATTAGATTTTGCTAATTAATTTGAAGAAATTATCAATAAAGGAGTGAAGATTTAGAAGTCCCTTATTGGTAAAGGCCTTGTAAACATTTTTGCATAGGGTTAGGCATCCAATCAGACTAAATCACTGGTTAAAATAATTATGCAGGATAAGCCTAAGGGCTTTAGAAAAAATAAGAACATGGTTAGAAATAGGGTGAATGAAACAAGACACATATAAATGGTTTAGGATACATCTCCTTTAAATGTAAAATTAAATCCCCCAAATCCACCATCTACTTTGGAGAGTCAGCCTCCATGAAGGAAACTTTATAGTAATTTTAGAGTCTTTAGCAAGTTAGGAAAATTGGTTGAAATAGTGTTACAAAATCTTGTTACAACTAATTTAATTATATAGCCAGCATCAAGGCCATTCACACAAGATCAACCAAAACTAGAATGGTACAAGGAGAATGAATGGTGTAACTTCCATTATTTTGTTGGTCATGGTACATATCTTTTCATCTAATTATGACACATTATTGATGACTTTATTGAAAGTGGTGAACTAGAAATTAATTTGGCCCCTAATTAGGACACAACTAGGATATGGGAATCTACAAAGACCTCTTTCCTTAACATAATCCACCACCACCAAGAAAAAATCAAAACCAAGTTGAGAATCAAGGACAGAGGTAGATTAAGAACCAACATTAGGGTCAAAATCATAATGAGAATAATTGGGATCATAATGCCCATACTAACAATGTGTCTCATAACAACATGTCTTTTGACTATAATAATACTATGGAGCACATTTTCACTACCCACATTACCATTGTTACTATGAATCCACATGGATAATCTCATGTTCCTCGTAGCACATGACCCATCATTATAGGCTCAACACCCTCCCTCTAGTAATACCATATTGAGTTTGCATAATCATGTTACGACTCCATTTGCATGAGTTACTAGTTTTGAACAACATCACCCTTATTCTAATTATAAATGTTCCTAGTTGACTCAAAATTATATTAATATAACTAGATGCCCATGAGTCATCATCCAAGGCCCTTTGCCTTCCCCTTCTAATTATAATGACTCCTTGCCACCTCTAGGTTATGTAGTCATAACTATATGCCTAGGAGTTACCATTTAGGGACCTTCACCCACATATTACATGAAACTTAATGAAAACATTATGTCAATGGTTTCAAAGATTAATATTGTATGAATAAAGACTAAACTAGCTCAATGTACAATCGAAAACCCTTACAATTTAGTGGAATAACTAAACAAAACCCCTATATAGATTTACATATCATAAATCTTTCAGACATCTAATGTTCATAAAAATATTATGAACAACATTTTGAGACAATATAATATGTCTAATGATACTAACCCTAATCAGTCTCAGAACATATTTTGCCATGTGTCTTCATTTCAGCAAATCACATTTGATAAAAAAGACATGTTCACTCTTGGCCCAAACCACAATAACCCACTGTACATTGAGATAATCAATGTGGATCATAAGAAAAAATGGGTTCTTATAGATAATGGTTTAGGACTAAACATCATATCTCTTAGGTTGGTATGACGATTGGGCTACATAGATAAGCACATTTAGGTAGAGACTATTATAATCAAGGCTTACAATAATGTTGAGAAGGGGTATTTAGGTATAATTTAGTTTCCAGTCATGGGGTGATCCATTTTTCATCACACATTACACCATATTATGGATATTGAACTCCCTTATAACATAATTTTTGGTCATCCCTAGATCCGTGAAGTATAAGTAGTCCCATCCAATCTCCACTAGTTATTGAAGTTTCCTCATGATGGGATTGATGTTATTATTCCCACTGATCAACAAGCATATCAATATTATAAACATTTTGAAGCAAAATTTTATAATTATGACTATTACCTAGGTTCTAATTTAATTGTAAAGAAGAACAAATCCATCATTTTCCATCCATCCCCATCTAATCATATCAACTCTAGTGATTTAGCTTGACTTCAGTCGATCCATTTCCTACAGCTCTTACAAAATAAGTTGTTATTAAACACATGGGTATCTCCATGTACCTTCTTAATTACATCCTCTATATTGTAAGATTACCTAAATCTCATAAATCATTTGGAAAGCCTAAACCATCCAAGACTCCTAATGGACCCAACCAGATTTGGAAACCAAAGAAAAAATAATTAAAACCACATATGGTTTTTGTACCTACAATTACCCCAAAGAAAGATCAAATAAATTTTACTAAGGGAGATTGGTTATATTATGAAGGCCTTTTTTATTTCTTTTAGAATACAAAGTATCCTATCACTAATAAGATAATGGATCATCTTGACTATATTGGGAAAGGCCTTGGCCCACGAGCGTAAGGAATATTGTAGCGCTTATCATCTAGAGTTATCAATTGGAGGTCTAAGATTTATACCACCAAGGGTGACCTCATAAATTTCTATAGTGACTCTTCTGAAGTTATTAGTGATGAAGCTCCTAGCAGTGACACAAAATCCCATTATAGCCTTTTTGATGAGCTTGTTGACTCATATATATTTGATTCAAATTCCATATTAAACATAACATTGATTAGAGGTTCCCATCTTAAAACTTGAACCTATCCTAGTGGTTCTTCCCTTCCTAAAGCATGACATTATATCTTCACCATTAGAGCTTCTCATCTTGAAGTAAGAATCCATCCTTCTGGTCCCTCCCTTCTTGAAGTGGTACATTATATCTTCACAATTGGAGATTCTCTTCCTGAAGTGAACCCTCATTATTCCTTATGCCTTTGCCACTTTTAAATCATAGATTTGGACCAATAAAATTTAGTCATAAACCTTGATGAGTTTCAAAATGAATAATAAATTGTAAAATACATGGGCCTAGGAGATGGATTTCCCATCGATGATCAAAAGCAGGGCTTTGATTTTTCATTAGATCCTTTTGCTTTCTTTGGAGAGTAGGTAAATTTTATTGGACATAATAAATAACAAACATCATGATATTTGAATAAAAACCTCTTTTAGGAACCCATTGATTATGGAAAAAGTAAATAAAAAGACAAGCCTTCGAGTGAAAACATGTTTCAGGTGCTCATAGGTAGGAAAGTTTTCTCATCCCCTCAAGACAAAGAAGGTTGATCTAGTCCAAGTTTTATATCTTGTATAAGAATTTCCTCAGAATAACATTAAATATTTAGGAATCTTAATATTAAGATTCTAGAAGTTTTTGGTACATGGCCTTTAATTGAGATGGTAGATTTAGATTCCTCATACTATCTAGATCTTTGGGAGGAACAACATGAAGATATGGCATAATAAGGTGATCATGACCATACATTGCCTACAATTCTAGAAGATGGATCCACACTACTTGTGGAAAAAATAATAGAAGCAAATTTTGGAACTTATGAGGATCCCAAAAAAATTAATCTTAGATCTTTCCTTACTGAAGAAGAATGTGAGCATATTATATTTATTCTTGAGGATTATATAGACATCTTTGCATGGGCATACTATGACATGCCAAGATTGGACCCTGATTTGGTTACACATCACCTTTTTGTCCATCTCGATGCCAAACCATTTAAGAAAAAATTAATAAAGATGCATACACACATCACCCTATTAGTTAAAGCCAAACTATAAAAGTTATTAACAACCAATTTTATTAGACCACTGGATTACTCTAAATGGGTTTCCAATATATTCCCAGTGAATAAAAGGCCTCAAGTATATGTATTTGTAATGATTTTTAGGATATCAACAAATCATGCCTCAAAGATGATTTTACTTTCCCCAACATTGACATGATCATTGACTCAATTGTGGGGTATGAGATATTATCTTTAATGGATGGATTTTATGGTTAAAATCAGATCAAGATGGCTACTAAATACCAACACAATATTGCATTCACCACTCTATGGGGCACATTTTGTTACCAAGTCATGTCATTTTGCTTCAAGAATTGTAGAGCAACATATTAATGTGTAATGACTATCATTTTCTATTCCATGATGCACAATATTGTAGTGGACTATGTTAATGATATACTAGTAAAATCATGAGCAAGAGATGGACATACTCACATTCCATGAATAATTCTTGAAAGGCTTCATGAATATAAAGTCCACTTGAATCCTAAGAAATGTGTCTTCAGAGTCACATCAGTAAAATTGCTAGTGTTTATTATATCAAAATGATGGATTGAGGTTGACCCTGTAAAAGTCAACACCATTGTGGATATGCATCAACCAAATAATCTTAAATAGTTATGAACCCTGCAAGGAAAAATCTAGTCTATATGCAAGTTCAATTTTCAATTGGTACATAAGTGCCACCCATTTACTCATCTTTTGAAGAAAGTGGTAACTTTATAATGGGATGAAGATTGTCAAATAACATTTGCAAAGCTTAAGACATATTTGGCCAATCCACCATTCTTAAGACCATAAACATAAAAATAGCCACTACTTTTATATATATCAACCACATAATTTACACTAGGGGCACTTTTGGCCTAACATGATGATCATGGTAAGGAACACATTTTTTATCATGTAGGCCTCATATTGGTGGCTTATGAACATAATTATATACCTATTGAGAAGGCATGTTTAGCTATAGTGTTTACCACTCAAAAATTATGACATTATATGCTAAACAACAAAACTATTGTCATTTCCAAGGTCAATCTTGTCAAGTTCCTTTTATCTAAAGAAGATCTTCGAGGATGTATGGATAAATTGGTTATGTTCCTTAGTGAGTTTGATATTGAGTGCCGTAATTAAAAGGTAATCAAAGGGAAAGTACTTTCTGACTAACTTGTGGAAGGTCCTATTGAGGCCATTCAACCTCTCAAGTTTGACTTTTCAGATGATGCTATCATGATGATATAACAAGGACCATAGGAACCTAAAGAGTGGATGCTCTATTTCCATGGATCATTCACATCTCATAGATCTGGAGCTGGCATATTATTGATCACATCATAGGGGGATTTGATTCCCAAAGCATTCCATATATAATTTCATTATACAAACAATATGGCTGAGTATGAGCCATTGATTGGAGGGCTTTATATTGCTATACAGTGGGACACTCAAAGCTTAAAGGTCTATAGAGATTCATAGTTAATCATCAATAAGACCATTGATCAATATAAAAAAAGATATGATAATCTTATTCCTTACAGGAAAATTGTCAATAACCTCAAAACACATTTGAAATCTCTATAGTTTGAACAACTTCCATGATCAAACAATAGATATACCAATGTAATGGTGATAACTGGTTGTATGATTCAAATTCATGACATTGTTGAATTGTATTAGTTTCTAATTAAAAATCTTCTTTAGTCGATGCATATTATCACAGATTCAAAAAGTGTATGCACCATTGCTAGTCCTAATCCCTCACCTGAGCTACCATGGTAACAATATTTTTATAACTATTTCCATAGACATGTATTCCCCACTAACCTTTCCAAAAACCAATGAAAACTATTCCTTCATTGCTTAACACATTATACTCTCCTGGTAAACATGCTTTATTTGTAAAGGCTATGATGGAATGCTTATTTATTATTTATCTTTAGGATAATCCAAGCTAGAACTAAAAGAGGTTCATGAAGAAATGTGTGGGGCTCATAGCAAAAATGTAATCCTAGCAAAGAATATCCTCAAAATAGGGTATTATTGGCCCAAAATGGAGACAGATGCTTGTAACTATGTGAAGAGTTGTGTTCCTTGTCAACAAGATTGAAACTTGATACGTGCAACTTATTTACCACTTCCGTTGATCATAAAACCATTGTTGTTCTCAATGTGGGGTCTCAATCTCATCAAAAAAATTAACCCAACATCTTCATATTGCCATAAACACATTTTAAATGCATCTAGATACTTTACCAATTAGATAGAGGCTATTCCTCTCACCTATGTTACCAAGAAGTATATAGCCAAATTCATTCATTACCATATCATCTATTGATGTGGAATTCTATCTCATAGTGTATCCGATATTGGTGGATCCTTTTTGAACTAAGATGTGAAATCTCTTTGTGATAACATCAAAATAAAGCACAAGAAATAAGTTCCATATAACTTGCAAGGAAACGAACAAGCTAAGGCATCAAACAAAACCATTATATCCATTTTAAAGAATATTTTCAATAAGGTTAGATCTAATTGGCACTTAAAAATCTTTCCTACCCTTTGGGACTATAGAACCAATCATCAAAACCCAAGTGAATCCACTCCATACTCCCTTGTTTTCGGCATTGAAGATATCATCCCGAACGAGATTGAGATACCATCATTATGGATATCACTAGAGCACATTGAAGATGATGAAGACTATAGGGCCTCACAAATGTAAGAACTATAATTTCTTGATGGTAAGTGTTTGGATACCCTAGAAAACTTATAGGCCTATCAGAATAGATTGTGGAGAAGCTATACAAAGTGCACTGTCCCTTCAAAGTTTGAGATTAGTGACTTAATTTTGAAAGACAACCAAAATAAAATGAATACTGAATGTCAAAATAAAGGTAAGTTTTAGCTTAATTGGTTGGGACCATATAATATCATGGCAAGTTATGGATTAGGGGCATATCAACTAGCTAAACCTATCAGTGAAGAACTTCTAGATCCCATGAACATTATACACCTTAAGAGGTTTTATGTATGAATAACTTTGAACCATTGTCTACAAGATCCCTAACTTGTGGATAACTTGTGATATAGTAATTTTATTCCACCATTTTATCCTACCTTAAATGCATTTTAAATGCTACCCTTGTTCACACTTCATGACTTCAAAAAGTGTATGATTTTGAATCATTGGCATATTAAACACATTTATCCTATCCTGGACCATTCTTGGAAGAGAATCATATTCTTCATCTGACTCTGGACCATCCATATGTTGACCCCTATCCTTTATACATTTATCTTTGAGAACCATATCTTTGTTATATCTTAGGCATATTGTAAACTTGAAACACTTTTTATCCCTTGACCAATTATGATCATGATTATATCTCATGAACATTATTATCCTCGTTAGCACTGGTTCTAAAAATTAGTTTAGCTAGAACATTATTTTTTAGCTTCTTCAATAGATAAGTGAGCAAGAGCATATTTTTAGTTCCATTCCTTTCTACGCTATTATAGATAGGTGAACATAGTCACTTCTTCACAGTTACTTCATCCTGCACATTATTATATATTACATTTGCTACTCTTTGTTGATACATCAAGATCCTCACTCTAATTGATTTGTGAGCATGGTCTATTGTAATTGGCTTAGATATTTTATTTAAACCTCTAATCTTGAACGTGGATCTCCTTGACTAGATGTTCCCACCTTATGCATAATTTATCCCAAAAACACCAAAAACATTGGAAATACTTTGAAAATACCAAGAACATTAGAACACAATCCACAAAATAATAAAAACATTATCACATGCTTATGTATATTTATGCATTCCCATCCCACAATGATATGCTCTTGTCATTTTATAAGTAAGGAAAAAATTGTTCATATTGTCCCATGTACTTGTCATTTTACAAAATCATTCTTCTCATTCCCTCAGCTTATTGTTCATAATACTTTTCTCATTTGTTTGTCATATCTTCCATTTCTTTTATAAAACCAATCATGTTAGTCTGATCATCATTTTTATTCTATCCCATTTCTTGGAAGAACTAAATTTGACTTGAAGTTCATGTTGGAACATGTATCCATGGAACTATCTAGGCAATGCCCATTTGTCTTATACATATGGAGACATCTTGGCCAACCACTTATTTTTCTTCTCTTCCCCCATTTTTTATTTCAATGTTTCTCTTTCATTAGGAAACAATTATTATGTCATTGTTCTTTGTTATGTTGTGGTGGGAATTAATGCCTCTACCGCACGTGCATAAATATTTTTATTTAAATCACACTAACTTGATTTTTGTTTGTGTGTGTTTATTTGAGTTTTCTTGGTGTTTTGTCATATTTTCTTGGTGTTTTTTTGTGCTTTCATACCTCTCCTTTTATTTCTTCTCATTTTCTCTTTTTATTACTTCTTGTCTCATCTTGGTCTTGTGTTTCCCTATATGTTTTTGCTTATGTCTTTTGTGTTTCATACATCTTGATGAATCACATGGATCTTGATTATTTATATCTTGATCCTATGTTATTAAGTTGTTGTTGAACCATTTTGTTTATTTGATTGTTTTTGGTGTCTTATTTTTTTGTTTGATTTTTCTTTTCTCTTTTGTGTTCAAGAATGTCTTGATGGTCCAAATGGATCTTTGTTATTTATATCTTGGTCTCATGTCATTCAGATGATCTTGATTTTTATTTTAAACATTTTAATTCCTAATTAGAGTCTTGATTGATCATATCTTGACTTCAAGTTAGGTTCATTTCTGTTTATCTTTTTTTTTTGTCTTTGATTTTTTGTTTAAATGTAAATAGCTATAACTCT
Source organism: Torreya grandis (assembly GCA_037957365.1). NCBI lineage: Eukaryota > Viridiplantae > Streptophyta > Pinopsida > Cupressales > Taxaceae > Torreya > Torreya grandis. The sequence goes on from JARHVA010003253.1 coordinate 1,595,052, forward strand.
AGTTTTGGTCATTATTTTACCATTATACTTAGTTATAGGTATTCACATCTAAACCAGCTCAACACAATTAGAATATTATGTCATTTTAAGTTATTAATACTTATGATGCCTAATTTATTTTTCTATATCAAACACTTTTTTCTCATGTCTTAAAGTCTTAATGTTAGAATTATCTTCGATAAATGAATCTTAGGAACACTTTGCCAAACCTGGGCTCATGGTATGGAATTATGCATTTAGGTAACATGCATTTTGAGCTCTTGAATCTATGCTTAGATGTGAATCTCTTACATACATTATGAGTCTAATAAATTCATGGTTCATTTTAATAATTCCTCATTCCATTCTCTCTGAAACATTGGTGAACTATATTATCCCAAAGTTTAGGTTAGAATATTAGTCCATGGAACTATATAGGTAGCATCCACTTGTCTAACAAATTTCGAGTTAGCTCAACTATCTTTCATTCTTCTTTTCATATCTTTAATCACTTTGTACATTATCATATGCTTGGTCTTATATGGCTTTCTAAGCCATTACACCATCACATGTATGTTCACGCCCACTAGATTTAACCTATTTTTTGGATTATATATTTGAGATATTTTTCCTATGAATGACCCATGCTAGGGCACAACATCAGAATCAAATCAGCTCTATAGAGGTAAACCATTATTTATTCTTTATCAGTGATCAAAATTAGCTTTACTAGGGTACAACTATTTTATCACAATAAAATATACTCTATTGGGGAACTACTTATTATCTTCTCTTTGTAGACCCCATTCTAGTGGTGTTCCCCTTCTTGAAGTAGAATGTTCTCTCTTTTCCTCTATTTCTAAGCTCTCTAGAGTACTAGTGTAACTTGTCTCGAGGTTGATCAATGTTGTAAGCATGCAACTTACACTCTCAAATTAGGTGCATTTCAAGTGTGTCCCTTACATGTTTAGATTTAATCCTTCCCATTCCCCCCATCTTTGAGGCATATTATACCTCAAATTATATTTTTATTATTGATGGTAATCATATATGAAAGTATTAGCTCATCTAGATGTGATATATTCCATGGGTTAATCTCTCACACTCTCTCTCTTTTCGAGAGTCCATACTTCTCTTTCATCCTAGTATTTCCTCTCAAGGGGGCATCATGGGTATGTTTCAATTTCTTCTTGATAACTATTTTATTTGAAAGACATTACTTCACATGAATGTCTCTTTCCACCTTCTCAAATGGGAGAAAAAACATCATGGGTTTGTTCCAATTTATTCTTGATAATTATTTTATTTGAAAATACATTGATTCATTTGAATGTCTCATTATGCCTTCTTAAATGGGGGTAAAATGTAGACATCTAATTCCTAACACCTTTTGCATTGAAATTATCATTCTTACTCAATTTACAGTCTAATGCACATTTTAGGCTAAAATCCATAAAACACCCTAAATGGTTCGAGCTTGTCATTTAAAAGTGTCAATTTAGGTCAAAGTATCCCTAAATGGGGAAATGCATTTTATGGGCTAACTAACTTTGATCAGATCGTTTCAAGCCAAAATGATGATTTTGCCTTTTTTTGTTCTCGATCACTCTTCTAATGCATTGGTATACATCACATACCTTTATTATTTTATATTGATGACATCCTAAATGGGAATACGATTCCAATACATCTAATGTAACATTCCAATTCTTTTAGTGTCAAATTATGACCTAGTAATATGACTTTTTAACCATTTTAATTAATTGAGTGCTAATTTCCAAATAATTGGACAAATTTTGATTAACCTTGTTTAATGCTAATTGATCTAAATCAAGAGCTTAAGTGGATTTTCCATGAGATTTTTTGAATAATTCTTTTTTGGAAATTAATTACTATTAACTATATCACCTAGTGACATCATTTCTTGGGAAGACATCTGTAGGCCATAAATGCCACAAATATCAATATTATGGGTCTCCCATGCCTCATTAACGATCCTCCATGCCTATTCAATGTACCTTCTTCTTAAGTCATGATGAAGATAATTATGGATTTAATTCTAAATATTAAATTAATCCTCAACCACACATCTTCATCTCAAGATGGATGGTTTAGTTTGACTCTAATCTTTCTTGAAAATCTATATATAGAGAGGCCATGGACATCATTTTAAAGCTTGATTTATGCAAAGTTAACATGTTTAATTGTCTCCACAATCCTTTGCATTTCATGATTTATTTTTTATGCAAGCTTTAATAATAGGCTAGTTTAGTTATTCTAAATCATGAGGCCAAGTTTTACAAGGAGGTCTTGAAGCATTGGAGGAGTTGAACACCATTGTTGTTGAACATAAGAGCTCTTGATCAAGGGAGAACTTGACTTTGAGAAACATTGGTATTGTGAATCCATTTAGGAAGGAAATATGATGTTACCTTCTTTCATTTTTTTCTTTTTATCCTTTGCAATTCCCACATGAATAGATAGGCTTAATTTGGTTTGTTCTTATGCATTCTTCCTTTGATTTATTGGAATAATGTTTGACTAATCATGTTATGTAATCCTCTCTAAACACACCACTTGATCGAACTACCTTCATCTGGAAATGCAATGCTAGTAAGTAAATGAAGTCCATATCACTCCTTACAACACATTAGCAAAGAAAATTGGTCAAATATAATTCAATAACAATATTTACATAGTTTACATTATACTAGAAAATACATCACATGGCATACAAAACATAAGATAAAATACCTATTGTTAAACATATTTCCAGTGGGCATCTTATGAAATTATCCCACCACATACATAATGAAAAGGAGCTATCAACTTAGGTAAACAAATTAGAAATCTCTATAAGAGTTCTTATATTTTAATGAAATATTTATGGTGGATAATAATCATTACTATGCCCTATGTTCTACACCGATATTGAATATAGAAAATATCATTATTTAGAAAAGTGGTGATTTCTACCCAACCCATCCTTAATCAAAACTAGGGAAACATAACTACAAGTTGATATCCCATATCATAAGTATAAACAAACATACATATAATAAGTTTTTAATCTATTACACACCGTGTTGTGATATTTACATTATTAATTAAATACAAATGTCTCGTTTTATTTAACATGACTATGCTATAGTTTTAATTGCGATGGGGATATAAAACGTTCATCTTGATGAGGGTTTTAGCTATATATGGTGACACCATATTTATTGAAATGATTGGCTAGTATTCCCACATTCCCATAGAGTTGTTAATAAATAAAATTACCAACTGAATTCATCTATGTTATGATTAATTTATAGCAGTGGTTTAAAAAATAAAGACACAAGATTACAAGTATGACTACATATATAAATGTAAATAGATCACAAACAAGAGGTTGTCTTAATATTAAAGTAAGTTGATATCAAATTAAGTCAAGATCACAAAACAAATTTGATATTAAGTTACAATGATTAATTCTAGTTTGAAACCATGTTAAGTGAATAAATATAACAAAAAATTCAACACATTATTTCACTTATTTCGCTGAGAGGTAATCCATCATTTTATTTTATTTGTGGATATTTAAATACAAGTCAACCTTTTTAAATAGCGATGTCAAGCATAAAAAGTGGTTCAATTAAATATCTTATTGTCAAATTCTATGTTAACCAATTACATACTTCATTGGTGGAAATAGTGATGCCATCATAGAGATCTACTTAATACTAACTAGTGTATGGTGATACCAAGAATAAAATATAATTGCAACATTTTACTCAAGCTCTAGTTGTGTAGTGTTTAGTTATACACTTATTTAATATTTTTCAATAGGTTTTATACTAAATCAAGTCACATAGTGACAGGTATAATTATGCTTAAGCTATGTAACTTTAGTGGTTGTAGGGATAGAAGAATAATGGTGAACCACACACACACAGGAATAATTTATGTATAATTGGAGTATGATATTAATATGTATATCACATGGTTGAGTTCATCCACTATGGTTTGATGTTATACTATGTATATAATAGTTTAAAAAATTATTTAACAATTGATTTAAAAAATACATTTCCTAATATTTTATAAATAATTTATTCCCTAAACCTACTCATTGCATAATCATTTATTATTTCAATTTCCAGCATCATTGAGATAATAATGGAATATTGTTACTTAATTAGTTTCTACCCCTAATAAATCGATGCATCTATAATTTATGCAAAGGGAAATCTATCTAATATATTTATTCAAGGATTACTTTTAGTGCATCTTTACTATATGTAGATAAGTGTTTACTCATAATTCTATTTGTTTATAAAATCAATAACTAGGTTTGAAACAAATAACTACACTCCAAGCACCATGTTTTAACTAATAATTCCATATGCTTACTTAACTGAGTTTCTAGAACTAAAATACAAAAAAATCATTCCAAATTGATGTATAATCGAAAACACCACCAACATATTAGATTTACTAATTCTCTTGTATAATCTCCCTATGCTTTAACCTAGTTTCCTCTTCTAGCCTCCCCTTTCTCCATTGCATAAGATGATCTCTTTTCTAGCTCTTTCTCTATGTAAAATAGGTGCAACTTCCTCTTTTTATATATTTTAATTTTTTTTTGTTTTTGTTATTTTTAATATATTTAGCTCTTTTTAGATTTTCTAAATTTTAATTCTTTATTTTTTTATTTATTTAAAGTTTTTCCTTTTTTTCCTCATTCTCAATGAAATTTATATTTTATTAATATATTTTAATATGGGATGTTAAAACTCCATAATTTTATTAAATTAAATTAAATTAAATTAACATCCTGGTATGATATAGCTAATTCAAAATATAATTTCAAAATATATAAATAACCTATATTTTAAATTTATTTTTTCCAAAATTGTTCCTACCATCATTAATAACAAAACATGACAAACATGCAAAAGAATTCATTATGATATTCCTACTTACTATGGAAAACCATAGAGAGAAAAACTCCAAACAAGTAATAAACACAACATAAAAAACTATTTTTAATGCATTTCTACTATGTGCTAACTATTGTGATGTGTGTAATGTTTTACAAGCTCTCTATCAACCTCTGGTGTCTCCATATACAACACCATCCCTAATGATACTCTCCCTCTGGCATGCTTTGTGGTATGAGTTATCCTTCATTCACCTTGAAACACATAGTTATTTATATTATATCTCATGATAAACATATAGTAATAATTATAACAAAAATAATAAATTATTATGCTCAAAATGTAAATACATACATTAACCAACTCACATTAAACAGTCATATATCACCATGTATCTAAGAAATATTCTACTATCCTAGAATAGCATAAATCTCAAGCTTAGTAAAAAATTTAAGCAATGTCATATATGTCTACTATAAATATCCATGAATAGTTAAATAGTTTTCTTATGAAGGAATCAAAATTAAACATCATTCCCCATTAAAGATAATCATCATCCTAGATGACTCTTGTTTGAATATATGTTTTGAAATAAAATTATTTTTCAATGAAAATAACATAATATAACATAATCAAGCTAATAAATGTGGAAATCTCCTAGAGAACACATCATAGTCCTCCTATGTAGCACTATCCTTAGAGTATTGGTCCCAATGGACCTCACAATATGACATCTATTTGTTATGTAAATGAATTTTGTATGTGTCAATTACCTTGATTGGTTCTACTATGACCATCTTGAGATCTAGAACCTACAGAGAATTTTAATCCAACACATGCATAGGATCAACTATATATTTCTTAAGATATGAAACTTAGATTATATTATGTAAAAGATCAAGGGCTAGTGGTAATGCAAGAAAATAGACTATAATATTGACCACTTATAACACCTCTAAGGGTCCCACATATCTCGATGCCAATTTTAAATATTTTCTTGAATTTATTTGAGCTCTTATGCAACCTTAATTATAAAATAAATTTATCACCATCTATAACATGCCTTTCTATCATCTTAAAATATGCATAACTCTTCTATCTATCATTAGTCTCAGCCAATATCAACCTGATTAGTTTAATTTTATCTTCCATCTCTAAGTTAATTTTGGGTATGAAGACTACCATGTCCTCTAAACTATCCCAACTAATGGGTGTCCTTCACCTTCTCCTATAAAGTTCATCAAATGGTTTTATCTTCAACACGGATTGGTATTAATTTTTATATGAAAACTCAACCAATGGTAGATAATATTCCAACTTATACTAGTAGTCCATGTAATATGTTTATAGAAGATACTCAAGCACCTGATTAACTCTCTTAGTTTGTTTCTCAATATCTATGTGGTAAGATATACTAAAATTAAGCTGCATACCCAAAGATAAACTTAGAGTCATCCAAAACATCAAATTCATCTGATAAACATGATCTAAAATGATCTTCTCTAGAAAACCATGCAAACTATACACTACTTTTACAATTATCTTTATAAGGGTGGGTGCATCATCTATCAAATTTCCTAGTTCAAGTGACCTACTTTGACTAGTTTATCAACAACTACCAAGAACATATCATGCCTATTCTATTACATGGTCAACCCTTGGACAATGTCCATGGTGATCACCTACGATTTCCATTCCATGATATCATGTGGATATAATAATTTCATTGGATGAATATGCTCATCTTTCAATCATTGGCATTCTAGAAAACATGACACATAATTAGCTACATCTTTCTTGATTCCTTTCTAGAAATATAGTGGTATAATCTCTACTATGAGATTTGTTACTCTTGGATGGACTGAATATGGAACATTGTGTAATTCATTTAGCAATATGATTCATGGATTCTCATGATCTATCACATACATTCATCTATTGAAATGTAAGATATCATCACTCTCCAAACTAAATCCTTTATACCGAGGATTGTAAGCATTCTTTGACAATTTTTTAATGAATTGATCATAGAATTCATCTCCTAAAGATAACTCAATCACTCAATCTCTGAAGGTACTCTTTATAGTTTATATAATGGCTATGTACCTTATGTAGATAAGAGAATTAGCTACTCTATTCTCTTTGCTTCTGATACAACTAATGCTAAAATCATAATAACAATATAAAAACTCAAGCCAATGTCTCTAATGATAATTCAAATCAATTTGGGTTAAAATATACTTTAGTCCTAAGTTATTGATATCGATCTCAAAAGGTTTTCCAAATAAGTAAAGATGTCACACTTGCAAATCATGAACAATGACTACACCCTCCAAATCATGAGGGGCATTATTCACCTCATATGGCTTTAGATTGAAATATTAATAATATACTATTACACCATCTTATATAAGTACCCAACCTAGTTCATACCCTAATGCATCTGTGACCATAGAAAATTGACCATTCAGGTCTATAACTCTCAACACTAATGTTAATGTAAGCCTTACCTTAAATTTTTGGAAAGCTAGTTCACAATTTTTTTACCAAACAAATATGTGGTTATTCAATTTCTAATAAATAATTAGATTATCTACTTTTAAAAGGTTCCAAATGAACTTTATATAGTATCTTTATAAACACATGAATATTCTAACCTCATGCACATTCTTTGATGTTGGTCAGTCCATAATGGCTCTAATTTTCCTTGGATCTATAGAGATAATGTGTCCCAAATATAAGACTATTTCCTATAAAAACAAACAATTTGATAACTTTCCATAAAAATTGTGATTTCACAACCATTAAAAAACTAATTTTAAATATTGTAAGTTCTCCTCTTTATCTTTAAGTAGATAAGAATGGCATCCAAAAAGAGTAACACAAAGTGGTCAAGGAAATTTTTGAATACATTGTTCATGAGATTAATGAATGCTACCAAAGCATTATTATGTCTAAATGGTAACAATATAAAATCATAGTATCCATATTAAGTTTTGAGTGTTATTTTTAGAATGTCTTCATTCCAAATCATTAACTGATGGTATCTTGCTCAAAGATCAATCTTCAAAAATATTATTGCTCCTCATATTTGATTGAAATGATCATCTATACGAGGTAGCAGATACATATATTTTATGGTTACATTTTTAACATTTTATAATCAATTCATAGTCAAAGGGTACCATCCTTCTTCTTGATAAAGATAATATTTAAATCCATGGTAACATACTTGTCCTGATCAATCCCTTAGCTAAAAATTCCTAAAGTTGAGCCTTCATTCCACCCAAAAATTGACGGTTGTCATCCTACTTCATATTATGGAAATATGTGAGTTTATGATAAAAATAAAACTATGGAAGCCACTATGAGAAGCTACAAATTGATCCCAAGTGTTGGTCCTTAAACTAAAATTCATTTCTAACTTTTTGTTGGTCCACTAAGTAGTTGTATTATAAGCCAACTGGTATGCTCCCTAATCTACCTTGGTTACCTTGAAGTAGTTTCGAATTTATAAATACTTTTACATCTCTATTAGCCATGCCTCATCTCCATCACCCAAAATTAACCCATTAAAATTTGTTAGATTCACCTTATTCATGTCTTTGGCCAACTCCACAACATCCTGGGCTCTAGCATCCTAAGGATTTTCTTGTTCAACTAGATGCTCTTCAAGTTCATCCTCTTATTCCTCTTCCTCATGACCATGAACCACCTACTCCATATCTATAATCTATTCTCTAGTCTAATTAATAAGTATGAGAGTATGGTCCATCTTCGTTGACTACTCAGAAACAAATCAACTAAGATAAACAAGAAGGTTTCTATCATTAGCATTTGAAGGACCCTCTCTAAAAACTCTTGATTTCACCATCACTATTATTATAAAAAATAATCTGAAAATATTATTGGACTCATTAGGTCATAGAGTTTGAGCCATATTTTTGATACCACATGTAACATCTCCATTGAGATCCACCTAGAAATGCATGATTTGTTTTTAAAATACACATATATTCCAAATTAGATTACATCTCAAGAATCTAACAAAGATCATATAAAGTACACATGCATGATAATGGCAAACAAATCATACTAAATCATAAATCATGAATCTCTAACAACATGAAAGTGTGTCAAAATTCAAATATAGAAAGTAATTATAGTAACTCAGCCACAACTAATACAAATCTATAATTACAACTATTAATGTGTAATAATAGATAATTACAACTCTTCATGATAATTTTTATAAATAATTACAATATTATATAGTGTAAAAATAAGATACATGCCTCCCCTAAAGCATAGTTCTTAAACTTCAAGTATATATGCAATCTTAAGTGTCATCTCAATAAGTAACAATTATGTCAAAAGCAAGAGCATCATTTTAGTGTTTTTCCACACAAACCACAGACTAATGATACCATGCACTAATCCCATTAGGAAATCATGCTCCCTTTACATATGATTAGATAATGACAACATGGGAATCTAGAGAGACAACTAAATACCCATGTGATATATGATTTCTAAACTAAGCATGTGGTGTATTATATAAAAAAATTGATTTATTTCAAGATATCACACATACATGTAAACCATACTCATGAAATGACAATGTCTCACTAAACATACTTTGGACAAAGATTTAAGAATAATAATATAAAAATAATCTATAGATAAATCAAATTTCTACACAACACTTAATCATACTACCTTCATCTAGCAATGAAATTCTAGTCATGTAGTGAAGTACATCTCACTACTTACTTTGCATTAACAAAGAAGATTCATCAAAAAAAATTCAAACACAATATTCACATAAGTTACATATTACTAGAAAATAGGACACATGGCATGCTAAACGTATGAGTAACAACATCACACATTTATTGTATCAAACATATGAATGAATCTTATATTATTTTCTATCCCATACTAGAATTAATGACTATAGTTTATATGACCTAGGTAAATACACAATCAACTATAGATTCAGATAACGTAATCTATTTCTGCCTATACTATACCGTATGATAACCGATATTACCGTAGTTCAATATTTTAAATAAAACTACTAAGCCTTAAAATAAAACTAATTAAATAGTCATAAATAAATAGAAACACACATTTATATTTAATAACTAGAACATATAGAACTTCATTTTACCAAAACATAAGAAATCTAGTCTAGCATTTGATTTGCATTTAGGGTTTTATATGTAAGCATTCACTAAGTTATTTTTAAGTAATTTTTTAAATTTAGATAATACTCCATCTGAGGACTATAATCATAAGAATAAACTCCTATGTTATAAATATTGTAATAGGTACATTCACCCTAACTCTCACATTTATTAACATATATCTTATTCTGATTTTGGTTTTACATGACATGTTTTTACGTAACATATAATATACAATAAGATAGCTATCATGATGAAATTTTTATGGGTTTTATACACTTTACATATTTAATTTACACTTTAAAAAGTCATGATATATCAATCTAAAATAGTACCTATTGTTAAATATATTCCCAATGGGCATCTTATGATAGTATCCCACACTTTACATAATGAAAATGAGCTATCAACTAAGCGAGATAAACTAGAAATCTCTCTAAGAGTTCCTATATTTTAAAAAAATGGTTAGATTGGAGAATATTCAATAATATGCCTTATGTTCTACAACCATCCTGAATATAGAACATATAACTATTTTCAAAATGGATCATTTCTACCCAACCAATCCTTAATCATAATTAAAGAAACATATCTATGATTTGATATCTCATAAGTATAGAAAAACATAAATATACTGTGTTCAATATATTATACATAATGATGTGACATTTATATTATTGATTAAATATAAATCTCTATTTTTATTTAACATGACTATATTACATTTTTTATTTAGATGGGGATATTAAACCTTCATCCACAATAGGGGCTTTAGCTATATATGGTAGCACCATATTTATTGTAATGATTGGTTAGTATTCTCACTTTCCCATAAAGTCATTAATAAATCAACTCACCAACCAAATTCATCATTGTTTTGATCAATTTAAAATGGTGGTTTAAAAAATAAAGGCATGTGATTACAAGTAGTGATAGCTATATAAATGTAAATAGATCACAAATATAAGATTGTCTTAATATTAAATTAAGTCAATATCAAATTAACTTAAGATCATAGAACTAAGTCGATATTAAGGTATAATTATTGACTCTAGTTTGAAATCATGGTAAGAGAATAACTAAATAAATGACTCAAGAAGACTAACACAAAGTGGTCAAGGTAATATCTGATTACAATATTCATGAGATTCATGAATGTTGCTAGAGCATTAGTTAATACAAACAGTAACATTGTAAACTCACAGTGTCCATATCAAGTTCTAAACATTGTCTTCAAAATGTCTTCATCTTAAATCCTCAACTAATGGTATCCTAATTGAATATCAATCTTATTAAATATTGTTACTCCTTTTATTTGATAAAAAAATCATCTATATGAGGTAGTAAATACCTATTTTTGATGGTTTCTTTGTTCAAAATTATATATTAAATGCATAGTCAAAGGGTACCATCCTTATTATTGAAAAATATAACCATTTCACCCCATGGTGATACACTTTTCCTTATCAACCCCTCAGCCAATAATCCCTGAAGTTGATCCTTTCTTTTAACCAACTCGGTGTTTGTCATCTTGCTTCAAATTTTGGAAATATGTGAGCTTTTGAATAAAATAAAGTTGTGGGAGCCATTGAGATTTGAATTAAATCATAAACTGATCCCAAGTCGTGGTGTTTAAATTAATATTCATTTCAAACTTTTTATTGGCCCACCATGTACCTACTTTGCCATCTAACCGATATGCTCCACAAACTACCTTTTTTACCTCAAAGTAGATTTGAATTTAGAAATACTTCTCCATCTCTATTAGCCATGCCTTGAATCCATCACCTAGAATAGTCCCATAAAATTTTAATATATTCACCTTATTCGTGTCTTTGGCCAACTCCAAAACAACTTGGGCTCTAGTATATTGAGGATTTTACTACTGAGTTGAATGATCTTCAGGTTTGTTTGTTGTTCATCTTCCTCATAACCATGAACCTCCTATTCTAGAGTTATAATCTAATCTCTGATCTCATTCATAACTATGAGAACCTAATCCATCTTTGTTTAATGCTTAGTGGTAAATTGACAAGTATCAAATGGAGAGCTATTATTATTAGCATTCAAATGACCCTCTCCAAATAATCTTACTTTTGTCATCCTTATTTCTATCAATAAAATAATATGAAAAAAATTAGTGGACTCATTAGGTCCTAGGGTTTGTGTCATAGTTCTGATATGACATGTAACAAAACCACTAGGATATAACTATAAATGCATGAATTTTTTTAAAAATACACACATATACTAAATTATATTACATCCTAAGAATCTAACAAAGATCATAGAAAGTACACATGCATGATAATGGAAAATAAATCATATTACATTATAAATAATAGATCTTTAATAACATGAGATTATATCAAAATACAAATATACAACGTAATTATAGTAACTTATCCTCGACTGATACAAATATAAAATCACCACTATTAATTTGAAATAATAAATAATTATAACTCTTCATGACACTTTTTAATAATAAGTACAAAATAATATAATTTACAAATAATATACATGACACCCTTGAAGCATAGTTCCAAAACATCAAGTATCTATGATAATCTCAAGTGTTGTCTCTATAATTAGTAATATCATAGGGAGGGAGAGAATCATCCGAGTGCTTTTCCACACCAACCACAGACCAATAATCCCCTACATTAGTCTCATTAATAAATGGACCTACCTTCACATATGAGTAGATAGTAATGGTGCACGAATCTAGAAAGACAAGTACCCATGTGCTATATGATTTTTAAACTAAACATGTAGTGCATCATAGAAAACTTGATATATTAGAAGATATTTCACATACATGTAAACCATAATCATGAAATGATAATGTCTTAGTAAACATACTTTGACCAAAAATTTAAGAGTAGTAATATAAAAATGATCTATAGATCAACCAAATTCATACACATCATTTGGTTAGATTACCTTCATCTAGAAATGTAATATTAGTAAGCCAATGAAGTACATCACACTACTTACACCATATTAGTAAAGTAGATTGGTCATATATAATTTAACCACAATATTCACATAATTTACACCTTACTAGAAAATACATCACATGCCATGTTAAACATAGGAGTAACCACAACATATATTTACTCGATCAAACATATGAATGAATCTTATATTATTTTCCATCCTATATTAGAAATAATGACTAAAATTTATACCACTTGAGTAAATACACAATCAATTGCATATTAAAATAAAATAATTTATTTCTATCTATATTACACCCTATGATATCCTATATTATCACAATCTAGTGTTTTAGGAAAAACTAGTAACACTCAAAATCAAGATAATGAAATAGTCATAAATATAGACAAACATAAATTTGTATTTAATATCTAGAACATCTAGGACTTCATTTCACTAAAACATAATAAATCTATAATAGAATTTAGTTTATATTTAAGGTTTTATATGCAAGAATTCACTAAGTTATTTTTAAGTAATTATTTTAATTCAATTAATAATCCACCAGAGGACTACAATCACAAGCGTACACCCCTATGTTTTAAATATACTAATAGGTACATTCACCATAACTCTCACATATAATATATAATAAGCTACCTATACCTATCATGATAAAAACTTTGTTTTGTTTTCTACCCTTCACATGTCTTATTTACACTTTTAGAAGTTTTTCGATATATTAATCTCAAATTGTGCCTATGGTTAAACAAATTCCCAATGGGCGTATTATGAGATTATTCCACCATTTACATAATGAAAAATATCTATCAACCGAGATATATAAATTGAAATTCTCAATAAGAGTTCCAATATTTTAATAAAATGTTTATGATAAAAAATAATCAATACTATGCCATATGTTTTATAACCATCCTGAATATTCAATGTATCAATATTTAAAAAATGGAGTGTTTCTACCCAATCCATCCTTAAGTATCATTAGGGAAATATAAATATGATTTGGTAACCCATATCATAAGTATAGACAAACATACATATACTAGGTGTTCAATCTATTACACACCATGATGCGATATTTATATTATTAATTAAATATAAATCTCTTTTTATTTAACATGACTATGCTATAGTGTTTTTTCATATGGGGATATAAAACCTTCATCCATGGTAAGGGGTTTAACTATATTTTAAGATGACATATTTATTGTAATTATTAGCTAGTATTCCCAATTTCCCATAAATTCATTAATAAGGCAACTCACCAGTCAAATTTAGTCATGTTTTAAATAATTTACAGTAATGGTTTTAAAAATAAAGACACATGATTACAATCAAAACTAGCTATATAAATGCAAATAGATCATAAATAGGAGAATGTCTTAATATTAAAGTAATTTGATATCAAATTAAGTTAAGATCATATAACAAAGTCAATATTAAGGTACGATGATTGATTATGGTTTGAAACCATGTTGAGTGAATAACTATAATAAATGATTCAAAGAATTTTTCCTTTAATTAGTTGAGAGATAGTCCAACATTTTATTTTATTTATGCAGGTTTAAATGCATTCAATCTTTTTAAATAACAATGCCAAAGATAAACCATGGTTCAATTAAATATCTTATCTTCAAATTCTACATTAACCAATTACATACTTCACTAGTGTAAAAGAAGATGCCATCTCAGATACCTACATAATATTAACTAGTGTAGGGTGATGCCAAGTATAAAAGCTAATTATAGTGTTTTCCTCAAAGTTCAATAGTGTATTTTTTAGCTATACAATTATTTACTAAGTTTTAGAAGGTTGCATTCTAAATCAAGAGAGATAGTGACTGGTATAATTTTGCTTAAGCTATGTAACTTCAATAATTGCATGGATAGAAGAATAATGGTGAGACACACATATACAGGGCCAAATTATGTATAGTTGGAATAACAAATTAATCCATATATCATATGGTTGAGTTCATCCACTATGGTTGGATGCCATAATATGAATATAATAGTTTAAAAAAACCATAATTGGTAATCGATTTAAATAATAGAGTTCCTAATATTTTATTGTTTCAATTTATATCAAGGTTGAGATAAAAATGGAATATTATTTCTCAATTATTTTCTACCTCTAATAGATTGATGCATCAGTAATTTATGTAAAGGGAAATCTATCTAATATATTTATTGAAGGCTTCCCTTTAATGTCTCTTAACCATATACACATAAGTGTTTACTCATAATTTTATTTATTTATAAAATCAGTAACTATGTTGGAGATAGATAACTACTCTCTGAGCACTATGATTTAACTAAGAATTCTATACGCTTACTTAGTTAAGTTTCCATAACAAAAATCACACACAAAAATCCTTCAACATTGATTTATAATTAAAAACACCACCTATTTCTTAAATTTATTGATTCTCTTGTCTATTCTCCCTATGTTATGCCCTGGTTTCATATTTTGGCCTCCCCTTTCTCGAATATATAAGATTATATCTTTTCTAACTCTTTCCCTATGTAAAATAGGCACAACTTCCTCTTTTTCATTTTTTTTTTTGTTTTCTTATTTATTTCTTATTCTAAATATATTTAGATCTTTTTAGATTTTATAAATTTCAATTATTTATTTTCATTCGTATGTTTTACTATCTTTTATATTTTTTCCTCTTTTTCAATGAAATTTATATCTTTTTAATATATTTTAGTATAGGATGCTAAAACTCCATAATTTTGTTGAGTTAAATTAACATCCAAATATGATATAGCCAATTCAAATGGCAATTGAATAATTTTTTAATAACCTATCTTTTAAATTTATTTTTACCAAAACTATTCCTACCATCAATAATAACAAAATGTGCTAAACATGCAAAATAATTCATTACATTATTTTTACTTAATCTGGGAAACCATATAAAATAATACTCTAAAAATTTAATAAACACACCATAAACAACTATTTTTATTACATTTTTATCATGTGCCAATGATTGTGGTGTGTGTAGGGTTTCTTCAACTCTTTATCAACCTTCGATGTATCCATCTATGTCAACCTCTCTAATAATGGTCTTCCTCTGGCATGCTTTGAGGGATGAGTTCTCCTATCTCCACCTCACAATAAAAGGTAATTAGATCATATCATGATAGACATATAATAATAAATATAAATAAAACAATATGTTATTATGTTTAAAATTTAAATGTATATATTAACCAACTCATAATAAAAAATCATGTACCATCATGTATCTAAACAATATTCTACTATCCAACAATATCATAAATCTCTAGTTTATTAAGAAATATAACCAATATCATATGTGTCCACTATAAATATCCATGAATAGTCAAATAGTTTGCTTAAAAAGGAACCGAGATGCAACACATGTATTACTTAAAGGCCTAAACATGCATTTAATTATTTTGAAGACTTGACATAGAGAACTTAGTTATGGTGATTTATTATATATGCAATGCAGGTATATATATAAGCTACACACTTTAGATAAAAGGGATAATTGGTTAATTCAAACTAAAAAATCCAATAAATAAATTTAATGAAGATCATTCATGCCCCCCTCTCCCCTGGTCCTTTCTTGGTGAAAGGTTGTTAATTTCATCATGATCACTTATGTCCTTTGTTAAGACACATATTGGTTACTCAAGATTCATATATCCTAAATATGTTTAAGTGAAACTAAAGAAAAATACATTACTATCATGGTATAAATATTATTTTATTTAGATGTGTGCTCAATAGTTTTACAATAAAAAATCACTAGTTAAGAGCTAAATATAATGTTATATCTAATATGCAAATTTTTTTATATCAAATCTATAATTCAAAAGATTAAAATAATTATATCATGTTTTCTTTTCAAAATGTACATATTATCAAGATTATTCCATAATAATACATCTCCATGAATGTGTTTATAATCACACATACCTTTTTTTCATTGTTCACAAATTATTTTCTTACTAGTGGCCTAATATCTATGTGGATCCTATGATGATAAAAGGGGAAATATCATCTATCAATGAAAATATATTGCATGAAAGTAACCTAATATGCCTAGTTTTATTTCAAAATATCTATTAAATAGGTATCTTTAAGTTAAATTGTATAATGGAAATAGAATTATATTTTTTTTCCTAGTTCCTTAACAGTGAATATCACTAATCATGTATTCCATATATTTAATCTTATTTTACAAAAATAATTTTTATTTAATAAGGAAACCTAATGGAGTATCAATGTTTTATAATATGTGTGAATAATTTATGATGTTCACACATTTATCCAATGGTTTTAAAATGAGCATTAGAAAATATCACATAAAGAGATTATTTGGTATGATGATCTACTCATCGACCATCATGGGGAGTGGATTGTTTCTATAAAAAGATACTAAAGAATAATTTTTCTTATTCTTTCTATCAATCATTAATCTACTAAACATGCATTAATATCTAATTAATTTTAATGTATTGTTCTATTTTACTATAATTTGATATTGAAGTAGGGGATCTATCATAATTTTCCTCCCTTCCTTTATTCATCCTCATAACCTACAAGAAATGTTTAACCATAATTAAAACACCAAGATAAACTAAAAAATAGGAATTCTATGTTTAATATTTATCTTTCCATATATAGGAATCAAAACAAAAGAAGAATTATAACATAAGGATAGAGAAAACTCCTAGTCTCATCTCCAAAAAATATATATTTTTCACTAAATATAATTCAACCAAATAATTTTCAACACCTAAATGGTTTTTTGAGCCTTTTCACTTCTCATATCACACAATTTGGTCCATAAATATATTTTAATTGCTTTCTTGTGTCTCTCTATCTCTCATTCTATTCAATCTTAACAGACTATTCTATTCCTTCAGATACCTATTTAAAATAACTTTTTTTAAGAAAGTTATGTTCACAATTCATTTCAATAAAAAAATATTTTATATTTTGAAAAATAAAATTTAAATAAAAAATGGTTATCACATATTGATATGTCTTTTTCATTTTTGACGGCCATTATTTTATATGTTCCCTATTAATTTCATGCTTGTTGTTTTATTGATTATGTTTTCTTTTTTTAATCTACATTTATTTTTAATTTTCCCCATCCATATTCCCTTTAATTGATTTATTTTTATCATTTTAAATCATATATTTTATCTTATAAATAATATTTTTTATAGAGCATGCATTCATCTTGATAACTACCATGTGTATTTGTGGCTCTTTTAAAGAACTTTTACAATTATCATTAAATAAAAATTTACCCCTTTTAATATATAGAATATAAATTTTCATTTTATCCACATATATGAATATTTATCCATATATATATTCTATCAAAACATATATGAGAAGTTTATACATTTCCTATACCATAATACGATTATTTTTACTAATAACATGGTAGTGTCTATAGATAAAAGTTATCACTAATGACATTAAGAGTTATTCAAGTTTATTCTTTGATCTTAATCATCCCCATAATAGAGTTACTAATGTTATCTCTTACTTATTTTCATGGATGAAGGGACACTCTTATACATGAATACCTAAGATATATTTAAAATTGTATAGTTATTGTTTATTACATATAATGATGCTTAAATTTACTTTTTTTCAAAGCCTAATGTGGCATGATCACCATTTTGTCTAATTATTTGGTGGACCTTAAAATATTAGAATTAGAGACTATGCCTAACCATGATCTTTTTGTTAAGAATATTCTTATCTTGGTCTTAGCCAAGTGTCATCTTGAAATTCTTGTCAGGATAGGTCCTTTATTAGGCATAAATTTTAATTAAATTATTGTTAAACAATAATTTTCCATCAAGAATGGTTCATGAAAGAATGAGGGTAGAGCAAAACAGAGGAAACGGTCAAAATTTTGAAACTAGTCATGGGTGGGAAGGTCAGGAGAGCGAGGAAGGAGATGGAGATAAACTAGATCCATATGGAAAGGGAAAAATTTGGGCTCAAATTTCCCTAGGTAGAAGCTGTGAGGACATCATTTATTGTGAGTAGAGTAGCAAAAATTCACCCACTCTCATGCTCTTCCTCTATGATTTTTATGGCATTGGCTAGAAACATATTTACATAATGGACGCTTACTCTATCCAGAGAGGGTCTAGGTATTTCAGGAGAAAACAACCTATCCAAGATGTCTTATGTCTTATGGATGGTTTTTTCCACTTGGTGGTGTTAACCCTTGAGGGGACATGTTCTATTTATTTAGTGGAGGACCAGATCTAGTCATATTCCATTTGATTTTGGTTGGAAGAGGAACTTGTTGCTTTGGGTTCATAAACATTAGGATCTTGATGGCAGCTTCCCCATGAATTCATAGAGCTTGGTTAGTCATAACTATCAGAACTAGCCTTATGAAGGAGATGGCTTTAAGAAAGAGAGTCATATCTACTTTTTCTCTTTCCTGATCTCTAAGACCATAATGGGTAGACATCTAACAACTGCCCTGTGCCCATTAGGAGGTGGTGGTTTGATGAAGATCAAAAATCTAAAAGGAAGGTTCAATGTATGGGGATATATTTTTAGTTGTTGTGGTAGCTACTTTAGTACACTTTGTGCCTTTTTTGCTTTAGATTGGGCTCACATTTGTAACAAAAATTTTCTTTGTGTTGGTGTGGCAAGGGATTTTAACCTGTTAAGGCTTGTTGCGTTAGAAATAACAAAGCCCTGAATTGGTATGAAATCTTTTAGCTTTAGTTTTAAACCATACTTGACAAAGGATGGATTCTATTTAACTTCTAATTTTGGATGCTAAAACATGGAAATGGACAAACCCTTGTGCAAGTTTTGTTGCTACCTATTTAAGAGTTGACCTAGTGTATGTTTTTGGAACCTTTCTATGGAGAGGCATTTAAGGACTTGATCATACCCTCGTTTCTAATCTTTTATGAGTTGAGGACCTATTTTAAACTCTCATGGTTAGTAGGGTTCTCTTTCATTTAATTTTTTAGTGTTCATTTCAAACTAGATCCCATAGGGGATATAGAAAGTTTTTAAATCTATTTGTTATTTTCAAAGACCTAGACCTCTAGTTGTGCCTAGATCAATTCCTGATCTAGTAAAAATGGTCTATTAGGTAGAATTTTTTAGTTGATTCCTTATGGAATCTAGCCCCAAAATGTTGTGGGGATCCTCCTCTAGTTTATACTAGGATTGGGCCCTGAGATGACCCAGATTGTTGCTCACTCTAGAGCCTTGGGTGTCACACTCCTTCAATCTAGGGTGGTTACTAGACCATTTTAAAATTGAAAGGATCATATTCCTAATTAATGTGGTTTTCTTGGTAAGGATCAAGTTGGAAATTTGGTTCTTCTGGATCTTGATGGTTATCGAGAGAACTGGACCTCCTTCTATGTCTAGGTTGGCAATGGATATTTTAGAGACTTAGTCGTCATACTCATTCCAAGATGATTGTTAATCAATTTAAAATTGATGGATTCTCTTTTTATGTTGGCTCCTATTGGGAGCTCTACAAGGTTTCTTTCCCTACATTAGATTTGAAAGGTTAGTTTAAAATTTTTGGCCTTACACTCTTTTAAATCCATAATACATTATGATCTATTTAAAAATGGAACATATCCCCTAGAGACCTGGACTTCATTTTGCATCATATTTCTCTATCTATAAAAAATTGAGTTTTTATTCCCCTAAGGACCCTGGTGCTTTTTTGAGACCTAGACCTCTTCTAAGACTAGGGTACTAGCTAGTTGCCATACCTATTAAATGTCGTGTTTACTTTTCCTTTACAGGTTCTTGATTGATTCATAATCAATGGTTACTTATTTTTGGTTGGATTCTTACTATACCCTTGGTCAACTATTTATGGCTAAGAGGAGATCCAATCCTCCTTTTGTTTCTTTTTTTGGAGTCCTTTTTGTAACCCTAATCAATTATTTTTGACTAGAAAGAAACTCTAACCTCCTAATATATTTGAAGCTGATATATGTATACCAATTATCAAATATGAAGTTATCTTAATCTAAATAATTTTCCATCAAATAAAATGAGCTCTGAATTGGTTTAGAAGAAGCTGTGATATCTAAAATAAAATAAAATAGATAAATACAATAAAAATAAAAAATGCAAGAAGGCCAAATATGCACTTGTAAAAGTTAGAAAAAAGCAAAGGTAATTGAAATATTTGTAGCACTAACGTGTTTCCTTTGATAAATTTCATTATTTGTTGGAGCTTGTTTTGTAAGCTACATGGATCTTCAATTAGACAGATAAATGGACTTGGGTTAGAATACATCAAAACATATATTATGTATTTCGACATATTTCATTTTTTACCCAAAAAATAATGAGAGATGTGGGATAGAGGTGGATGCCTCAAAATAGAAAGAAGGAAGGATGCCATGTGTAAAATGGTTCTGGTAGTGGTAGCTCACCATATCCATGTCATCCTCTATTCCTTAAGATTCATAGAATAGTAATTCATCTTAAAGTCTGTCATAAATATATTGAATTTGAGATATGGTTAGTTTAGTATGATAGTTAAGTGTTATAAATGACTAAAATTTTTACTTGTTGAAATAAGTTATTAACGGTTATAAATGGACTTATAGCTAGGGAATTATTGCCTTTACATATATTTTTTTCATTTAAAATATTAGAACCTCTCACCATTTATTTTAGCACATAAAATTTATTATTTAATTTTGTTCAAAATAAAAATTATTTAGTTAATTTAAATGCCTACTTTCATTTATTTAGAATTTAATTTAATTTCTATATTAATATTCACTAAAAGTGAAAATTGGTTGATAAATTTGTAATAGGTATATCTAAATAAATTAGGGAGTATAATAAAACATTTCAAAAAAGTAAAAGATTTTTCTATATATTAAAACTGTATATAAAAAGTGCTAATCAATGGAATAAAAAAAGAAGAAAAAAATGGATACCTTACATGATGAGATTAATATTATTATTTTTGAAAAACAATTTAATAAACAATAAAAATCTCATACTTAATGTTTAAAAGTTTAAAATTTATAATATTAAATTTATCAAACAAATTGATGGTTGTGAACATTTAATAAAACAAAACATCTAAATCAAAAGCTTCTCATATATACTTATTACAATGTTTATTAAAATATAATTCTCAAAAACTACATGAAATAAATGTAATTAAATTAGGTTTGAATGTTAAAAAATTGAAGAAATTGCTATTTCTCAATCCTTAAAATTAAAATTTTAATATTTCTAAGTACTTAACACTAAAAAATAAATTATTAATACTATAAGTGATACATCTCTTACTGCCTTCAATGAAATTTTTATATGTATAAAATAATAATTTTATACTATATATTCCTATGTATGTTTATATGTATATTTAAATATTCAATTTCTGTAAATAATTAAGATTGGGTTCAAAGGACATTTATTTATTTAACATAAGATGTTTTATAATCCAAATTAAAACCTTAGAGGATGGTGATAAATATATGTTGTCTTAAGAACTTGTGAAATGGTTGCAAAATCATCTTATAGAAGATGAATAATTTAATTAAGTATGATGCTCACATACATATTGAATCTTGGAATTTTTGTTCCATTGTCTTCCATTACCTATATTTACTATGTTCATTTTTATTCAAATATCATAAAGTATGAAGAGAACAAGGACTAGATAGCAGTTTATCCACAAAACTGACTAAGGAGCGAATATTACCTTGAATCCAAATACTGAGCTTTCTTCAACTAGGAATTTTCATAAAACTAAGAACATATTGGACCTATAAGGGTATTGTTAGATGAATAACCATAGTGGAGGATAAGTATTAAGTTAATTATGATATTTCAATGAACATTATTACAGGAATGAATCTAGTTATGTTAAATGAATTTTAGATGGCCAATTTAGTTTAAATAAATTCGTTAAAATTCTTCGAATATTACTATAGATCTTTTATATTGTATTCATTAATTACTATGGATATATTTTTCCTAATGATTTGAGAGTACATAAAGCCCATTGACCATTTAATCTTCAAAACTATCATTATTAATAAATGTATATTGTGGCCCTAACTCCTTTCATAAGATCATTAAAATGCAATGCTTAGTAAATTATATTGTCTTCTTCTAAAAATGTCTAACTAAATAAGATTAAATATTTTTAATGCATTGTGTTATATATCTTTAATTATAATACTAAACATTTATTATAATAATAAACATGTATATGTATGTAATTTTGAGTATTATAAATGTATTATATCATAACAAATAGTATGAAATGGTTATATTTCATTAATAATAATTACATCAAGAGGTGTAACCTATAGTGGTATTCAGGAGCGTAATGGCACGAGTGCATAAATTTTATTTTTTTAGCTGATATATAATAATAAATTATTAAGAAAAATATATAACCAACTGATAATTACTTTGAAATTATGTGTTGTTTAAAAAATATATACATACACACACATGCACATGCATGCGTGCACGCACACATGCACACACACACACACACACACACACACACACACACACACACACACACACACACACACACACACACACACACACACACACACACACACACACACACACACACACACACACACACACACACACACACACACAATATAAAACATTTGAAAAAATATATAATCACATTACATTACAACCAAATTTTTTTATTGCTCCAACCAAATCTTTTTGTGTCATGAATTTTATATTTTAATTTATAAGGTCCCATTATTCCATCAAAAATATTATTTTAACATCATTTCAAGGAATAAAAAAGATTACAATGTAATGAGAATGAATGAAAAAGATATGCAAAACATAGGGTAGAAATCCCAGTTTAAGAATTGGAAGTATAAATGAGATTACATGCCAAATAAATGGTTGCATATCATGCATGAACATCTAAAGATGGTACAAATAGATTAATAAGTATAATAAAAAGATAAATACATTCAAATCAATTCATAGAGTAAGAAAGAAATCAAGTACAAGAACATAATCATGAAGCAGTTTGAAGACATTGAAGAATGAATGTTAATGTTGATGTTGATGCTAACTCTAAATAAGTGAATTAAATAACCATATAAGATGTGTTAGAAATGACATATAATAGATAAATAAATGAAATGGATCATGTTTTTCAAAATAATATACAAAAAACACATGATAATAGTGGAAATATAGAGGTGGATGTAAAGATGTTATAAATGATTTTTCACCATCGTCTAGAAAAATTGGATTCACCAAGTATGTGCTACATTTGTCAAGAAATTCACCCTAGAATAAATATCTCTGGACCACCTAAAGGTCCAATTTTCCATAGATGTCACCAAGAGAAAAAATATCATCAATTTTCAGCATCAAATAATATGGATCCTTGTCCATAGCCACCAAAACTTGAATACTTAACCAAAGTACAAGAGATGTTGATAACACGAGTCAATCCAATCCTTAAAGTCACAGATAAAACTAGAGGTCAATATAGATATAAAGGACATACAATCAGTTTTCCATAATAAGTAAAAGCAATTGCTAAGGTTTTACCACATCAGATCAATGATTTGCCAATCATTGTTGTTCAAAGAAGAGATCAATATGGAATGAATTACAATTTTATAGTTAATAGAGAGAGTATATATGGAACTAAAATATAAAATATAACATGAAAATTTCTATAGAGATGTTCATAATGATGAAAATGCACTTATCCAACTTCCACCTAATTTTGAGAAAAATATCATTGACCAATTAAACTCTATACATATGGAGTTTGATTTAGATGTGAATGAATATGTATTTAAAGGTCTAATGATGGACATAGATGAAGGAAATATTATCAA
>JARHVA010003253.1:1625000-1705000 GCA_037957365.1 Torreya grandis
AATTTTTGTGCAAATCCCTTTACTACCAACCTAGCCTTATGTCTCATTTGTCCATTCTCTCCTTCCTTTAACCTATAAACCCATTTGTTTTTCAGTGCTCTCTTACTGGCTGGCAACT
Source organism: Torreya grandis (assembly GCA_037957365.1). NCBI lineage: Eukaryota > Viridiplantae > Streptophyta > Pinopsida > Cupressales > Taxaceae > Torreya > Torreya grandis. Next base: position 1,625,119 of record JARHVA010003253.1, read on the forward strand.
CAACCAAATCCCACATTTGCTTCTCTTTCAAGGAATCAATCTCTTCATTCATGCTAAGCTCCCACTGTTTCTAGGTTTTTACCTGCATTGCTTCATCAAAACTCTATGGTTCTCCACTATCAGTGAGCAATAAGTAGAATAATGAAGGGGAATATTGAATTGGAGGTTTACTTACCCTTTTCTTTAACCTCCTCCTGGGTGTTTGAGACTCATTCACTACTTGTTATCCACCCAAATTCTCTATCAGTGACTGATCTTGGTCATCTCCTGGTCTATACCTGACCCACGTTAGTTCCACCAGACTGACATCAGTTGTTGTCTGATCGACATCGGTCACTGTTTGGCCGACATCGGTTCCTATATGACTGACATTGGTTCTTGCCTGACTGACGTCGATGTCTGTGTTTTCTTGAGTGTGAAAATTCTTTTCCATGAGCACATTTTGAATTGTCACCTCATCCAATTCAACATTGCCCTGCTCAAAATTCTTTAGCTTCTTGAGCTGATCACTGTACATCACCTTCTCATTGAAAACAACATCATGGCTTCTAATTATTCTGTTAGTTCCTAGATTTCACAACTGGAATCCAAAATCTCCAGAGCCATAACCAAGAAAATGCACCTAATAGATCTAGCATCCAGCTTCTTTTTATTTTCCTTATCAACATGCATAAAAGCTTTAAAACCAAAAACTCTGAGAAATGAGAGATCTACCTTTTTACCTATCCAAGCCTCTTCTGAAATTCCACCATCCAGAGCAGTAGAGGGTCCTCTGTTAATCAAGTAAACCATAGTTTCTATAGCTTCTACCCAAAATTTTAAGGGAAAACCAGAATGCAACCTCATACTCTGTGCACGCTCCAATATTGTTCTATTCATCCTTTCAAAAACTCCATTTTGCTGAGGTGTCCTTGGAACCATCCTTTCCCTGTGTATTCCATTCATAAAACAATACCTATTGAATTTATAGCAATAGTACTCGCCACCACTGTCAGATCTAAGACACTTCAATCTCAAACCTATTTCATTCTCAACCAAAGCTTTCCATTTCATAAAAGTGTCAAAAACATCATATTTCTTCTTTATGTAATAGACCCATACCTTTCTTATAGCATCATCAATGAAAGTAACATAATACTATGATCCTCCAATAGAAGCTACCTGAGCTGGTCCCCACACATCTGTGTGAACAAGCTCCAACTTGTGCTTCCTCTTTGTTGACCCAGTTTTGAGAAATCTCACTCTCTTCTATTTTCAGAAAATACAATGCTCACAAAAATCTAGATTTATGCTTTTCAAATCTGAAAGCTTACCTTTTGACTTAAGAACTTTTATTCCCTTCTCGCTCATGTGGCCAAGCTTATAGTGCCACAACTTTGCATCCACATCTGAAGTAGATAATACATAAGGAGAATAATAAGTAATACAATTACATAAATAGAGAGCACCTACTCTCTTACCTCTAGCTAATACAAGTGCACCATTGGTAAGCTTCCAAGATTCAGCTATGAGAGTTACTATGCAACCCTCATCCCCTAACTTTCTTGCAAAAATTAGATTCCTCTTCAGGATGGGTACATGCATGACATCTTTCAACACCCGTGTGTTGCCATTCTGCAATTTCAGATGCACTTTTCCTTTGCCAACAATTTTACAAGGCTCATCATCCCCTAAATAGACTATTCCAAAATCTCCCTAGACATAATCATTGAAATATTCTCTATTTGGGGTTGCATGGAAAGAGGCACCAAAATCTAAAACCCAAGATTCTATTTTATTATCCAAAGAAAATACAAGAGCATCTTGTGCAACAATACCTACAACTTTTTCTTCTTCTTTACCTCCATGCTGATTTTCTTCTTTAATCGGCAACCAACAATCTTTCTTTGCATGCCCTATCTTTCAACAATTCTAGCAGGTTATTTTTCTTCAATTTCTAGATTCAGATCTACCTCTCATCTTTGACTCAGACCTTGATCTCCCTTACTTGCGCTTCTCTTTTTTCCTTCCCCTGCTTTCAATACTTAAATCATTACCTGATGTTTCCCATCTGCTTTTCCTACAATTTTCCTCATTCAAAATTAGACTAACAACATCTACTTTCAATATATTTGTAGCAGATGCAGTATTACTAACTGCCATTACCAAATTATGCCAAATTTTAGGTAAAGAGCATAAAATTAAGAGAGCCTTAATTTCATCATCAAAAACTATTTTGATTGAATTTAACTGATTTACTATTGCATGGAAATCATTAAGATGACTAGATACAGATCCACCTTCCTGCATTTGAAAATTAAATAATTGCTTCATAAGATATACCTTACTTGAAGCTGAGGGATTTTCATATAAATTTGCCAAAAGTATCCATTAACTCTACCGTTGTCTATTCCTGTGACAAGTTGGAAATCACAAAAGATTCTAGGCTTAACCTTATAGATCTCAGAGCCTTTCTTTCAAGAACATTCCATTCTTCATCTTGCATATCTATGGGCTTGCTTGAAATCCCACCCAACGGTAAGTACAGATCTCTCTGATATAGATAATCTTCTATCTGCATCCTCCATAATTGATGGTTCTTGCCATTAAACTTCTCCATTCTTAGTTTACTTTCTTCTGCCATTGCTATACTCCCACTCAAATAGAAACCCCTGTGAGTGACCTGTAATCAACACACACTAAACAAATTTGAAGCCACCTATTAGTGAACCCAAGCTCTGATACCACTTGTTAGTTGGTATCACTTGGTGAACTAGCAACCTAGCTCTGATACCACTTGTTAGGATCTTAACAAGACAATTGATTACTTTTTTGCAAGCAACTAAACACGGAATTGAACTTAAATAATAAGTAGCTAGAAATCAGAATCAGCAAAGAACATGAGATACAAGAAACAATGAAAACTTGTATTAAACTCTTCTAGAAGGAAATACAATTTAAAAAATATCTCTTTCTTCCACACCTCTCAGAGGTACAAATCTCTTTCCCACAAGAGTTCTCTCTATCAATTACAAACACAATTCAGCTACTTGAATTGTCTACCCTTTTCTCATCTCTCCAAGCTATGAAGATCTATCCCTATTATATAGAACTAGGGATCATGAGCTATGTATTCTCCACCATTAGATACACCTATTAATCAAATGTTCAAATTAGTCTTGCTAAAAATAGAAATTTAGACTTACAACTAACAGTTAATCTAATCATGCAAACAACTATTTCTTCCACAAAAATAGATTTTTGGAATGCATAGGTGACCAGTATCAGTCCCTATCTCTTTGCACATGACCAACATCGAACGATCATAACCAACATCGACAGCCTCTAGTCGATCCCTAACCGACGTCGGTGACTGTGTAATTACAACAACCTTGCACTTGCTCATTTGGTGTAGCTTTTAGCTCCACACCTCAACATAGCAGAGTTTTGAAAGTTATCATCAAATGTTAATGCGAATTGGAAACATTAAAAACCCTGATGAGTTAGCAACTAGAGCATATAGAAGAATCCTAACATAAACCCCTGTCAAAAGAGACATTGGGGCACAAGAGACATGTCATATGTTATTGGATCCCCCATTGGTAGAGAGCAGTAGAGTGTTAGTCACCTTGAATGTTTCATGTGAAGTGTTCAAACTGGTGATACATACTAAAGAACCAAAAATTGATAAACCCTTAAAATATTTCATTAATGGATACATGAACAAACCTTATAAAATGGAAAGTTTTTAACTTACAGAGATAGCTAGATCATGGTCGTATAATCCCATGTGAAGGTGAGAAAATAAATGGGAGGTCAGGAGTTTGGCAACTATTGTTAGAGTATTTGTAAGGTTTACAACAGTGATAGTATGAGATTCAGAAAAATGGGTTGATTTATTTTGGTTAGAGTTATTGATTTACAAGTCATTTCATCATATAAAAAGAGACATTTAACTTGATGATGATATAGTAACATCAAACAGGGAATCATTGAATTACAATCCTCGGCATGTAGAGCAAAAGATTATACTAGATGACCATGAAAATCAATGTGATGCTAAATGTGATGATGTTCAATCCATTCATCAAAATATAATGGAACATGAGTGGGAAATCATATCAAGGCTACATCATGGGAAAATTATGGAATTATCAGAATTAGATATGTTGGGTAGAAGAGATCTTGATAGATAAGCAACATGGAATCATGAATATAAAGGACAATAATACATAACTTTAGCTATAAATTTCATAATTATAATTAAACATAATGCTTTACTCATACAATATGATATAACCAATAAAATTTCATATGGCACCTTAGGCGTCAAACCAAAAAAGGCACTTGATATAATCATGAGACATTTTGTTTAGACTCATAATGTCATACCACTATGCATGATAATTCAAAGGATATCAGGAACATGAAAATCACATCTAATTGGGGCCATTCATGAAGCTTTTAAAAATGAATCATCAACTGTGTAATGTTTTCCACTTATATTACTTGCACTAGCTAGAGTTGCAACATTTCATATTGGTGCTTTGACAGTCCACTTAACACTACAAATCCCAATTGTAGACTTTACTGAATTAGAAAGATCAAGACTCACAAGTTTTCAAGAAGAAATGAAGCATATAAAATACATAATGATTGATGAAATGAGTTTCATTGGGGATAAAATGTTTTAGAACATAGATGCATGAATTTATCAATTATTTACAAAAAATGCAAACATGAATTTTAAAGTGAGATCAATTATTTTAGTAGGATACTTGGGCCTGTGACCTCCTATGAGTGATAAACCACCATATAATTGTAATAGACATAGGAAAAATATTATGGGAATAATTCAAAATAGTTGTTACTTTAGATAAGGTATTAACATAAGAAGGAGAAAGTGATGACCAGAAAAGCTTTCGACAACTACTAACAAATATTAGTGATGCACATGCAAATATTGATGATTGGAAACTATTGATGTCAAGAACAAATAATTTATTAAACCCAAGCATTAGGGAAGATTATTACAATGTTATTAATTTATTTTAAATGAATAATAATGTTAAAAATCATAACAAAATGAAATTAAAAACATTACAAGGACCAATTGCATATAACATTGAAACTAGAGCATGTAATACCAAAACATCAAGACATCAGAATGATGAAATGGATGTGGATTTATTAATAGCTAAGTATCCAAGGGTGATTTTAACCTCTGACCTATGGATATAAGTAGGAATTTTAAATGGATCTCAAGTATATATTCAAAGTATAGTATACAAAACTAGAATTTCCCCACTGGAGCCACCTACATATGTTATGGTGGAGTTTGACAGTTATTCTAGAATGCCATTTGTAGAGGCAATTCCAATTACAATTCCAATTACACCAATACAAAGTGGATGAACATGACAACTACCTTTAACAATAGATTGGGATTATCCATATGCCAATCACAAGGATTGACCCTTTCTAAATCAACAATTGATATAGGGCATATGAAAAGACTAGGGTTAACATTTGTGGTGATATCAAGTGTAAAATCTCATGAAGGACTCAGAATTTGGTTTCCATTTTCATATGATAGATGTGAGAAGTTGAAAATAGGAAAATAACTTACCAAATGAAAATATAAAGAAGAGAGACTCAAGTCCTTAGAACTACAATAATGTTATATATTTAATATCACATATATCATACTTATTTTCACATTTTGATGTATATGAAATTATTTTATTTAATTATCATTGAATGTGATATATATTTCTTATTTAGATGAATATGAAATGATGCATTAATTGATATCTATTGTTAAACGTGCATGCCACACCTATGAGTGCTAATAGCATAGATATATTAAATACATCTATCTAAAATACACCGAGAGATATCAATCTTGAGGCATTTATCTAACCTAGATCACAATATAGGCACCTCGAGATTGATATCTTTAAGAATATTTTAGATAAATGTATTTAAGATATCTATGCTAGTTATAAAACTATTATATTATTAATTTTATTCACATGTATGATGTTTCAATAAATTTAGTTTTAACTAACTTTATATTGATTAGATAAACACTACAAAAATATTTTCTTTACATATTTTTGAAAATAATTATAGTATAAACCTAAAAAATATGAGTGTATCTTTCATCATACAACCTTGTGTAATGTGACATGTTCCACCATACAACTCAATGTTGGATAAACCTTGCACTTGATTTTAAATATATAAAAAATTAAAAATTTGCTTATATGTTTGTATGTATCTAAAAGATTTGAATAAATTAGTTTTTTTTTCATCGCTATTCTATGCCAAATTAAAATTACCTTTTTGGTGTGACATTAATGATGCATATTCATGGATGCATTAATTATGACAGTATGTCACTACATTAGTAAATGTCACTTGGACCTCTTTTTGTAAATAATGTCAAGAATCAATTTACGCAACCTATTATAATTTGAAATGGTCATGGTTAATAATGGGTTGTTTAACAACATTATTATTTAGAGTATCTTGTCATCTAGATAATTGACATAATGATATGAATTTTCTCTTACTTATGTAATCATAATTAACTATTGTGTTGATAATCTTCCTTTCCATGAGCATCAAATTTTTTAAAAAAAATATTATATCTATTTTTACATTTAAAAAAAATTATTATATATATATTTTTGGACATTGAGAGCTAATATTGTTATTTTTTATATTATTAAATATTAATTATATTCATTAATTACCTTATTATGAGTAGTTTATAGCATTCATCATTTTATTATATTTGTCATTCATCGATCATATTATTGATTCTTTTTTGTTTGATTATTTGAAGATTGATATTTATACATAACTATTACAACTTATGATATACTTATGAATTGATAAGATTTGGTTTTAATTTGAATGATTGAATTTTATAGTTATGTTAATTCATATTTCTATAGATTTTTTTTATAATTACTAATTAACTAGATTATCTATTAAATTTTGTCTAGTGATTAGTGTAGGACTACCATAATATATTACACTATCATTTTCAAATATATTATTCATCAGTATACTAGTACCATTTATGATATGAATATTAATAAGTGGTCTATTAAAAACATTCCTAGGATTACCTTGGGCCCTAGGTAGTGTTTCATGATACTTTTCTTATGATATTGAAAGACCTCTCATTTAAATTTTTTAAAATAAATAAATTTTCATATTGTTACTACTCAAAAACATTCCATATGATGAAATATCAAAGGATAATATTAAGTCATTTCGAGCCACATTGTAGCTTCCATTATTTTGTATCTTATTTGATGGATTAAAAGAGGAAAGTCATCCCATAGGAGTTGTTTTCTAGTTCCATTCCTATAATTTATTATCTATATATATTCAATTTTAAAATTGAATGGATTTAAAGAGGAACTTATATTCTTAGGGGATCATTGGTGTTCGATTTATATATTTATATTGATACTTATACCTTAGATTCATAATTAAATACCATGATTATGAAATGACCATGTAATGCATCTATCTCAAATAATGTGACCATAATAAGGATCATATTTTTTTAATATTAATTTTTTTAAAATATTTATATCATGATCAAATTTTACACTACATAAATATATTAACATATGCCATAAACATGCATATGCCTAGAGTTTAAATGTAAAAAGATAATGGGAAGATTTATTAGGTAAATTGAAATAGTTTTTATCTTTTATTTCATATAAATGAATGAAATATTACATAATGGTTCACTGATAATGTATAAAACAATGTATTTTATATGTGCACATAGTAGGAATGGTAAATGAAAATTATGTGTATTGGGCACAAGTTTAAATGAGAACACAACTCTTGCATGTATGATATTGTAGAAAAGATTAATACCATTACCTATAAACATGATTTTGATTTCATATGTTTTTAATATTAATTTTTAATTATGATTTTATTGAAACCAATGATGGTGGCTCACGATGATTTGACACATAGAATTTACTTAAATTGATAACTATGGTTGGATCCAGGTAACACATTTTTAATAATTCTTTCTTGTGTTATGTTGCATTTGTTGCTTTTGCATTTTCATGTTCTATTTGGATATTCACTTATGAAATATAATGTGGTCAAGTTAAGGGGAAGGGGAATAATTTGGATTTAATATGATATTGGTTCCTTGAGACATATAATTATGTGTATGTGTTAGAAAACAACTTGTCATTTGAAAATATTTAATAATTAGTTCTAATCATGCTGATAATATGGAAATAATAGGGATATTCTTGTGGAATTTATACCCAAAGAGATGTTTTATACAACTAATATTGGATAATAAGACATTTTGTTACATAATAGTGTGTTTTATGACGAAAAATCTTTAATTGGAAATAATGAAATAATATTATAAGATTATATATATATATATATATATATTTTAATAATTTTATAAAAATAATTATATAATTAATCTTATAAGTAAAAACTTATCTCCATTTCATTTTTAAGGTAGTAAGATAGTGAAAATGACATTTCTATTGAAGTTAAATGAAAATTTATAATGTTTTCTACTATAATTTTATGATATTTTGAGAAATTACACCTTTGCAAGACATTAAGGATGATTATAATATAAGGAGGAGGATGTAATTCCATTATTTACAATAGTAAAATGGTGATGGTTTTAATTGAAGGAGCTCATAAATTAGACTAAGAGTTATTCAACTTTATTATTCAATATTGTTTATCCTCATAATAAAATTGCTAATATTATTATCTATTACATATTTAAATGATGATGAAATATTATTAAATACAAGAAGTTAAGACAAATTAAAAATTATCAAATTATAATTTATTACATAGAATAATGTTTAAGTTGCCTTAGTTTTTAATCCTATTTTGACATGATTCCCATATTATCCAACTAATTGTCAGATACTCTAATTGTGAAATTGGATACTATGCCCAACCATAACCTTATTTTATTCTTACATGAATGACATCTAACAAGCCTAGTAATGAACATGAAATAAACATACAGGGGGATTTTTCTTAGATATCAATTTAAATTAAATTATAATTATTTAAAAAAAATTACATTTAAATTAAATGAGAACATACCTTAGATAAGAATAAATTTTAGTATTTAAATAAAAATAAATATTAAAATAAATAAATATTATTAAAATAAATTAAAAAAGGTAAGAGTGTATTTTTTAAAATTTAGAAATGTCGCACTTGTATTTTTCCTTTGATACTTTTGATTATTTATTAGACATTGATTTTAGGGAATGTTTATGATGGAATAGAGATCTCAATCCACTTGGGTTAGAGAAATTTAAAACATATATTTTAGAGTTGGATATTTTTTTATTATTTTCATTAAAAAATAGATAAATGTATATGTGCACATTAAAAGAGAATGGTTTGTGGTAGGAAGAAAGAAGGAGACCATCAATGGAATAGAAGTGGTAGCAGGAGCTTATGGTAGGCATTTTTAGCTCTATTCCTTTTATTTCTTAGAATATTAATTCCTCTTACATCATATAATAACTTATCTAAATTTTAGATCTAGAAATTTTAGCATGATAATTTAGTGTTATAAATGATTTGAGACCCATTTTTAGATATTTATTTTGTTATTTATTTGTTATCTAGTATAATTTATTTAAAATAAAACACCATGAAGTTTCATCTATACTTAGAAAATTTGCTTATTCTTTATTATTAGTAAAAATATATTTTTTAACCGATTACATGACCCTATAAATGAAATAAGTAGAAAATGTCAAATAAATAATAATAAATAAATATAAATGTTAAATTAACTAATCACAACCATATAAAAACTAAAATATAGCACCAAAAAGGCCATAAAGGCCAAAATTTTGAACAAGTGCAACTGACCTAAAACAAAACCATGACAAGAGTTGTTGTTTGTAACTCTGTCATAAAGTTTTGTTTTTGAGATCTGAGAGACATGTTCAGAGGTTCCAAATCCTTTTTCATCTTTCCTCTTTTTCTATTCTCATTACTTTCGATTCACCCCTTCGTTAAAATTTTGAAATATGCTGATTTTTATATTATCCCCTAGATGTATCAATAATAGATCTATCAAGCCTTTTTCAACTATAAGCATGTAAAACAATGAATCTTTCATTACTTAAGTGTTACCTTTATTATCTTATAATATAGATTCAATTTTTATAACAATTTCCACCTCCTTAATCAAGTCATACAACCAAGATTACTTCATATTTTGAGTCTAATCCCTAACTTCCATTGGGTTTTTTGAAACTAAATATATGTTCTCACTCTCATCCCCTCTTTCTTTATCTAAATTTTGGATCACTTTAATCCTCTCTATCATTATATAACTTTGAGCCCTAAATTTCATCCCCTCCTTCATTATTAGCTTGGGCCATTATATGTTACACTCTTTGCTTACACCAAGAATTAGATTTTTTAAATTTAATACTTGTACTCTCATTTTATAGATGCCTAGGTTTAAAGAATAGGTTAAAACTAAAAGGAATGTATTAAAATTCTAATGGCTGATTTAAAATTTTCTCCTTGACCTTAACTTCCACTTGTGCTAGAAGATCCTTAGATATGCAAATATCTACAAAAATATGGGTAAAAGTGGAAAGCCCACTTTTCTCAGTCAACAAATATTATACAATAATGTTGCCTATGAATCTAAATAACAAATCATACCCAAATTTATATGGATTATTTATAATCCTAAACTATGTCAATTTTATGTGGAAGGTTCTAGTCTAAGTAGTATAATATGGGTGATAGTGATTAACTAGGAGGTTATGACTGTCCTAATCTAAGAAAAAAATCATTAAGCACAACCTCTTTATCCTTCACTTAATTAAAAATTAAGATAATGATCCCTCATTAAAAAGAATTAATTTTAATATTACCTTTAACAAGATGATATTGATTTTTTGAAATCCACCCATGAAGAATAGGGAGAGTTGGCAAAAGACTAAAATATCTACAAATTAAACTATGGGATAAAATCCATGCTTAGTTTTAAAGTATGTGTAAAATGTAAAAGGAATCCCTTCAAAGACGAGGGTTTGATTCCAAATTTTGAATATAATTTTGATTTCTACCTATGAATTAATATCCTTAGATATGTCTACCTTTACCAAATTATGGGTAAAAATGGAATGCCCACTTACCTTAGTCACAACATCAATATAAAAAATTTACCAATAGTTTTTCCTTTGGATATAAACATGAAATATACTAGAATTGATATGGATTGTTTGAAATCCTAACCCAAATCATTTTTATGTTGAAGGTTTGAGTCTAAGCATTATAATTTGGGTGATAGGGTTTAACCAAGAGTATATGACTATCCTAATCCTAGAAAAAATCATTAGGCACATCATCTTTGTCCTTAATAAAATAGAAAATTAAGATAATGGTCCCTATTAAACAAATATGATTTTAAATATTATCTTCAACAAGATGGCACCTTTTTTTTTGAAATCTACCCATGCAGAATAGGAAGAGTTGGAAAAAGACCATGAAATCTACAAATGATTAACATCCATCTATTATTTATTAAACTAAAAAACAAGGTTGTATGAGTCAAGTATAGAAAATACATCCATTTTTTCCCTCCGCTACCTAAAAAAAGAGGGGTGTTGAGCCACCATACAACTCCACCCATATTTTAGCCTGAAACATTAAAAAATGCCTACAATTAGACACATCTTAGTCTTGAGTATCATGGTACTATCCTTCCCCTACATCAGGTTAAAAAATAGAGAGCCTTAATTATATATTTTAGCATTCCAAATTCCATATCTCCCATTCGATATCAGATTAGGTCACCCCTTCAAACATTCCATGGGTGGTGACTCTCTTCCCCAAGAAGTTGATGCATTCCTTATTGCCTCCTTTCCTATAGTCATCTCACCAAGAGAAACCCTAAAAGAGGTCATTCACATATTTACACGTGAACTACGTGATTCATGGGGTAAACATGGACTAAAATTTATATTTGAGTCATTAACATCTTTACCTATAATTTTTACCTAGTTATTTAAATTATTTACTAGATTAAAATATATTAAATTTATATTGAAGTTCTTTCCATTATAATAATTTTTTTTATTAAAGGATCGATTTAATGTATAAAATGTATCTAACCCTATAGTCAGGGAATTTTTATTCTTTTCCACATTATTACCTATTTGATTGAGTGATTTATTCGGTAAAAATGAAAATAAAATAGTAGTGGGATTTTTTTAATACCCATAATTGTATTATACAAATGTATGATTTATCGATCCAATTTGAATTTTTTATTTTATTAATAAATAAAAGTTGGGTTTTAAAATGACAAAAAATTTATTACAAAAGGATCAAAATATAATATATTGGATTCCTAAATGATTAAAAAAATATAATGTTTAGACAAACCTTAAAATAATAAATCTTAACAAAAAATAATAAAACCACAATGAACCTACTTAGAAGGATTGCAATATGATAAAAAAAAAAATCTATTACCATTATTTTTAATATATTTTTTATGTCTCATAAGTTTTAAATGCTCATCCTTGAGAGTTGAAATATTTTGAAGATCATTTTAACACTTAAGCTTCTAAAATAGTGTCTCTATGTTTCATTTCCTTTTGGTTATTTTGTTTCAAAATGTATACTCTTATCTATCTATGCATAATTATAAATGAGTGATTATTTGGGTAAATCCTCCCTTTAATTCATAGGTGGACTCTTACACTAAACATAAAAACTTTTTTCATAATATTTATGTAGTTGGCCATTTTTTTGCCATAAGGCTCAAGAGTCATTGACCTATGCCATATGTTATCCATTCGCTTATTTAAATTATCCAACCATCAACTTGAGATATTCATTATGTCTATCAGGATCCAAATAATATTTGACCTTTGTCATAGTTTTACCACTATTTTCACTAAATTTTCCCTTACCAACAATGGTATATTTGCTCTTAAGGTGGCTTATTTGATTACATCCATAATATTAGATGTTGATATTATCATAATATAGATATTGGATCCAGCTACCATCACTTTTCTAAAATGTTTTACTTTATGGGCCTTTATTTTTCACATCCATCAAAATTTATATTATATATTTTCTTGTGGTGGTTTTCTATTTAAAGTTATCCTTTCTATACAAACTAACCAATGGCATCCACTATTAATAAAATATTCATTGTCTCTAAAAACTATAGAGGTAGTGCATGGATTGACACAAATAGGGGTGATATATGTGAGGGTTGAAACCTTTATAATAGTATTTTAAAAATATTTTTCTTTGTTCTAAGAACCAAAAAAACTCTATAATCCACTACATCATTCCTAACATCGAATCAATAAACTATAAAGGAAAATAAAATATTGGTAAAGAAATTATATTCAAAATATTTATATGTCAAAAGGTCTCTAATTTATTTCCTAACATATTCAATATTTGGTCTCTTTCATATTACCTTGCATATGACTATTCCATACTTGAAATCTTCCAAATCTAGTTCAAAATTCTCATTTCAGATCTAATTAAAGATATGCGCATTTGATTTGCATAAAATAAAATTAATTTCTTAATGGATATGATGTGTTGGTTTCCATTTTTATACTTCTTTTGATCAACCTTGCAGACTTGAGAGAAATGGAAAACAAAGATGAAAAACTATCTGATATCTTATTATAATTATGTAAGGGTTTGGCATTAAGAATGGATTGAACATAGACAATGATTGATAGGTACCGACAGAGGGTATCGTCAGCTCCTTGATAATTTTGGCTCTACCTAAATCAAGGTGAGATGACCTAAGGGGTAGATTGATCACAGGAGTGATTCTACAATTCAATATCCATGGGGATTTTTGGCACACAAGAATACAAATATGACTAGGACATATCCAAACTTGCACACTCCACCTGGGAAGGGTTGTCATAAAGAATGTGCAAATAAATTAATTCACATATAATCTATTGAAGATAGATGGGAAAGTGATTTCAACCTTCATTCCAAATAATTTTCAACAACAAGGGGATTAATGGAAGACTAGAATACCAGCCATTCAAGTAAAAAATGTAGGAAGATTATAAATATGCAAGATGTATGCATTTAAAAACCAAATAACACTTAATATTTATAAAGGGTGTATTATTTGTTAGGTAGACTAGGATACAAGAGGTTCAATACTTTTAAAAATGGGTGGTGTGCTGGTGGTTTTCAAACAACAAGAATTTTGTCAACATTCATGACATCACTTATTGAAAATATGAATAAAAACTCAAATGCAAAGTATGGGAACCACCAGGACTGATTTCCATCCTTTGATGCCAATAAAATAAATATACTAAAATGATTTTTAAAACGCTAGAGCATAGATTTTAATATTGAATTCATTAACCTAGGGTGCCCTTAAAAGGTAATCAACAACATATTTCCAAATATCACTGTAGAAAGGGGATTATAACCCAGATCTATGCTCAAAATGATAACCAATAATGAACATAAAACTAGATATCCAATCACCATAACTTATAAAACACATCATTGCATTTCATCAATAGAAAGTAGTAAGAACAATATGGATTTTCTATTCTCTTGAAAAGAAATCTTACATACATCTATGTTTTAAAATGCTTTCATGGGGATAAGCATGGTGAGTTTACTCCATGTTAGATAGGGGAAACATATAAACATGCTCTCATATCTTTATAATGGATGTAATGATTTAACCACCTTATCAAGAGAGATAAAATGCACACACAATAATGATCTAAAAATTTAGAAGAGCCTATACTTAGGAAAAATAAAGACCAATAACAACAACCTTAGAAAAGAGGATAATCCCTCTATTTATACATTTTTTAACACTTTTAAAATCTTGGAATGTTTGTTTAAATTTTTAATATTAAAAAATTATAAAACATCTCTCCAAGTTCTATCAAGATGCTCCCAGCTTAAAAATATTCCTTGCCATGCCTAGAATCTTCTAACATTTGCAATAAATTTTTTTGTTCTAACTACCTTCAAAATAAATGATGAAGATTTTAAATAACACTTTACTCTCTTGGGTTTTAAATTAATTTCACATGACTTGGAAGGATAATATTCATTTTTTATGCCCATCAAACCATTTATCTTCTTGTACAATTGTCTAGAGATGTCTTTGACCACTCATTAGAACAATTGAAAACTTTTAAACAACTACCCTGCCTCATATGCATGCCAAAAAATAACCTTGCTCTTTGAATGATAGATTTTGAACACCTCAACTATATTTTCACTTGAAAAATATCCCTTGGAATGAAAAAACTTGAATTTATAGAACTACAATATTTCTCCTATGGAGTGTTTGACCAAGTAAAGTAAACGAAAATGCAAAACTTAGGTTATTTTACATATTTATTTTTTGGCTCCAACTTGCCTTTTCACACTTTTAATTTTTCATTTTATTTTCAAATTTTACTTTTTAGGGTTGAATCCACATTTGTTTATGCATAAATGCATTACTTTTCACTTTTTCACCTTTTGGAGAAATTCTAGTCACTTTTGTAAATTTTCAATTTTCCTTGTTTTATGGAAATCTAGATCCCATTTAAAAATTTTAATTTTTATTGTATTTTGGAAATGCAAGTCCCATTTTAAATTTTAAAATTCCTTTTTATTGGGGAAATCTAGAACTCAAGAGTAGTTTTACAATTTGTAAATTATAGAATTATAATTCACAGTGGTAGTCCCATTGGAAAGTTTTCTTAGGGAAATGGGAACTTCAACTACAATTTGTAATTTTAAAAATTATAAAATTTCAAGTTACTATTTCCATTAAAAAATTAATTTATATAATTGGGAACACCAACTACAATTTTCAATTTCCAAAACTACAAAATTACAATTTGCATTGGGAGTTCTCATTTCCTTGAAAGGCTTCCTTTACTGAAATGGGAAGTCTAGCTATAATTTGCAATTTATAGAACTTAAAAAATATAAATCACACTTGGATTTCCTATTTCCTTAAAATGATTTATTTAGGTAAATGGGAATTTGAACTATAATTTTCAATTTTAAAATTTATAAAATTGTGAATGGCCTTGAAAGTTCCCATTTGCACATGGACCCCATGTTCACCGAAGTTTACTAGGGGTTTGTAAGATCAAACTGTAATATGCAATTTCCAGAAGTGTAAAATTAAAAAATACATTTCTTCTCAAGATCTCTTTGAAGATCCTCTTGAGTTGAATTTTCTCCAAGCTTTAACTGGTGGGATTGGGAGAGTTGATCGTAACTTGTAATTACATTTTATATAATTACATTTTAAAAATTGTTTGTCCCATACAAACTTCCCAAGAACTTTTAGAGCCTCATCTAATTTTTTTTAAATTACAAATATTTTTATTTTTAAAATTCACCCAAATCTATTCTTTCTCTAGTGAAGCACTATGTCGAATATTTTTTCTAGAAAGTCAACCCTTTCCTTGTATCCATTACTTGATTTAGTTTTCATGCATTCCCCTAGCATAGAAAGTTTTTTGGGAAGATGATAAAATATTGCATGAGAAAAATATAAAGACGATGGTAAAAATCTTGAAGCATGGATTCCATCAAATGTTTCTTCATCTCATCCATTTTCCTTTTTTCTTGTCTATTATTCTTAACCCATGATATCAAATCCCATAAAATACTAGAAAGAGTAAAGACATATTTTGTACAATCAAATCCCTTCACAAGACATCTAAATTACCTAGATCTCTCCAAATAACATGATGCCAAACTAACAAAATTGAAGAGAGGGTGCATAGGTTCCATCAAGTGTGTAAATGGACCCAAAACTATTGTAGGAGAGGGAGGAGTCCAAATTCGGTGTGGCCAGCTATACTAAATATTAGATAAACACTAAAATAATAGCAGGCATGATAATAACCATGAGACTCTCTAGGCTTATCTTGTAACCCTCCATCACGAACTATATATGATGGAGTGCCTTTGAATAATGAACATGTCATGGCATTTGAAGTAATCTCAAAATCAATGAATACTAGGGATAGTAGAATCAACTTTAATCAATCCTTTCATAGGGTTGCATTTTCATGTCTCAAAATCACAAGTAAATTTATGGAAGATAGCATCAAAAGACTATCAATCTTTCCTGATCTATGAACTTTTTGATATCCTATTTGGTTATCATTTTTCTTATATAGAGACTCATAGTCTTTATCCACCTTGAACATAAGTTGATACCTAGCATCAACCATATGGTTGCCATTAAATCCTCATCTAAGGGCCTCAATCTCTCATTCACATGATCTTTAAGATACAATGGAAAATTAAAATGTTTATAAGTCTCACTAGGATTCTTAAAAGGGATGACCTTGTTGGCATACAATGGCACATCATCTCTCATAGATTTTATAGGCATGAAAATAGTACATTAAAAATAAAACTTTAGCTAAAATTTCCTCCCTCACCTCTAGGTCACTACTAGACTGTCAGTTGACATGCATTTCAAGTTTTAAAATTTTTGAATTTCCTTTTACATTTATGGGATCCAGAGATATATGGGAAATTTCTAATTTAGCAAATTAGAAATTGTATCCTAGTTTCAATTTTAAGCCATCTACCATTTTCTCTATGGGATTTGGAGATGGAGAGATAAATTACAAATTTTGAGCAAGTCAAACATGAAATCAAAAACTAAAGTTCCATTGTGTTCTTATCTTTTTGTGGGATCTAAAAGTGAAGGTGCAAATTGCATTTCACAATTAAATTTTCTTGCACACCTCCATGGTGAACTTCTACCCCTAAAAATTTAATTATTGATTTATCCCTAGACCTCCAATGGAACTCCACACCAATATTTGTAATTTTGTTTGATCAACGTATACTCAACCCCAAAATATTCCCCAACTACTATGCCTCTCCTTGATAGCCAAATATTTTTAAATTATTCAACTCTATTTTATTTCCACATAGGCATGTTTTTAATAGCATGGTTGAACACTATTTATGTTTTATTTGATTATGTGGAATGGGGTTTGTCCATATTCACATTTCCCATCTTGTTTCAACCCCTACAATGCTCGTTAGCTAATTCAACATCTAACTATTGCATTCTAATATGGCTCTCTACATCAATATGTCATTTATTTCTCATCAAATCATGTATATTCTTGGTGAAAATATGAGCACCAATATTGGCTCTCACTTACATATGTACACCCCCTGAGGGTGTCTAAAGATCCCAAAAACATAAGACTAGGTTTAAATCTAATTAGACATAGAGTCAACACTATAGCAATTTATATCAAACATCCATGATAGCTAAACAAAACAAGGTAGACTAACAAAAATAGATCAAGAGGATCTGAAAATTAACACATAACAAAAAATTTGAAAGCAACTACTCAAACAAGGCCCAAATCTAAAGCACAACAAAGAAATTAAATATAAATACTATACACTATATAATATTATATACAGTCACATGCTCAATGAATCAAATGTTTTAGATGTATACTAATAACTCATAGCTCAAGAATCTTTCCATCCCTTAATCTCATGAATTTTTTCAGTAGTATGGTGTCCAAGGTGAAGTCAACCAATATCTAAACATTGTTGAAGGTATTGCTTATAGGTTATAATAGGATTATGAGTTGAAATAAATCTTTTCTACATCATCTCAAATATAGATAAGACCAAGGCAAAATATCTTGGTAAATAAGCTTGTTTCTTGGCTACGATCAGGTCAGTACCAAGCAAGAGTGCTTCGTGATCATTAATGTCATTTGTGTACTCAAAGTACTTATTGAAAGAAAACTAAAAACATCTATCCTTAGGGGCATAAAAAATTCCCCCATCTCTATCTAATTACATTCTCTAAACAACACCTTTGTTGTCAAACCCAACATCAAGAACAACTAGTTTCTCAACAACTTATATATTCCCAATGAAGTTACTCAATTTCACATCCATGTGCAACACTTCATTTGGAGTACACTTCAAATATTCAATTTCATCATGATTGGGTAACTCATATGCTTATGTTATACTAACGTCAAAATCAAATTTAGGAATTGTAAAACATACCTTATTTACTTCACTCTAAAACTAATCAAAAGTAGTATCACTCATCAATTATGTGGAGTCAAAAAATCTACATTTAGAGGCTTTATAATCAACCATTAAAATCTCATCATCATCATCATCAAATGCAATCTGACAATCATCTAAATCTTCATCAACAAGTTCAATAATATCACATGGGGAATGTGGAAAGAAGTACTGGTGACACCAATCAATGCCAAAGTTATAATTCACAACATTTACATTGGCATTTAAAGGATCAGGCACTTTCTTTCTAGTCCCTCTATTATAATTTCTATCATCATGTGTAGGTTTATTTGCTCTATCATAATTTGCATTATGGAAATTAGGCCTTCTTTTTTCTTCATTTATATTTAGAGATCTCTACTAACTAGTAGACCCATGAGATAACCCCTTCCTAACCTTGGCCAACTTGTAGGACATTTTTTGATAGGAAAGGCCAAAGTCTTAATTGTCTCCTCAAGGTTGGCTATCTTAGTTGACTACATTTTTTTCTAGATTAACCATATTTACACTATCCCACTGGTTTAAGGGCTTTCCCATTTCCTTTATATTATTCTGAATTTGGATGGCCATATTAAATACCAATCACAAGTTATAGGGAGCCTTGTCCATCAAGTAATATGCGTCCTTCTTGTTAAAGGCATCATAATATTTAATCAAGCATGATATATCATTGGACTTGATTTTCTTGAGAAGTCACATCATGGTCTTATTAAACTATGTATTGAGGTCCTACACACACTCATTGGGGTTCTTCTTGATGTTTTCAAATTTAGCAAAGAAAAACATAGAATCAATCCTATCACCATAATAAATATTAAAAGTATTCTTCATCTCTTCCCATAAATCAATGCATCCATGGGAAAGTGAATTAAATCACTGTCATGTGTCTTATTTGAGCATGTGCACAAATAATTTGATGCACATATCATCATGCTCAACCTCATAATCCTCAATAATAATTTTAAAATACCTCAAGTGTTGATCACCACTAACTACATTTCTTCCTTGAAATTTGGGAAGGTAAATCCTTACTTCATTCAGGACTTCATTAGGATAACACTCTATGTCATCAAAATTAATAGGCCTAAATCTAGGTATACAGAATATAGGATGCTCATTCTTATCTTGGCCCATATGCCTCATGATTGGTTCAATGGAAGGTTCCAAAAAAATATCAAGGGATGTGATGGGGTGAGTGAGGTGCACTTGGGAGACCAAACATAAGAGGGGATTTACCTAGTTGAGAAGGAGATGAACTATAAGATTCAAAATAATCAGAAAAACTATGAAAATACTCAACAATATTAATTTCAACAAATAAAAACTTAGGATAACTAGAATTTTAATATCCCAAATAGTGTTTTCCAATTTAAATTTTATCTTCAAAAGGCCTCTAAACTTGTCTCCTTTTTTTATGAATAGTTAAGCTTGAGATAAGTTATTTTGATGAGTCACCTTTGAAAGATGATCTAAATCATTCCAACATTACAAGAAAAATAACTCTCAAAGCTCAACATATTTGAAGTCGGCATTGATATTTATTTAAAACCAGATGATGTTTTATAGTAAGCACTAGAAGTAAACTTATATAATATAAACATTTACAGACTTGGATTGATATATAATAAAACCATATCTTGTTGAAATTAGCAATGATTTATGAAAGTAAAGAAGCTAAAATATTTAGATTCATATTCAAAAGGGGAAACCACTTCGAAATATGAAAAATTTAGATCTCATAGTAACAAATTTAGCAGTTGTCATTATCAAATATCTCAATTCTTGGCAAATAAAATAGAAAAGTAGAAAACAATAACCTCAAATTTCAAAAACCTAAGATGATATGGATAAACATTATTTGAAAATATATAACTAAGATTATTATAGAAAATATTCCAAGGTATAGAACATTAAAACATTATTTTACGATAGCTCTCTACAAGAGTCCCTAACAACATGGGTGATAAGCAGTGTTATTGATATTGAAGTGAGTAGACTGGTGATGTTAATGAACCAAAGATATTCAAATCAGTATAAATATAATTTAAAAATATTAAAAATTATAGTATCTCTCTATAAGAGTCCTTGATAACACAAGTGTAATAGGTCTCTTTCTATTCTTTGAGAATGGTTCCAGTAGAGTGTTGTGACGTTGATGGCAAAAAGATAATTAGATTAATATAAAGATAGGTAGAGAAATTTAAAAATGATAGCAGCTCTTTTCAAGAGACCCTAAAAACATAACTAATGAGGATTTGAATTTAATCCCCGATAACAGTTCCAATAGAGTGGTAGAATTGAAGAACCATAGATAATCAAATGTAATAAATAATAAGTAGAGAAATTTTCAAAATGAATTACTTATATCTCTCTGCAAGTGTCCTTGGCAACAAAAATGCCATGAGTACCCTTTCATTCCCTAGCAATAACACTAGCAAAGTGTTGGTTCCCAGTTGTACACCTCTCTTGATCAACCTTGCATACTTGATAGAAATGGTAAATATAGATGAAAACCCAATAATATGTCATTATAGTTAGGGCATGGTTTAGCATCAATAATGGACCTACTTTAGATAATGATTAGAAGCATCAATAGAGGGTATGTTTATCTCTCTACTACTTATGGCTCTATCTAAACAAAGGTGAAATGACCTAAGGGGTAGATTTCACACATGGAGTTATTCTAGAATTCAATCTCCATGGGGATTTTTGGAACACAATAATAAAAATATGATGAGGGCACAACCAAACATTGATACTCCACATGGGAGGGGTTGTCACAAGGAATGCACAAATTCACTAAGTCATATATAAACTATTGGCGATAGATGGGAAAGTGTTTACAACCTTAATTCTAAAGAATTTTCAACAAAAGGGGGTTGAATGGAAGAATACAATACTAGTCTTTAAAGCACAAAATGTAGGCACATTTTAGATATGCAATATTTATGCATCTATAAGTTAAATAAAACATAACATATGCAAAGGGTGTATTAATTTTAGGGTGGAACATGGTAATATAGGTTATATAGTTTTAAAAAATAGGTGGTGTGCTGGTAGTTTTAAAACATCAAGTATTATTTCAACAATCATGGCATCGCTTATTTCAAAGATGAAGAAAAACTCAAATGCAAACTACAAGAACTACTAGGAGTGATTTTCATCCATTGGTGTCGATACATTGTAAATACCTAAATTATTCCCAAAACCCTAGAGCATAGATTGCAACTAAAATTTCAAATACTTTTTCCTATTGAATCCATAAACCTAGGGTGCCCTTAAAAGGTATTCAACAACATATTTATACATATCACTATAGAAATGGGTTTATAACCCAAATCCATTCTTAAAATGATAACCAATAATGAACACAAAACTATATATCCAATGAGAAAAACTTAAAAAACACATCATTTTATTTCATCAAGAGGAAATACTAAGAACCACAAGTATTTTCCATTATCTTAAAATAAAATCTTACATACGTCAATGTTTCAAAATGTTGTCATTGGGACAAGATTGGTGAGTTTTCTCCATGTTGGATGTGGGAGACATAAAAATTATCTTATAGCTTGCTAATGTTTGTACAACTAAAACCACCTTGGAAAGAGAGACAAAATACACATAGATCATTGATCCCAATATTTAGAAGAGCCTATACCTAGGAAAAATAAAGACCAACAACAATAGTCATGGAATAGAGGATAAGCCCTCTATTTGTACATTTTTACCCCTTTTTAAATCTTAGAATGTGGGTTACAATTTGATAATATTTAAAAATATCAAAATAGCCCTCCAAGTTCAACCAAGATGCTCCCACTTAGAAAATATTCCTTGCCACACATAGAATCTTCATCCATTTTCAAGAAAATTCATTATTCTAACTACCTCTATAAGAAATGATGGACATTTGAAACAACCCTTTAATCTCCTTTTTTGGAAATTCCTTTCACATAATCTTGAAGGATAATATTCATTTTAGAGGCCCAACAAACCCTTTGTCTTCTTCTTCAACTACCTAGAGATGCCTTTGGCCAATCATTAGCATAGTTGGAAACATTTGGATAGATGCCCTTCCTCATATGCACACTAAAGAACAACCCTAATTTTGTAATGATTTTTAAAACCCCAAGTGCATTTCCATTTTAAAATTATCCTTTGGAATGGGCGACCTTGAATTTATAGACCTACAATATTTCTTCCATGGAGTGTTTAAACAAGCAAAGTAAACGAAAAAGCAAAACTTAGGTTATTTTAGATTTTTAATTTTTACTCTAACTTACCTTTCCACACTTTGCATTTTTCAATACTAGTTTTTTCAATTTTTGATTTTTAAGGTTAAATCCACATTATGTAATGCGTAAATGCATTAATTTTCTCTTTTTTACATTTTGGGAAAATTTTAGCCTGTTTTACAAATTTACAATTTTCCTTATTCTAGGGAAATTTGGGTCCCATTTGAAATGGAAATTTTTATTATTTTTTGGAAATATGGGTCCCATTTTCAATTTTATAATTCATTTGTATTGGGAAAATATGAAATTGAGGAGCACTTTTGAAAATTTTAAATTATAGAATTATAAATTATAGAATTGCAAATTACAGAATTGCAAATCACAGTTGGATTTCCCCTAGAATGTTTCCTTAGGGAAATGGGAACTCTAGCTATAATTTTTAAATTGAAAAATTTTAAAATTTTAAATTTTAGTTCGAATTCCCATTTCCCTAAAAAACTTCCTTTAAGGAAATGGGAACTTCAGTTATAATTTACAATTTTCAAAAGTACAAAATTTCAAATTGCACTTGGAGTTTTCATTTCCCTAAAAGACTTCCTTTAGGGAAATGGGAACTGTAGCTACAATTTTCAATTTGAAAAATTGTGAAATTGTGAATGGACTTGAAAGTTCCCATTTTCACTATGACCCCATGTTGCCTGGCTTTGACTGGGGGTTTGGCAAACCCAACTGCTATTTACAATTTACACAAGTGTAAAATTACAAAATCATGTTTCTTCTCAAGATCTCCCTAAAGCTCCTCTTGAGTTAACTTTTCTCCCAGTTCAGATTATCAAGATCAGGATAGTTGAGACCAATTTACAATTACATTTTGGATACTTACAATTTGAAAATTGTTTCTCCCATACAAACTACCTAGGGGCCTTTGGAGCTTTTTATGCATTTTTTTGAAACATGCAATTATTTTGATTTTCCATTTTTTCACGCAACTCCATTCTTTATCTCATGAAGCACCCTATTGAAGGTTTTTCCAAAAACTCAACTCTTTCCTTATATTCATTACTTGCTTATGTTTTCATGCATTCCCCTATCATATGCATTTTTTTGGAGGATGCTAAACTGTTGAACGAGGAAAATTTAAAAACAATGGTGAAAATCCTAAATCATTGATTTCATCAAATGTTTCTTCATCGTCATCCATTTTCCTCTTTTATTTCCTATTACTCTCAAACCTTGGTAACATATCTTATAAAATGATACAAAGTGCAAACACATATTCTATAAAATCAAATCCCTTCACACACACACACACACACACACACACACACACACACACACACACACACACACACACACACACACACACACACACACACACACACACACACACACACACACACACACACACACAAAAATGCGCGCATGCACACACACACACATTGATACACAAATACATGTATATGTGTGTGTGCGCGCACACACATTGATACACACATACATGTGTGTGTGTGTGTGTGTGTGTGTGTGTGTGTGTGTGTGTGTGTGTGTGTGTGTGTGTGTGTGTGTACATATATATATATATATATATATATATATATATATATATATATATATATATATATATATATATATATATATATATATATATATATATATATATATATATAAAGACATCCACACAAACATACACACATGTACACATGCGCACACACGTACATGCATGATACTAGGTGCATTTCTCAACACTAATTAGAGGACTTAATGTTATATTGGGTGTCAGTGCACCTTATAAAAATACCATTCTTTTGATAACCATCCCACATAAAGAATAAGTATAAAGGATGACACACATAATCATTATAATTCCACTATTTTTTATACCGAATGTCTATCACACATTGGAAATTATAGAAAATACTCTTTCCATAAAAATAATACATATATCTCATAGATCGGAAATTTTAATAATCAAGATATTTCTACCCTATAATTTAATAAAAAATCAATCACATGTAATCAACTCAAACAATCAATTATCAAAGATCACTCATTCCTCCCACATACCAAAGAAGACAAACTAATCAAAATGGAGATAAATACTACATGATATCCACATAACTAATTCATCATGAAAAAGTAAATGTTTTATCAAAATTTAAAATAAAATGTGAGTTAACAATAATTAATAAAAATTAATTAGAATGAATCATAATTATTAATATTGAGTTTTGAAAAGAATAATTTAAATAAGGTAATGAATTTGATAATTTAAAAAAAACTATAAGGAGGCTAAATATGGAATGAAATTACCAAAAATAATTATTTCTATTTGATATCTGACTAAGTTGATTGACTAATAGCTGAAATTTGAAATTGAGAACTATGACTACCATTACTTGGATTTTACGGTTGAGATTAGTAAAGGTTATGCACATCGTATTCAGGTTAAGACCAACTTCTACTTCTAAAATTATTTATTTGGTCTTGAATTTCATATTTAGATAGTAACTTCAGTCATGATAATTTTTAATACCCTCTATTAGGTCTGGATGCATATATTTGATATTTAAAAATGTGTGGAATAAACACATATAAATTTATAAACACTAAAATACTAATAGGGTTTGTAATGATTGAAAACATGAAAATAGAATAATATTTAGTACAATCAAGATGATCTAACAATAATTAACACCATTATTATTGAGTGCTATCTATAGATATAATACTTTAAATAGGGAATTCAAGCACACAGTTCTCACACTGAGAGTTATTTGTGTGATCATGATCCTTTTACTATATGGGTTGAATTATTTCTCATGATTTTATATGGGATTAATAAAACAAAAATTTTAATTTGTCAAGGGCTATTTTCAATGCTTACAATCAACATTAGGAAGAATAGGTATGATTTACCCAATGTGTAGAAGTGTAACTATGCCTTTGTATTGAAATTACCAAGTGATAAAATAAGTGGATTTGGAATAAATTGAAATAAATACAGAAGGGGAAACCAAATAATAGTAATCTTTGTAAATGGATGGAAAAAGAAGAGTATCTAATTTTAAAATTTTATAATTAGAATACCAAAGAAAAAAATTACATAGGTGTCTATAATGTCTACAATTGGTGAGAGCTACTAGACATTTTTATCTCTTAAATAAATGTGTTAGATTTTTACTTGGATCACCCTTACAAATGATTACAACATTTTTAGCTATTAGAACATTTCAATAGGTTTTACATATAAATTTATAAAATAAAAAGGTTGGTGAAAGTATTTAGGTTAACACAAATTGGAAACACATGATATCATTAATGCATAGGTTAATTAAATAAAAAATAATCAAATTTGACATGATCAAGTATTTTATAACCAAATTTAGGTTTGTACATTATACCCTACTTTAGTCTAATATTGAAGTAATAGATTACAGTTAAGATTGTACTTTAATGTGTAAAATATACTTTTCCTTTTAGAGAAGATATAAATCATGCATAATCTATAAATAAATCAAGATATTGCAAGAAAAATACATTAATGACGTAAAATTAGTTAATTATAAGATATAAATGTTAAAACAAAAATATAACATGAATTTATAAGATGTCAAAGTTAAAACAAAAATATAACTTGAATTTATAAATATTGAAATTAAAAATTAATGAAGTCACTTATATGTGTGAACTAATGTTTCTCTTGTGACATTTTCTGGGGATGATCATTTCTTTAAGTATTTAAGAGGATTGGTTACTTAGCTAAACTAATGGATAATTTTATGGTGACCAAATGCAAAATTTATTTTTTTTCCTTTGTAGAAGATATTACACCCATTTAATAATGAAAACTCCTTAATTCAAATTATCTAGTATTTATAACCCAAATACATTAAACTGGTTGAAATTGAACATGGATTCATAGACATAATGTTAGAGGGAATTGAACCTATAAGTTATGGATTATAAACAAAAACTGAAATAGCCACTATAGATAGTTTATATATTCAATTTATACATTATTCATGAATACATCATCAAAATAGAACATAGAACAACCATGATCCTACCATGTCTATATATGAACAAATAATATTTTAAATATTGAAAAATAGCGTAGTTTATATGAATCTATATCATGGTCCAATTCATAAATGTATAATTCGTGAATATATGTAAAATAAGACTATGAATTTTATTTGAAACATATGCATGAACCTATTTGTTCACTAATTATTTTTTTAAATTTCACTTTGCTCTTACAATGTGAGCACCTATGTATACAATATTCCACCACAATTTGTGGTAATGACTGAATATTGAACTTTTTTCAACATTTGAAACTATATTTTCTACCAAAACTAATTTTTTATTTTGAAAATGATTATCAAAAGTATGAAAAACCAACATGAATTTCCTATTTTGAGGTGAGTGAGTTGATCCTAAAATTCACTCATCTCAAAATATAAGGTGACTAAAATATGCATAGTGAAATTTAATCATTTAATAATATAGCATTCTGAAAATTATGTTAGCAAAGTAAGATATATTTTTCTATAATGATGAATGTAATATTTGAGGCAAGGCATATATAATGTATAAAATAATTTCATCATTATATAATTAGTATCTTATGTTATTTTTAGTATATGATGTGGATACAACACTTATTAAACTTAAATATCTCAAAGAAAATGACACCAAAATATAAATATCAAACAATAAGACAAAGTGCTACATGAAAGAGACATGTTCAAATGTATTATAATATAAAATTGCATGCACAAGGCTAATTTATACATTAAAATGACATGATGAATGTCAAGAAAAAGGGACATCTTCAAATTTTTCACAAATAAAGAGCCAAGGGCCAAACTAAAATGGACATTTTTAGATGTCACACACACCAAACAGAATGTCATGGATAAATTAAATATATTTTGTACTCATGAAAAAATGGACACACATAATAGGAAAAACAATATCTATTATAATATGTACAACTATTAGCATAAACAAAATATAGATTATAAATGTAGTCTAAACCATGTATAGGTAATGTGATCATAACCTATCAAATAGCCTATATATTTACAAAATGTATGATCGATATGCTATTAACAAATTTTGAAATATTTTATAACTAAAAATTATACTACTAATGAAATGATAACAAATATAAATACCATGAATTGTGGATAAGATGCTCCATTCTAACAAGGCTATTGGGTAGAGGCAATTCTAACATCTTAATCAATATGAAATTTGTATGTCTTTCATAACACTCATGAATACCAGTGAAATGCTTGTTTGATATAAAATAAATATTATATCAATTAATAATTCAATAAATAACACAATAAACTTATCCAAACTAAATGTATAATCATGATTCAGTTTTGATTTTTTAAATATTTTGGACCTTTTTGTATTTTTCAAATATTTGTATATTTTTAATACCTTTTCAATTTGGAAAATAAAAATAATAGAATCAAAATTTATAAATTATAGGAATGGAGAGGGACATGAAAAATATGACTCTTTTGTCAATATATAATATGCCCTCAAAATTTATGTCAGGGACATATATGAGAAAGTTGCCTCCATTATATATGAATTGTAACATTGAAAGACATGCAATGAATATAAATGAGTATGCAAAGGACTGATTTTAAATACTCATTTCATAAAATATGCTCTTGTTTAATTATGTGTTATGTATGATAAATATATCATATTAAAATAAAGACTTTTCATGAATAATTAGTGGTTTTCATACAGCGACTAAGCAAAAAGTCTAAAAATGGAAATATTAAGTCTTTGTTTGCTTTATTTTTTAATTGTGGATCAAATTTTTCAATGAACAATAAATTACAATTGATTTAAATCATGACAATAATTCTTAACTCTTACTATATGTGTTTGACCTTTTCGTAGAATTAAAAATTTGTTAAGTACATATTATGTAAACAAGGACATAACTAGAATAATATGGTAGAATTGATCGTCATTTTTAAATACATATATATAGAGAGTGAAATAGAATATCCAAAAGGGAAAAAATTACAATTAGGCAAGGAATTATATATATTTATCAAATGGATCAAATGTTCAAGTAGTAGAATAAACTGATTAAAAAATCAAGCAGCTATGTACAATCATATATTTTATTTATTATGTTTTTTCAATTCCTTTTTTTAAGTGTAATACTTGATCAAATGCATACACCTAAATATGGTATAAAAAACATGATCATGTCTAATTTTTCCTTATTTTACTTTAATTAATTTTTGCATATAATTAGGACCTTTTTTCACCTCACACTATCCTAAGGTAATGCATGGACCTTTATACTTTTTAAAATTCTATCTGACACCTATTAAAATGTTATAAATTCTAAAAACATTGATAATAATATATAAGGATACATACAAAACCAAAAATCTAAACATTTTATTAAGCAACATAAATTTTTGCTAGTGGTCAAGGTTGGCATGAATTCAAGAACTGTATGGTATGTTTCAGTCACTATCCTTATAATCATCATATTTAAAATTTAAACCTTATATTAATTGAAATTTTTAAATAGGATTCTTATCATGTGTCTTTCCCTTTTGGATTGTTACAAAAACACACTTAAGTGACTAATTACATCAATTAGAATTTTATATATAGAAGCATACTTAAACTGTAGAAAATTAATATAAGATTTCCTATTATTCCAAATTATTATTTAAATAATTACAATTAATCCTAAGCTAATTCAAAATACTATTTTATTCATTCCAAAGCAAATAATGATTAATTATTCAATCCATCCCTATACATATTCATATAATTAAATAAGCAAAATCATATAAAACACTATATATGAGATAAGTACATGGGTTTGAAGTTCCTCTTTGGATTTATAGATACATAGGAAACATTAATTAATCATGGGGGTGATTTGGATAAGATCAAAACAATCAAAATTGACATTTTTTATATCTATAGGTTTTCAATCATTACAAGCCCTGTCAATGTTTCAAGATTTTAAAATCTATACAAGTCTTCTACACACTTATCAAGGTCAAATTTATGTATAAATATCTAATTATTACTATCAAAAGTTATAATGATGTAATTTTATATATTTAAAAAAAATTCAAGATGATAAATTCATGTCGTAAGTGGTAGTTGGTCCTAACCCTTATGTGATAGTCCTGACCTTGTGCACTCTTAATCATAGATTTTATACACTATGAAAAACATTTTTTTACTATTATAATCATGTATCAATCAACATAGTCATATATTATAAAATAAATAGCTATTTTTTATTTCATTTTATAACTATCCATATGTCAATCATTTTCACTTTGTCAAATTCAAAATTTTACTTACATTCTACATTTTAATGTGCATTAAATCATTCTGATTTATTCTGTTAAATTTAGATAAGTGATTTTTAGGATACTTCCATCACCTCAAATGTGGGGTAATTTTATTGGGATTTTCATACATGAAAAATCCTCTATGATTAAAATTTATATTTTATTACACATTATAGTTTTAAATAATTAAAAAAGTTTAAAAATTTAATTATCGGTATATATTATTGGGGAATATACCATTCATATGAATTCAAATTACATAAACCAAGTAGATATTCATACATTTCAGTTGAAATTATACACTCAGTCATAAGGTTCAAATGTAATTTACAAAATTACATCTACATTGAGTTACAGATTCATAATTGAGACTCATGCCATAATATCAATACTATTTTTTATTGGTATTCATGGTGGGGGAATGGATTTTCTCTACTACAATTTGATAATACATAAAGGAACTATTGATCAAATTTATAATTAAATGTATAAGTCATTTTGAATGGTTGGTTTACTTAATGTGTAGAATACAAAAACTAGAGATTTAAATCCCTCCAACATTATATCCTATTAATCCATTATATATTCTAAACCATTTAGATATTTGGTTTAGAAATAACCCCAATGCAAACATAGGTTTATGAATCCATAAATGGATTCTATTTTGTTTTCATTTTTTATCTAATTTTAGGCTTGATAAACTTCAATTCATAGTTATTTCAACAAAGGAACTGATCTCTTCAAGTGTTTCATGAAAATCATAAATTATTCAATGCTTCAAAGAAGCCTCATCTTCAAGTAAAAATTAAAATAACTAACATTGGAACTCACATGTACAAGTGTATTCATCTATTGATTCCATTTTCATGTTTTTAATTTTACAAAGTTTAATATTTTTAAAAATTAGATTGAGAAAAAATGACTAATTCATGAATTATTGTAGATATTTCTAAGTTACAGTGTCATGTAAAAGTGAATTATCCACTAAAATTCCAAGTGTGTTTTAGAAAATAAGGCATATCAATTTTTTACTATAGTAATTTAGTTTTTACACAAAAGGTAGGTAAATGTAATTACTCAATTTTGGTCACAAATACTTGATAACGTTAGTTTTTTACCCATTTTTACCTTAATTGACTTGATCACTTAATTTGGACATAAATCACCACTTCACTCGATCTTAAGTACTTGCATGTACATATCCCTTCTTATGTTATTATTGTACACATATAAAAATATTTTTAATTATAAAAAACTCTCTAAGAATCTGTATAGACATCCTAGATCCTTAATTTTCAATGTTACCCTTGAAGACAAAATTGACCAGTATTAGTCAATAGTGTTAGTCAGTCTTGATTCTTATGTTTTGATCTTGTCATTCACATATCAACAGCTATTTCTACAACTTAATCCTTCCCATATATGTTTTTATCTATTATTAGGATATGTAACATTAATTTTTCCCATTTTAGAGTGCTATAAAGGCATATATAAGTCACCTATACTACCATTTGTAAAATTTTAATATAAAAGGACACTTATTCTATCACGCACTAAGCCAATATTACTTTTTTTCCCAAATATAATTTTGGTCATTTTAAATAGACCTTATCCAAGTCAATTTTTTTTTTCCAATTCAAAATAATCATTATCATATATTCAGTCCATCTATAAATGCATACATCTAGACAAAACAAGTGTAATTAAACAAAAAAATCTAAGAGGGAGAACATCATGGTATTGATTTCCATATTTTGAGTATTGGATTCATAGGTAGTAATATGTCATCAAACTAGTGATTGGATCCATCTTAGCCCATTACACTCCCCATTTTATTTTTACAAGATATCATCTATTGGACTCCTTATTAGGATTTAAAATTTAAATAAATTATTTTTGCACCATTTTTTTCATTAGAAGGTGAAAAGTATACACTTTCATAATTTAAATAGGTGCATGTGAATATGCCATAATTTTTTTAATTTTTAGTATGGGACATAATCAACTAGGAGAGGATAGTAGTGGCAATTCATCCTTACACATTATAGTCAATATTGACCGTAATAAGTGATAGATACAGTTTATGTTTCACATGCACAATTAAATATTAATGGATCTTTAATATGTGTCTCAATAAAAAATAGTCAACATATATGTATAAATAAACTAACTCTTCTTATGTTTTTCATATTTAGTTTCTTTCATTCATTTATGTTTCATCAATTTCATTACTTTTTATTTATTATACTCATTTCAAGTAGATTCACAACATTTTATAAATTTATATATTAACTTAATTTTAATTATAGTCAATACTCTAATTTATTCCAAATTATCATTAAAAAATTGGTGAACATACAAATATTATTCGAGTGTTTCTTCAAAAAAAATGAAATAGGGTTTAGATAAATTCCTAAGCATTTGACACTAAAATAATTTTATCTAAACTTTATAAAAAATATCTAATAGTAAATTAATTTTATTTGAAACTCATATTTCATAATTGATGTTAAAAAAACTTTATTTTGACCTTGGATGTCATGCAAATTTACTAATCTATGTATACAAGTTTTTTTTTTCCTTTTTCTAGGACCTAAATTTTAGTATAATGTAACTTGATTTTAAATTTTCAAATAATATATGGTTGTATTCGATAATAATTATTATCTAAAATCCTTCATATTTCTCATTACATGTTGTGTTCCTTGTGTAAGGAATATCATTAACAATTAGGTAATACAATGAATCAAATCACAATGTTAAGACAAAAATACCATTAATACAAATATTTTGGAAGTCAAGAATAACATTAGAACAAGATTAGTTATAAACACAAAATGATATAAAGATTACTATACACCCTCTTCAGGGGCTTATAGTGATAGTATAAAATTATAAAGCCTATGAACCTATATATTCAATAAAAAAACAAATAGGTTTTTATTTATGAAATAAATTGGTTGATACCTCTATTCCCACCCAAATCAATTGTCTCTTTGTTATTTTTCATTCAACATGAATAGAAGAAACTCATGCTAGAACATCTAAAGAACAAATTAATTTCATTGGTAATATTGATAAACCTCTTTACAAGCATACCACAAGTGTTGCTTCCTCTATAATTGATATTATTATCACATAAATGATATAATTATAACTATTTAACTAAATAGATAGTTTACTTCAGCATTATGATAAATAAACCTATTTTGTTTATTGTTCTAGTTAGTTGTAGTTCACTTTTAGTTCACCTCATTATTGAGTGATCTATTTTTCTGGATAATTAACTATATTTAATTTTCATCACTATCATTTGAGTGATTTTTTCAACTCATTTTTGAGTTTATCTAAAGTTATAACTTAATTTTAAACATTTTTTCAATATCTATAAATATTAAAACTTAATTTATAATAATATTAAGATAATATTTGGTGTTTAATCAACTTTGTGATCCTATTTTTTAATCATCTCATATAATAGCCATTGATATCTAAACATGGTGAAGGATTATAGTGAGAGAATAAAATAGGGAATGACAATGTGCACTCTTAATCCCTTGAATAG
Organism: Torreya grandis; assembly: GCA_037957365.1. Classification (NCBI taxonomy): domain Eukaryota; kingdom Viridiplantae; phylum Streptophyta; class Pinopsida; order Cupressales; family Taxaceae; genus Torreya; species Torreya grandis. The sequence continues at coordinate 1,659,435 of JARHVA010003253.1, forward strand.
CCACTCTTTCCCAATTAGTCTCCTATTGAGGGATTGGAACTCAACTCTACATTGTTTTTTCATAGTAATTCAACTTTTGAAAAAGAATGTTTTTAATTGGTTATTAAAACATCTAATTTATCAATATATTAAAATTTATCATTGTAACATTTCAATAGTATAGTAGAAAGTTTCATTGGATTTCAAAATGTCATTTGATTCATGTTTAGCATCTATTATTATTGATTTTATTTAAGTCATAATGATATGAATTAGACTGTTGAAGTTGCATGTTAAGATTGTACTCTCTGATAGTGTTGGTAAAATATTCTATAAAAGAGGATGATTATCAACATTACGAATAAGATGCATCCTGAATTATAGTAAAAATATTTAGGTACCTAAACCTTCTTTAATTTTATTGACTAAATATAAATAAACTGATGGTTTTTCACAATCCATCTCAAAAATGTTTTAGAAGTTGTATTAAGGCACCAAAACTACCTCTCTTACACCAAATCACCTTAGAGAAATAGGTATTGAAAGAGGGTATGGTTTTAATATTTTTAACATTTAAATAACTATTTTATCCTTTGTGTGTTTGAAGTGATTCAAAGGGGAGTTAGGAAATCTTTTTCTTGATTAAACCCTTAAAAGATAAGGTCTAAAATTGAAACCATAATATTACCTTTTTATTTATGAAAAAATTCCAAATTTGGGAAAATAAAAAATTGGGGCTATTTAAGCCATTTTTCATTGAAACAAATTATGAAATTATTTAATTTTATTCTAAATAGAGAGGGTGAAATTTTATTTGCATTCATTTTTAGTCAAATATATTCTAAATTGAAATATATAGTGTAACATTTTAATTTAATGAAAAATTTAAACATCAAAAACACAACATAGTGCATATTATACTTGCAACATTTTCTACAACTAATGAATATGGATCATGTGTATAATTAATGTCATATTATTTTGAGATAATACATATCATAACATATCTGAAACATAAATTTTAGGACATAATCCCTATAAATTTTTGGCGAGAAATAAGGATCATAATTAGTCATTAATCCATTGCTCAGTGACCCATTCTCCACGATCATTTAGTGTTAATCAAAAATTTAGGAAAATATAAGTATACAAGGAATTTACACCCACGTAAAAGGATTTCCTTTTAAACATGTGTCATTTATATGATGAATCATTTTCATGTGTTTTCTTTGTATTGTGTATCAGTCTCTCATGTATTTATGTTAACATTTATTTCATGTACTTCTTTGTAAATAAAATTGATGATATTATTAAGTGTACCAATATGTATATAATAAGGGTGTGTATATGGATAGGTTTATTATATTATATTAATAGTACATTTATATGTGAACCTATTTTGTGTGATAAGGAACAAATCTATCTCCCATACTTAAAACATAACATGGAAAATGGTATGAAATTATTTATTCTATATTCATAACTCTTACATGAAGCTAATTATGCATCATAAAAATAGAAAACCAATATTTATATGGAATATGAGAATATCTATAATGTATTTGATGGATCATTTTTTCCTGGCATGCAAGAGCCATTTACAAGTAGAATGTTTGATATTGTAAACAATAAAGGACAAATGATTATGATGTTCACAGTAATAGATGAAATACAAACTCATATATAGGATGCTAACATAGTCAAATAATCTTGGGACACACTAAAAATAGTGTCTGCTGCACAAAAATAGAATACATCCTCCCCCTCTAAATTTAGGTACAATTTCTTATACTCAATTCAAATGAGAAATATGAATAATTTTTTAGGAATGTTTCAACCATAAACACAACACTCGATAAATTAGTTAACTTATTAAAAATATCTCTCTTAAATATATTATATTAAGATGATTTTGATGATCCTACAAACTATTAGTGGCCAAACTAAACCTCCTAAATAAAATACCAACATTTGAGTAATTGTTAAACATGTTGTAGCAAGATGAGTCCATGCATCATGAGGAAGATAATGAATACCATGAATATTGTTCAAATTTTAATGGAAAGAATAATAAAAATTTCTCTAATAATAGTTTAAATTAATAAGACCCAAAGACCTCACAAGGGTATTCAAACAAATAGCCTTCTCCTACTTATGGAAAGTGTCATGATATAAAATATTATTTATAAAATGGTTTGATAGAAGGATCTTTATGTGAAAATTCTAATCAATATTAATTATCTAATAACTACAAAAATTACCATGGATAAAAAAGTTCAAGTTTAAAATCAATCTCACTAAAATTTAGTTCTGGTATATTGACTTGGGAGCTCCCTAAAATATGACTGGAAGGAAGGACTGGTTCATCAATTTATATAATTCAACCAATAAAAACATGTTTCATTACGTGATGACACTTAAAACCAATTCCAAAGAATCAATAATATTAAATGGCTTCTCATAAAGTATAACTACACTATCATAGGATTCGTCTATGTTCCTAAACTTGCTAATAAATTTCCCTCATTCAATTAGTTCCTTAATCATAATCTCAAGATATAATTTAATTTTAAAATTTACAATAGATAATTTATAATTTGAGATAAATAGAGAAAAATTCAAAGAAACCCACATACATCAGCCATTGCCAAGATGTTTCAACTTGACTTTATTTGATACAACAAACAAGCACTCGTTGGAAAGGACTAAAACTCAACTAACTTATGGCACCATAAATATAAACATGTGTGTTTGATGAAATCCACATTTGTTGATATTCAATAAATCATCGTTCTTATACAAATGATAAAATCTCAAATTCACTTTTCTCCTTAATTTAAACAAAACATACACACTTATTCAACACATCACTAAGCTTAGTTTTTTTTACACTAAGGAGGATCTTCTACAAATCTTACACACTTAAATATTATCTCCACTTTTAGACTATAAATTCAAAGGAACACAATACTTTTATATAAAATAAATAATGAATAAAGAGAGATAAAACATTAAAGGGGTAAAAAATGTACAACACTATCCATAAATGGAATACAAAGGAATAGTTAAATCTATTTTCCACATGTGCCAAGGGTGAAAATCAAGGAATGTACATTGAAAAAATATCCACCATCATGTACCCTAAAGATATGGTTTCCCACTTCACATGGGTAAACATTATAAAATATTAATTTGTTTGTCTTTTACATGCACAAGAGTCAAAATGGTAAGGAATCATCATTTAACTATGTTGGACAATATGTCAACATATTTAATATTTCTTGAGTATAGTGAAGACTCATTGGGATAAAAAGTTATGGATATGAAGAAAAAAATGAATATACATAATCAAAGATGCTAAGGTTTATAATGGGGGTTATTTCAGTACACCCTTCAAAAATTGATGTACATAAAATATAAAATAAATAACCATAATATATTAAAAATATGCATAACATGATGATATTAATGAAGGTAAAGATTGTGATAATCAAAATCCACAATGCACAACTCAACTAACACCAAAGAGGTGTACAAATGTTGTTAGAGATGTAAAATTAGATGGCATTCTAAAAATATATATTCATAGACCAATAAATCATATAAAATATTGGTAAGATTTAAATATCATCTTAATTATTAGAGTTTTTGTATCAAATATATATTGATTCAATACCTTAAAAATAAGCCATGGATATTGAACATTGGCTCTTGATGAAAAATAACACAGGGTAGCTTGTAGATCATCAACCATAAAAGAACCCAATTAAATTAAAATGGGTTTTAAAAAACTCGTATAAGGAATATGGTAGCATATAAAATCACAAGGAAAGGATCATAACTAAGGGGTATTCTCAAAAGTAAAGCATTGATAATGATGAAACTTGTTCCCATGACCAATATCAACACTATCATAATGACATTTATTCTGATTGCATAGTTTGTTTTGAAAGTATATCTAATAGATGTAAAAATTTTCCCTTTTCAGTGAAAACATTAAATAACAAGTCTACATGAGTGAATAAAAAAATTTGATCACAATAAATCAAGAAAAAAAAAGTGTGTATACTCATAAAATCATTATATGGTCAATAATAATCACCCTAATAATGGAACATAAAAACTGAAAATAATCTCATTTAAAATATATTTAAGAGGGATCATTATTATCCCAATTTTTACCTCACACTGTAAGGGGAAGAACTTATGATTTTTTTAGTCTATGTCAAATATATATTAATCATTTTAAGTTTAGTGAGTATGAAAATGGAATAAAGATAAAATAAAATATTTATTTGACATGATAGATTGTAGGGTGATCAATTATTATCTTGTACCAAAAGTAAGGAAAAAATAAAATAAAATATTTTTGAGTCTAATAAAGTATTCCACAGCAATTCTCAATAAATTCATGATGATTTATTTCAAACTTATTTACTTACACCTATGGATATAATACTTAATTTATCTCTAACAAATCCATAATTTCAAGTAAATACAAGTCTTTATTTATATTTAATTAGGAGTTTGATTTACATGACTTATATAAGGCCAAATATTAGCTATGCAGTGGCATATATGTCAATATTAATGTGAGATAAAAAATAAAGTAACTATAAAGTGTAAAATTGAATTCTCAAATATTGAAATGTTGTAATTAACTTTAGCCTTGATTACAAGAATAATGAGTAATTTTTTGTTGACATGATACATAGATTTAAACCATTGTGGAAATCTAGATGATAATAAATCCACATCTAGGTTTGTATTGTGTCTAGATTAAGGCAAAATATAATGGGGGAAAGAGAAATAAAACATTGTCTCAAATTTTTCTCATAAATTAAAAAATTATTGCATAGGAGGAGTTGCTTATGAATCAATATGGCTATATCACATACTTGAAGGTTTGGGTGTTACAAATAAACAACTTGTCGTAACATATTACGATAATCAAGGTTTAATTATAATTATTCATAATATATTATTTCATGACTAGATAAATAATATATAATTAAAAAATCATTATATAGAAAAGAATGTTAAAAAATAGAACATCCATCTAGAAATTTAGTTGACAAGAGAACAATGTGTACATACATTCATAAAAGATCTTACACATTAAAAAATTGAAGCAGTTTAATTATCTCTAACTTGTTCACTTGATAGCATTCAAAATTAAGGGGGAAATGATAAAAAGATATTTAATTATCTATTTAGTTAGTTTAAGTCATCATTATGCATAATAAAATTATCTTCTTAGTGTGCTAGTTAATTGTAGTTCACCTGTACCTCACCTTAGCTTAGTTATGAAGTGATCTCATTATTTTTGGTTAATTAATTATAGTTAATTTTCATCACTTTATTTTTAGTAATTTTAATCTATCCTTTTGGAAGTGATATAGAGTTATAACTTACTTATAAATAAATATATAATAGTCATCAATATATTTTTTCCTTTCCAACAATAATTATAATATTAGATATGGTGTTTATTTATCTTTGAGATCAAGTGTTTTCATTAATCTACAATACTAGGTTTTGGGGAAACACAAGGATTCCAATAGATATCTTTGCACATTCCTATCCAAATAACTCATTTGAAATCATTGATAGCTACACATACTAAAACACCTACCTTACCATACAAAAAATACCTCACAAAAACTATTTTAATTTTTAATGTTATGTTTTAGTAGTTAGAGTAAGGTATATAAAAATGTAGTCAATCAAATAAATCACAAGGATTATTTAATAATTTATTAGCACTTGATATTATGACATATCCTTTACCTATATAAATTTTATCTCCTAAACATACATTATTCAAACAATAAGGATATCCAAAAAAACATATTTAATATTTCATGCACCATGTCTAGATTATGCTTTTAATGATATTTATCTAATGAAATTTTTCTAGGAAGCCTAAAAGACTATACCTTACATCGGTTTTATGATATGCCTATTCAATCAGCCAAAGCATTCCATCCATTAGTAGATCAATTTGTCCAAATTTTTTAAATAAACATTGACAAAAATATTTCTTATGCATAAATTTATAAACTTAATCTAGGAAATATTTAGCCGGTTATTCATTATGTAGTTTGTTACAATATCATGCTATCCAAAATGACTAACGCTAGATAATGAATAAAAAAATGTTTTCAAAAAAATATTACATGCATATTCACTTGAGTCAATAATTTTATAGATATTTATATCATTTTAAGAACTTTGACAACCAATAATAAAAATATAATTAAAACTTGTTAATTTTAACAAGATCAAATATGCAACTACATCTACTTCAACTTTGACATCAAAGTATTAGTGAAAAAAATATTAAAAACATAATCCAATAAATAGTAAACATGATGCAAAAATCATATTAAATTTTATACATAAACCTTTCAATAATCTGATTTTATCATATTAATCAAGAAGAGTATTATATAGATTACCATAATCACCTGATAAGTTGTAACAAAAATTTATCATGTGCAATATCATTACTCTCCCTCCACCACTAGATCTTGGTATGAGTAGAGATCAAATTAAATCATTTAATAATAATGCATATTGTGATTATCATAATTGCAATGGTCACTCCACCAATATATGTTTAAATCTTAATCAATTAAATCAAGATCTTACCAATAATAATTTCATGGAGTTAGGCACTCCTATAATGAAAATTAAGCCTCATTACAATGAAAATACTAAATTGAATATTTTTAGTGAGTTATTTATAAATCATTAAATAAATAAGCATACTTCAATAATGTATCATAAATATAATTCAAACCAACCTCATGACTCAAATGATCATCCATTAAGTGGAATTACTGGTACAATTATTCAAACTACTCAACCATGTCCTATGATCACATTTCATTATAGTGAGATAGTGGGTGTTGATTATGAGTTCATGCCTTATTTTTATGACAATATAAATTGGTAAATAAACACTCATAGTGTAAGAGTTGATAATGGATCACGTGAAAATGCATGTTGATGCAGGTGCATCAAACTATTTAATGTAATCAATTATGTTTTTATGATTTTGTCTTAGTTTTGGTGTTAGAGGTCCTATAGAGGCCCATGAAGGGTGTTCAAGTCAATAGGTAGATGTGTATTAGGTGTTCATTGGCTAGGGAGAGTTTCCTACAAAAACATGATTTGGAAAATATGAATCATGTTTTTAGCCTTAGAAGGATTTTTATGATGTAATTGGAAATAAAATGTTGGTATAAGGTGTTAAACGAGTCTAGGTCGATTTAGAGAAGTGTTTCAAGTAAATTTCATAGGGAAAATAACATAAACTAGATATTTTGAGTGTAATGTCCATATCAAGGTAGTGCTATGAGAGTTAGTTATCCCAAAGGTAGTTTTTCATGTGTATAGGAAGAATGAAACAAATTTCTGAATGGTAGAGATGGTAGACTCATAAGAGTGGATTAAGGTAGGAAGTTAGGAGAGTTAGTTATAAGTTGATATAGGTATAGTTATAGAGGAACATGAGATTAGAGTGGAAAATAGTTAAGAATCTTGTACCTTTTCCATGGTGACAGTGTTATTTAAGAAAAGGAAATAAATAAAGATATTATGTTTGAAGTATATTTCTATAACTCTATATTATTGTTGTTTTATGAGAATAATTAGATGGTGGAAGATCTTAAATCATGTTAATAAATTTATCTTCTATTTAGAGATAATTTGTATGCATAAAACAGGGCTATGTTGTACTCAGAGAGTTAGTAGATAGAAAACTTAAATATTAAATAATAAAGGATACTATTTGTATGAAAGAATGTGTTCATAAATAACCTTGAAGGTTTATTTAATGTTTACATTCTTCTTAATGTTAAAATTTTCTTTGATTGTTGATTAGCAATTTAAGGAGGTTTATTTAATGTTTACATTGTTCTTAATGTTAAAATTTTCTTTGATTGTTGATTAGAAATTTAAACTACCTTTGTGTTCTATACTTTTGAGTTGTTAGTCACAAGAAAAAAAGGAAAAAGTGTATGTTTCATTATTTTAAGAAATTACTTAAGGTACAAAACATTTGGAAGAGTTACACTATGATAAGGAAGACTCTAAAAAGTGATAAAAATGTTTAAATAAACAATGCCCTTTAAATTAGAATTTGTAATTATATGTATTAGAGTTGGGAATAGAACATAGAATGGAATAGGTCTCTACATCATCTGGTATTAGATTAGCATTTTCATTGGGAAATAAATCAAGATAGTCTAAAATCAAATACGGTAAATGTTTTGTTTAGTTCTCATTTTGATTTTTGATATGATTATGCACTAGTGTAATAATAATGAGTAGGTAGGTATATTAATATATTATAGAGTAATTTTTGTAAAATGACAATCAGTCAAGCTTTGGAACAATGAAACATAATTGGTTGGTTCTCATTTACTATAGCTGAATTAATGTTAATTTTTTCCTTGTAAATGATATTCTTTGAATACTATATTTCATTAAATACCTTAATCTTTTTCATTTAAAAGTTCATGAATGTGGATTTCCTTATATAAAACCTCTTCCTCTATCATAGATGCATTTATATAACTTAATGATGTTGAATTTTGCTAATCACAAGTGACATAAGAGGAATAAATGAAATTTTATATGTAAAATACTTCCAAAAAAATAATAATAATAAGTGTTTTGTGAAAAAATTTCAGATATTAGATTTTTGGTAGAGTTTTAATTTTTTAATTTGAAGGATGATACATTAAATAATGTAATCTTAAATATTAAAATATAGTCTTCAATAATTTAATCATAACATTGTTATAACCTTTAAATATATTTTAATGTGATATAATAATATTATTCTTATAAAATTTAGATTTTTTTAAAAAAACAAACCAAAAAAAACCCTTTTTGTATTCTGTTAAACAATAGTAAATAACAACTATGAATTCTATAAAACCAATATAAGTATTTTTGGAGTAATTTTTTTTTTAAACTTTTACTAACTTTTCTCCATCCTTTAAGTATTTATTAAAATAAAATAAAATCTTAATCAAACGACTCCCTGAATGTCTATGTCCATCAATAAATTTAAACTTAAAAATCACAATTTCTTAAGATAATAATTAAATATTTTTTGTATTATATATCATCCAAATAAAATATTATTATCCATATTAACATCACATGATTTATATTTTAAATTCAAATAAGTCACTATTTTTGAGGTTCCATGATGCATACATCATAAAAATGATATTTCTATTAAAAATATAAGTGATTTATAAATATTCATTATTTGATTAGCATCCTCTTATTCAAACGTAAGTATAATAGACACATCACAAATAAATCCATCACAGCATTGCTTGGAGTCATATTTATGGAAACATTATAGCATAACTTATAATTATAGTATACTTTAATATCATGTTCACGTGAAAATTAATTTGGCCAACATCTCAACATTCTTGAAGCACACTCACAATATTGCTTACTTTGCTAATTTATAGGATTAGCTGCACTAGATTCCTTAGACATAATATCATGTTGGCTACGAAGTTTATTGAACCAAAACCTATCCATTCTTTAGGAACACACAAATTCTTGCTTGTTTTAATTATTTTGAAGTTTACCTACATTTACTAGATGGCTATGCAAAAGATAATGCGTCATTATTCTCCTATGGAAGTGATCCTGCTCTTTTGAGAAAGTGGTGCAATCTGTTAATTGTTGAATTTTAAATTTACCCAAAATGCTGGCAGGATCAAATCAAAGGTGTCATTCAAGGTCCAAATTGAATTTTGATGCAACGTTCAGTATGTGAAGATTTGACAATAGATAATCACAAGGAACAATTCATATCACTCTTTTATTGTTTGAGTAATTTTGCAGTAATTTCAATTTCAATTTCCATTGTTCTTTGCGTTATTTATTTTCCCTTATTTGTCCATTTTATTCTTTATACCATATATCCATCTAACTAATAAAACATTTTCTTAATTTTAAAAAATGCGATCTTTTTATTTATTTGTAAAATTTTGTTTTACTTTTATTTTTCAAAAGATTCAGTGGCTTATGGAAATTGTAATGTTTTATCCTTTTCTCCTTATTTAAATAAAATACACAATATTTTTCCTTCCTATGTAAAAAATAAATCCTTGTATTCCAGGTGCATTAAAAAACCAAACTATTACAATCTCATATTAATATTAATTTCGATTAAATATAATTATTCAATTTAAAATAACATTTAAAATAAATGAATAATAAGAACTTATATTTTATAAATATAAATAATCCATTTTGATATTATGTCAATCTAATTTGAATAACAATTAATCATAACCCCCAATCTATCATCTAAATGAGTTAGAGTTGTAAATGTAGAGTTCTATGAATTCGGCTAATAACATAGTGAAAATGAAACAAGAGCATTTAAGAATTAGGCAATCTTGCAACGCGAAAAACAGAGTGCGTTTACTTTCAATTGTTTGCTTTCATCTTATGTTTTAGTGTGCGTTTGCTGTGGCGGATAGTTTCTCAGTTTCCACTCGAGTTGTTCTTTTTCTTGAGTGAATTTGTGATGGTGATCACCTTGTACTTCAACATTCATCTTGATGTGATCAGTTGCCTTAGCGTTTGATCGAGGTTTCTTATGTTTGGTCGAGGTTTCTTATGTCATCGTGTCTCTTTTCCTGCTTGAGTTGGTCAGCAAACTCTTTGAATACGGTAGTAATCGGGATATAGTTGCCCGCGATGGTCTAAGCACGAATTTATGTCTTGATGCAATGATTAGCGGCGAAAATCAGAAAGCTCTGAGATGCCTCCATAGTCTGGAAAGATTGTGACCTTAACTGATTCGATGGTTGCAACTGTCATAAAATTTGGGTTAACGGATGATCCTCAACCCTCAATTGCAGGCAAGGCAGCTCCTGAACTGGAAAAAGAACCAAATGAACGGGGACGGAATCCAAATGTAGTAACGGATTGGGATATATTGAAAACAATGGTTTATGGTGACCTGACTGTGCCTGGCAAAACGTATATTCTTTCACTTGTCATCCAGAGATTTGAGCCTGGCGAGTTAGTCTCACAGTGTACTCGTTGTGGAGTTCGACAATGTAAAGCCCGAATAATTCTCGAACATAGTAGCCTTTTCGACAGTGTGAAACGGATGTTGAAGCTCGACGGGGTCGTCAGCTTGGCGGCTGGTGACTGTTATGCAGGAAATTGAATCCCGACGTGATCTTTGGGAAACCCGACCTGGTAAAGAGTCTTATTGCCTTTGTTCTTGCGGTAATCGATGTTCAGATATGATAGGGTCTGCATTGGGTTTTTTTTGGCTTCGAAAAGCACAATTTGGTCTTGGAAATACCAAAACGACTTTGCCCAAGCTCGACAGGGTCTGAGAATTAACATTAAAAAATGAGTTTTTATTTTTTTATTTTTTCTTTTTATTTTTTATTGCAGCCTTCAAACCGTCTAGAACTGCTGTTGACTGCTTCCATTCTCCTCGAAGATGAAAACGCTCGGATGGAGTTGAAACCTCAGAAGGAAGCGGAAGGGACGTTGGGGGAAGTGAAGGTCAATTGATAATTGTTCATATAAGCCGAATCGCATGCATATTGAGGGGACTGTTGGAGACTGCTGGCATGTTGCGCAGAACATAAGAGACGTGTTATTTTCATTCTTCTTCGTCTAAAGGAGTGGTATGCTGCTGGTTTGAAAGGTAGCAGAGTATGTAAGCCCTGCAAGGGCAGAGTGTATTTGATTCCTCCATGAAATTACATTGCAGTAAGTCAAATTGTGGCATAAGCTGACTTGTAGTTCTACTGGATATTAATCAAAAAATCGAACAATTGAGTAAGACAATCAAATTGTTTGACGAAATATGCATGTGTGTCCATGGTGATTGGTGAACCATTGAAACATGGGAACTAGTGGTAGATTTTAACTAGTCTCATCATCCATGTGATTGCAAAAAATTGTACCAGAGTAAGGTAGTGTCCTTCCTGTTGTGATTGTGAATACTCCAATATGTCTATTTTAGTATATAAGAGACAAGTCTACATAGAGTTTCAAGTTGTTGAGAAGCATGCATAGGTGCTTACAAGTGCGTGAAGCCCTAAAAGAATGGGAGAGTTTGTGAGATTCAATTTGGAGTCCATTGTAGGTTATAAAAGTGGAACGTATTGATTCATGGTCAATGATGGTAGACAAAAAAAAGGGCACGTGTCATGCATTAGTCGATAGAGATGTTGAAAGTGTTCCCAACAAGGATGGACATGATGGGTAAGATTGTAAAAGATGGTGAAGGTGAAACTATGTGTGATGTTGATAGGGAAGAGTTGATGGTGCAATTATTGTCCCTAGAAGTGTGGATAGATGCTTTGGAAAGAGGCTAAGCAAGTAAAGGAATAGAAGTCAGTGTATGAAAGAGACCAACGAAGGTTGTGCTGAAGAAAAGAGATAAATATTTGAATGATATTCCTTTGTTTTGTGTACAGTAAATTGCATAAAAAGTAATGACTTAGATAGTTAAGCTAGAGATGTATTTTGAGAATATGAATACTACTGACCCTATGAGAATGAAGGTTACAAGCAAGTGGTTGACTGGATTTGCTGCCATGTTTTAGAAGGATCTCCAAGTGAGGAGACAAATGAAGGGAGAGATGAAAGTTTATGAGTGGAAACATATGGTTTCCAAAATGTTGGTCCATTTTATACAATAAAAATTACATACTAGATGGTTGAGGAATCTTCGTGTGAACAGGCTTGAGAATGGATGTGATTTAAGCATATTGCCATAAGGGGAAATCCAGATGGGGCATTGCCATGTGAACAACATAGAACTATTTCAAGAACTAGTAAAGAAGTGTATATGTACAAAAATGAGTAGGTTATATTGGAAGAAAACAAGGAGAGCCTTCTACATGTAGTATCTAATGTTGATTTTAGAAAAAAAAAAGGGGATAAATAAGAGATGTGAACATCCTTTAGTGAATTATCCACTAAAAGTTGAAGACCCAGTATGTGATGATGGGAAAGAGTTTGTGTAGTCCCATGAGTGAGAAATTTATGATTATTTGTTGAATTGTGATGGCAATGAGATTGTCATTTTTATTTTAGATGATAGTAGCATTGAGTACAACCAAGGCATGACATATGTTTCTATGAAAAAATATTGTGGCCATGTAGATTTTCATTTGGATGAATAGAGCGGCCAAAAAGAGTAGCAAGTATCCATGGTGAAAGCATTGGATACAGAGGTTGTGTAGTCTACTGAACATATAAAGGATATAGAGAAGGTTCAACCATGTGATAGAGCTGAAAACAAAGGTATATATTAGGAGAGGATGGCCTTGGAGGTATTTAATATGGAAATTTTAAAGTGATGTTGGTGCCTAGATTAGCACCATGGGTTTACACAGGTTTTTGAGGAAGATTGTGAGGGGACATCCATGGATGTAGCCGTAAAAGTGAACGCTAAAGTATTTTGCATGCTACGTATATGAGCCCATGCTTTATCAAGCATGCCATGTTGATAAGGTGAAATGGTCAAATTCTTATGTAGAAAATAGAAAAATGTAATGTTTTTAAAGGGAGTTGATGTGGAGGTGCCCACGTGGCCCTAGAATGAGATCCAAGACAACAGCTATGAACAGTTCATGTGGAAACATTTAGAATCAATTACATTCAAAACTAAAGCATTGGAGAGCACATGGGTCACAAGGGAAACATTGGCAAAGGTATCATAAGCTAATTGTTACATGACCAATACAGAATGCACTTCTAACCATGGAGTTCTGTTAGGAAACCAAATAGGCAAATGTAATTTTGAAAGGTGCACGACAGTATGGTAAAACCCACCAAAAGACAATAAAAAGGTGAATGATGGAAGGTGGAGGATCACAAACAATCTGCACTCTACCCAATGTACAATGCTCATCTCAACTTCTAGATCTTGTGGAATGGAGGAGACAGGTAAGGTGGTAGAAATAAGAAAATGACATGCATTTTGCACCAAACTACATGAAAAATGATGGGGCATCTTTGTATACCACACAGGTGTGATGAAATGATCAGGAAATCCAAAATGAAGGGAAGTATATATGACCAACTAATAGGAGTGAAAGATATGCATGGGGATATGAGTAACTAGGTTAGTGAACTCTCTTTTTATGTTAGTTGTGTGTGAACCATCATGTTTTCCATGCTCTATAAGATGGATTTGGACTCAGAGAAAATGAAGATTTAAGAAGGACCTAAAGGATACTAAAACTCACATTTTGATTTGAGTCATGCTAACGTATGGATGTTTATCTCTAGAGATATTTGACATCAAGGTGTGATTTCTATGGCTTTGGTGTCATTTTGATTGAAGTGTTAAATGGTTGAAGATCTATAGATAAAAACATGTCTATTGAAGAGCAGAATCTAGTTGAATGGGCTCGCCCTTATCTTAGGGATAAATGAGGGTTGTATCATCCTATGGATCCTGATTTGGAGGGCCACTAAGCGATCATAAAAGGCTACCTAATTGGCCCACTATTGCCTTAGTTCGGACCCTAAAGCTAGACCATTAATGATTAAGGTTGTTGAGGATCTCAGACTATTTTTGAAGTTAAGGGACATGGCAAAATCATTGCTTCATTACCAAGCTTTATAAACTGAGCATTCAAGCCATCAAAGATAATTGGCAAATGGTAAATTTAAGAGTTTGGGAGTATTAAAAATACTCAATAGTTAATGTAAATAGGTAATGGCCATTCAACACATTTTCCACCATTGGCAAAATGAAGAGAGTCATCATAATCTGAAATATTTATAGTTGCTACTAGTATTAATTTTAGACCATCATATAACAATGTAACATCACCTATAGGAAGAAATTTGAAGTCAAGACTCCGTACATAATGCAACGCTACCTAATCTTGTATATTATCTCATTTAGGAATTATCAACAGAGGCCAAGAACTCAGAAAGATCTTAGATGATACAGAAAGAAATGGGAATCATACATTTAAATTGTTAATTTGTTATATGAGATCAAAGCTAAATAAGGGTCTCTATGTCAATAATATGTTAGGATTAATAGTTCATCTCCCTAAGCTAGTAGGATTGATGTTTATAATGATAGTAACAATTTATGTATTACCACTATATGTTGTCGATGATGTGGTATCCCATTGTGCACAAAGCAATATCACTAGTTATTGAAGCAAATAATGAAAAAGTGAGAAAAGGTTTAGTTTTTAAAAATTCACTATAAGGTGCTTCGCCAGGTAGGATTGAAGAAAATAATAAAATCCAAAAATTTCAAATTTTCAAAAGTTGAATATGTGGCCCCAAGGTCCCTAGGAAAACTATGTGGAAAAAAGTAATTCAGAAAAGGAAAGGTCTCAAAATGCAGCTCGTAAATTATAGTAAACTCTGTCAATCCCTCTAGTTAAAGCAGATGGAAAAATCAAATCAAGGATGCCTTTCAAGGAAATGGGAAACCCAAGCATACCTTACACTTTTGCAAAAGAAAAAAATGCATTTAAAGTTGTGGATTCACTAAATGGAGCTTTTGAGGGAAATGAGAACCCCAAATGCAATTTGGACTTTTGAAAATGTATAAAATGCATTTAGAGTTCTGGATTACCTAAGGGGATCTAGAAGTACAAGTTGTAAAATTTAATTTTCAAGTCTATAATTTGAAAAGTGACCTTCTTAGGGGAAATATAGGAGTGAATTACACAAATACAAATTAAAGTTTTGCAATTTTTAAATTAAAAAATTACAAAAGGCACTAGGATTTCCCTAAAAGGTCAAAAGGTGAAAATAATGCATTTACGCATTTTACAAAAATGAAAGAAACCCTAAAAATGCCAACTAAATAAAGCAAGTGTGAAAATTTCAAACTGTCAAAAAGCAAATTTTTAAAAAGTCAATGTGAAAAAAGCAAAAGTGGAAAATACAAATTATAGCCAAAAAGAAAAAAGGTAAAATGACCTAAGTCTTTTGCATTTCTCATTATTGTGCTTGTCCAAGCTCCTCCATGGGAGTGAAACTGTAGGTATGTAAATTGAAGGTGGGCCAATCCAAAGAAGATCTTTCAAATAGCCATGGATCTAGAATATTCCCATGCCATCATTTCAAAAATAGGTTGTTTTATGGCATGCATAAAGGGAAGGATAGTTGTCCAAGAGGTTTCAACTATGCAAGTAAGTGGTCAATGATAGCTCCAGGTAGTTATACATGGGGACAAATTTTGTTTGGATTTCACCACAAATTATCACCTTTCAAATCATGTAAAAGGCATCTCCAACCAAGAAATCGAAGGATGTGCTCTAGATCTTCATAATTTATTGTAGAGGCAGTAAGAGCAATGCTTTTTCATGTAAATGGGTAAAGATTCCAAGCATGGCAATGGGATTTTATCGCTGGAAGCATCTTTCTAGAGCTTTAGGTTTTTAACTATAATTATGAAAATTTCAAAATGCAAACCCCATTCCTAGATTGCAAAATAATGGTAAAAAAAAGTACAAATAGAGGGTTTTTCTTCTATTCTAAGTTGTTTTTGTTGGTTGGTCATTTTCTCTAAGTCTAGGTTCTGTAGAATTTTTTGGGATCAACTATTGTGTGTAGACCTTGTCTCCCTTTCTAAGGTGGTTGTAAGTGTACAACAATTAGTAAGCTATGAGGGCATTTTTATGTCTCCCCTATCCAACATGGAGAAATCTTACCATGCTTGTCCCCGTGGTAGCATTTTGAAAAACTGATGCATATAATATGTATTTTTTAAGTTAATTAAAATGTGTGTGGTTATTTACTATTTCTAATTGATGAAGTGTAGGATTGTGTTCTTCAAGTTATTCCAATTAGACATTTGGGTTCGTGTTCATTATTGGTTATCACTCTAAGAATATATCTAGATTATCAACCCTTTATGCATTATTTTATAATATGTTGTTGAATAACTTGTTAGGGCACCTTAGGTTTATGGATTTGGCAAGGAAAAGTGATTGAAAGTTTAGTTTCATTGTATGTTCTAGTATTTCAAGATCATTTGGTATTTTACATTAGCCTACTTATGAGTTTTAGCTATATATTTGCAAAGGAATGTTGTCATGAATACTACAATCATCCCTACTATTTGAAAACCATTAGCACATCACCAATTTTCATATCTAACAAACTATCCTACCCTACAAATACTACATAATTTAGATACTATAATTATTAGTTTCCCTACAAATGCATAAAATCTTTCCTATATAACATATGTTTGCAATTTGTTCCTTAAAGATCTAACACTACATTTTTCCATTTAGCCCATGTTGTTGAAGATTCTTTGTAATGAAGATTGTAGTCACTTTCCCATATGTATTTAGTAGCTTTTATGTGACCTAGTGAATTTGTGCATTTTGTGTGACAATCCCTCCTAGGTGGAGTGACCAAGTTTCATGGTGCCCTAGTCACATTTGTGTTCCCTTGTGCAAAACATCCCCATGGATGTTGTGCCAAGCGTAAGAGGTATACAACTAGGAAACAAAACTCAAATGGTGCCATTATGAGGGACATTTCTTATACCCCATATTGTTGAGGGATCTTGAAGAGAGATATAAATGATTCATGTTATCAATTTATCTACGTATATTTACATTGATTTGATTATCTTTTATTTGTCAATGTCACCACTCATTTGGTGCCATTATCGAAGATTAAATTATATTCCAATTTAATTGTTTTGCTAGGGAATATTGCAAAGAGCTATATGTAATTAATGATTTTAAAGTTTTATACTTATTTTTGTTATTATTACTATCTTTGGTTTGTCAATCTCACCACTCATCTAGCGTCGTTGCCAGGGATAAAAAAGACATATGTGGTACTTGTGTTTTTTAAGACTGTTCTAGATAGCTATAAGTATTTCATGTTGTGAATTTATTTAGTTTTATTCACTAAATTTGGATTATCTTTGTCTTCAATGCCACAACACTTCACTAGGGATGTGCTAAGATTTGAAATATTTGATAATTTGACTTTTGCTATGTTTTTTCAAAGAGTTGTTAAAATGGCATGTGGGAAGGTGTTTTTTCCCATTTGAAAATTATTATGAAAATTTGAGTGTCTTTGTGATATTATCTCATCATTAAATTTATAAAATATGTTTTCAACATATATTACAATAAGTGTGTTAGTGTTTATATTCTATAACTGTAATTTTAGTGGTGACTCCAATTTTATCAAGTAGTTTCAAGCAAGATCAATGCCTAGTTTTAATATCTTTGTTAAATTTTATCTTTGATTATTTTATTTCATGCAATGATGGAAGGATTGAGATCATCCTTCAAATATGACTCATCTAATAAACTTGTTTCACCATTAATTATTCATCAAATATGATGGGGATAAGTTTGTAGGCTTTTTTAAGGGTAAATTTTAGCTACAAAATAATGTTTAGACATCTAATATTTTGATAATTTTGAGATTTTTATTGAAATTTTTATTACTAAGGACTTTCATATGTCTTTGAGCCATTCTACAACATAAAATATTATTTATTATGTAGCTCCCTCTCAACTAGCTGAATCCCCTCCTATGTTTAATCCTACATGTCCCCCTCATTCACCCCCTCACATCCCTTTTCCAGTTTTTATTCAACCTCTAATTGAATGAAACATGAGGCATATAGACCCATATGAGAGTGAAAATCATACATTCTACATTCCCATGTTCAAAACTATCAATTTTGATGACATGGAAGGTTATCCTAATGAGTCTTAAATTAAGTAAGGAAATGCCTTCCAATATTTCAATGGAACAGTGCAGTGAGTGGTGATCAGTGCTTGAGGTCTTTTCAAAATATCATTAAATATTATTAGGTTGAATATGGGGATGTATGCATTAAGTTAATTATGTACATGTAGGAAGAAGATGCACATGAATGGTTGAATTCACTTTATCATGAATGCACTGATTCAAGGGAAGAAACGTAGAATGATTTTATAATTTAGTATGGTGATAAGATTGATCCCATATTTATTTTAGCTAAGTTTGAAAACATAAATAATTATTGAGTGTGTGTAGGACTTTAATACATGATTCAACAAAGTTATGATGTAGCTATCAGATAACATTAGGCCAAGTGATATAACATGTTTGATCAAATACTATGATAACTTTGACACAAAGGTTGTATACTACTTACAGGACATGGCTCCCATTAGCATATGGTTGGCATTTAATATGGCCATCCAAATTGAGAATAATATACATGTTGTGGGAAATCTTATAAACCATTGGGATAATGTAAAGTTGGTTAATATTGAAAAAATGCAATCCAGTAAGACAACCAATCTTGAGGAGATGGTTAAGACTTTGGCCTCCACTATCAAAGAAATGTCATACAAGTTGGCTAGAGCTAAAAAAGGGAGCCCTCATGTGTCAACCAATCAAGAGAGAGATCAAAATCCAAATCAAGCACAAACAAGGCCTAATTTTCATAATGGAGATCATGATAAAGGGAAGTGGCTTACACATGAAGAAAGAATGGATAGAAATTAGAATAGAGGGGCTGTGAAAGAAGTCTTTGATTCATTCAATGCCAAGGTAAATGTTGTAAATTATGATTTTGAAATTGATTGGTGTGACAAGTTTTTCCTTCCTCATCCTCCATTTGATACAACTAAATTGATTGATGAAGATGCAGATGAACTGAAGTCTACATCATTTTATGATGAGAGTTTGATGTTCAATTGTCAAAATCAGAAAAGCAAGATGTTTCCCTCCATGGAATTGATGAGTGCCACTATTATTGATCAGTTTTGGAGTGCATTAAAAAAGGTATGTGCCCCAAGTTGTGAATTTTCTTATGATGTAATATATAACAATCATATTAGTTATACATTCATGATTTTGACATTTTAAAATCAATGGCGATTAAAAATGTGATGGGGTGATTCTTTCAATATATGATAGGTAGCTAATAATTAATGCAATAATCACCCAGGAGAAGGAATAATACTTTAGAAGTGAGCATCTTGGTACTACTCCTCAAGACCCTACCCCTATAAATATAAGGGTAGGGGATGCAATTAAAAAAGCTAAGAAAACTATAGTAGTCCAAAATGCTTTTAAACTAGTACCCATTTCCAAAGTTGCTAATCCTAGAGGTGTTCAAACCAAGAATAAATTACCTTTATTGTTTAGTATTCCTAATGGTGCAAATTATGCTAAAATAAACCCATCCTTGAAGACTACTATTAAGAATGTCAATCTATCCTAACCTACTCAATTTTAGATAATAAGTAATTTCATCTTATTTCAATGTGTTATTACCCTTTCACCAAATTATTTGCTTCCTTTGTATATATATCATATGTGATATGGCCCACGTATTGAGCCAACTAAAAATCACCATGCCACTTGTTGAATTATTACAAATACCTTAACATAGGAAGAAGGCATTTGAGTACTTTGAATTTGGTGAGAATTTAATTACAAATGAAATTGAATCAATCCAAATAATCTTAGAAGAATATGAAAAATTAGATGAGGATATTCAAAAAGCCTAAAAGTCTATTTGGTGACTATATTAGTAAAACATTTGTTGAAAGTGGATCCATTTTATTCAACCTTCTTGATCAATGGTCTGATTGCCCAAAATTGCATGTTTAAATCTAGAGCCTCTTACAATATGAATCTCTTGGTGTCCTAAATGACCTTAGAATAAAGATTACATTGGGATTTAGTAGGTGTTATGCCATGGATTCACAAGAAGTGACAGTTATTAGACAAGTTAAAGGGTTGATAGTGCATCCAGATAAGTGTTTGAACATAGATGTGGTAGTTGTGGACTACCATCATAAATGGGAGATGTTGTTGTCACTTAAATGGACTGATAGTATCAATGGAATTATATAATTGGACTTGTCTTATGCCATAATTTCATTGCGAGGAAAGATGGTCATAATTTATAAGGAGCCAAAGATATTACATATAATTCACAATCCAAAGCATGCCTTAAATGAAGTGATATACATAGATGTTGATCTAGGTATTTTTGTTGGGAATATTTATGGTGGTGAATAGCCTCTTGTTCTTGATGTTGAACGTAATAGGAAGGTGTAATTTAGAAATTGGCATTTGACAGGACTTGTTCCAATCTTGGAAATGAAACTGTAGTTATCTTTTATGTCACCAAGGATGAATATTTTAGGTCCTCTTTCAAATTTCCTTTTGAGTGCATGAATGACATTGATGAATTTGAGGCACTATTGCTTGGTAATCCCCTAATTGTATCCAAAAAACAAGTTTACTGACATCTATTGAATAAGTATCAAGATCTCTTAGCTTAATCTTATCCAGATTTGAGATTGTACATTAATGATATTTTTCAACTTATCATTCTATTATAGCCTAGCAATAGTACTTTTAGGCAAGTTAAAAGTTTGGTTTAATTCATCTTAACCACTCAAATACTATAAAATTTCATGAAATTAAGGGATGCCAAGATTCTAGAGTTGTCAGTCAATATCACACATATGAAACATTTCCTAGACTGAGTCTATGATTATGTATATATTGTATAGTGTATAGTGTTATTGGTTTGTCCTCCTATTATTTTGTTTCCCCTCTACTTTTGCCCTTGTTTATATAGTTGATTTCATTATTTTTTTCATGTTTTCATTTTTATATCCTCTTAATCTATTTTTATTAGTCTACCTTCTTTTATTAAGGTTCCATGAGTATTTGCTAAATTTATAGTGTTGACTCTATAGCCCAATTGAGTGGCATCTGGTCCTATGTTCTAGGTATTTTTACACATCCATAGGGGGTATACATCCTCAATTGAGAGACAATGTTGGTGTTTGGATTATCACCATGTGTTTAAATAGGTTTTTGAGGAAAGATTACAAGGGGACATCCATCGAAGCAGTAGCAAAAGTGAACACTAAAGGATTTTGCATGTCATGTATATGAGTCCATGCTTTGTCAAGCATGCCACATTGAAAAGGTTAAATGGTCAAATTCTTATGTATAAAATTTAACAAAAGAATTTAAATGGAGTTGATGTGGAGGTGTTGATGTGGCCCCAACATGAGATCCAATGTAGTGGCTATCCACAGTTCATGTGGAGACATAAGGAATCAATTACATTCAAAACTAAAGCATTAGATGGCATGTGGGTCCTAAGTAAAACCTTGGAAAAGGTCTCATAAGCTAACTACAATTTTAATGAGAGAGTGTGCACTTGGCACCATGGAGATTCATTGGGAAACCAAATAGGAAGATGGATTTTTGAAAGGTGCACGAAGGTATGGTAGAACCCATCAATAAACAACAAAAAGGGGGTGGAAGAAGGTGGAGGCTCACAAAAATTATGTACTATCCCCAACATGCAATGGGCATAAACACTTCTAGATCCTATGGACAGGAGGAGAGAGGTAAGATGTCAAAAATTAGAACATGAAATGCATTTTTCTCCAAACTATGTTTAAAATTATGGGACATATCCAAATTTTTTAAAGGCTTGATGAAATGAGTGGGAAATTCAAGTTGAAGGGAATTACATTTACCTATCTAGTAGGCATTAAAGATACACATGTGGAAGTGAGTAAATAATGTTAGCACACTCTCCTTTTATGTCAACTATGTGTAGACCATACTATTTGTTATGCTCTATAAGATAGATTTGGAGATAGAGAAAATGAATATTTAAGATGGACCTAAAGGATACTAAAATTCAAATTTTGATTTGAGTCATGGGAACATATGGCTATGCATTTCTAGAGATATTTTTTGTTAAGGTGTGATTTCTATGGCTTTAGTGTCATTCTGATCAAAGTGGAAAATGGTCAAAGATCTACAGAAAATAACATGTATATTTGAGAGCAGTATCTAGTTGAATGGGCTCATCCTTATCTTGGGAAGAGATGAGGGTTGTATCATATTATGGATCCTCTTTTTTAGGGCCATTAAGATCTCACAAAAGGCTTCTTAATTGGACCACCATTACCTTAGTTGAGACCCCAAAGCCAAACCATTAATGAGTATGGTTTTTGAGGTTATCAAACTATTGTTGAAATTAAAGGACATGGAAAACTTAGCTCTTCATTACCAAGATTTATAAACAAAGCATTTAGGCCATCAACAGATATTGCTAAATGGGAAACCCAAGAGTCTGGGAGTAGTAAGAAGACTCAACATTTGATGGAAATAAGTAATGACCATTCAACACATTTTCCACCATTGGTGAAATTAGGGGTGTTATCACAATCTCTAATATTCACAGTTGTTACTAGTATTCATCTTGGACCATCATATAACAATGTAGCATCACCTATAAGAATAACTTTGAAATCAACCCTCCATACATTATGCAATGCTCCCTAATATTTTATATTTTGTCATATAAGAATTTTTAACAGGACCTAGTAGCTCAAAAAGCTCCTAGATGATAAATAAAGAAATGAGAATCATACAGTTACATTGTTAATTGGTTGTATGTGATCAAAGATAAATAAGGACCTTGGTGTTAATAATATGTTAGAATTAATAGCTCAGCTCCTTAAGCCAGTAGGATTGCTGGTTAAGATGCCAGTAAAAATTTA
This sequence comes from Torreya grandis, assembly GCA_037957365.1. Lineage (NCBI taxonomy): Eukaryota > Viridiplantae > Streptophyta > Pinopsida > Cupressales > Taxaceae > Torreya > Torreya grandis. Next base: position 1,683,014 of record JARHVA010003253.1, read on the forward strand.
TGTAGTACCACTATATGTTGTAGATGATGTGGTATCCCATTTTTCACAAAGGAGAATGACTGATTATTGAAGAAAGTAATGGAAAATTGATAAAATTTTGGGATTCTAAAAATCATCTACAGGGTGCTTCACCATGCAGCAATGGAGAAAAAAAAGGAAAAATTACAAATTTCATAAAATTACATATGAGGCCCTAAGGTCCCTAGGAAAATTATGTTGAAAAATACAACTAATAAAAGGCAAGGTTTCAAAATACAACATGCAAATTATATTCAACACTCCCAATCCCATCAATTAAAGCACATGGAAAAATCAACTCAATGATGTTTTTCAAGGAAACAAAAACCCCTAGGGAAACATAAATCAACAGCGTAATTTACACTTTTACAATAGTGAAAAATGCAATTGAAATTATGGATTCCCTAAAAGGAGATTTTAAGAACCCCAAATTTAGTTTGCACTTTTGGAAAAATGCAAAATACATTTACAGTTCTAGATTCCCTAAGGGGAACTACAAGTGTGAATTGTAAAGTTATAATTTACAAGTATGCAATTTGCAAATGGACCTTCCTAGGGGAACTATAGGTGTAAATTACATGTGTAAATTATAGTTTTGTAATTTATAAATAAAAAAATTGAAAAAGGGGTCAAGATTTCCCCAAAAGGTCAAAGGGTGAATATAATGAATTTATGAATTAAAAAGAAATATGAAGGAAACCCTAAAAAAGCTAACTCCAAAAAATATATGTGAAAATTGTAAAGAGTGAAAATGTAAATTTTTAAAAAGTAAAAGTGAAAAAAGTGAAAGTGGAAAATATAAATTGGATCCAAAAAGAAAAAAGGTAAAATGACTTAAGTCTTTTGCATTTTTGATTATTATGCTTGTTCAAGCTCCTCCATGGGAGAGAAATTGCATGTCTACAAATCTAAGGTGGGTCACTCCAAGGAAGATCATTCAAATAGCCATGGATCAAGAATATTCCATTCTATCATTGTAAGAGTAGTACTCCATGGTATGCATAAAGTGAAGCGAAACTATCTAGGAGGTTCTAGCTATGTAAGCAAGTGTTCAAGGGCATCTCCAAGCAGGTACACATGAGAACAAAGTTTGTTTGGTATCCAACATTAATTTTCACCTTTCGTCTCATGTCAAAAAAATCTAGCAAATAAATCAAAGGATGTGATCCAAATATTTATCATTTATTTTATAAATAGTTAGAGAAATGATTTTTAGAGAAAATGGATGAATATTCTAGGCATGGAAAAGGGTTTTCTATTAGGGAGAATTTGGCAAAAATTTGGGGTGTTGACTGTAATTTTAATAATTGCCAAATGCAAGCCCCATTCCCAGATTACAAAAGAAGGCTAAAAAAATGCATAAATAGAGGTTTTGTCCTCTATTCTGATTTGTTATTGGTTTTTCATTTTGTCTAAGTCTAGGTTCTATAGAAAGTTTTTGGGATCAATTGTTGTGGCTAGATTTTGTCTCCCTTACCAAGGTGCTTGCACATGTACATCCATTATCAAGCTCTAAAACCATGTTTATGTCCCCCGTTATTCGTCATGGAAAAATATCAGCACACTTGTCCCAATAGAAACATTTTGAAAAATGGATATATGTAATATCTCTTTTCATGTTAATAAAAATGGTGGTGGTTCTTTGTTATTTCTTGTTGATGAAGTGCAACAATGTGTTTTGAAATTTATGTTGATTGGACATTTGGGATTTTTTTCATTATTTGTTATCATTTTGAGCATAGATCTTTATTATAAATCCTTCTGTATTATTTTAGGATATGTTTTTGAATAAATTGTTACAACACCCTATGTTTATGGATTTGACAGGGAATGTGTTTGAGAGTTTAGTTTTAGGGTATGTTCTAATCTTTCAAGGACTAGTTGGTATTTTCCAATAACCTGCTTATGAGTTTTTATTATATATTTGTAAACAAATATTTTAATGAATACTACAATAATCCCTATTGTTTGAAAAACACTAGCACAATGCCAATTTTCATATTTACAAACCTATCCTACCCTATAAACAATACACTATTTTCTTAATATAAGTGTTGTTATCCTTGAAAACACATAAAATCTTTCCTATATAACACATGTTTGTAGTTTGTGCATTAAAGAACTAGCACTACACTTTTCCATTTAGCCAATGTTGTTGAAGAGTACTTAGAGTGAAGATTATGGTCACTTTCCCATCTGTCTTTAGTAGCTTGTATGTGATCTAATGCATTTATGTATTCTATATGTCAACCCTTCCTAGGTAGAGTGAACAAGTTTGTTCGTGACCTAATCATATTTATGTTACCTTGTGTCAAAAATACCCATGGAGGTCAAATTTAAGAATCTCCCCATGTGAGAAAGCTACCCCTTAGGTCCTCTAACCTTAGTTCAAGTAGAGTTAGAAGTAGCAGGGAGACAACCATACTCTTTATCGGTGCCTCTGTGTTATTTTATTTGTTTAGTTCAATCTTGATGCTAAACCCTCCCCCAGCTATAAAAACATATCAATCAATTTTTCATCTTTATTTTCCATTTTATATAAGTGTTCAAGGCCAATAATAAGAGGTGTACAACTAGGAACCAATAGGTTCTTTGTGAGATTGAAAAGAATGAGAAACATGAAGGGATGTTAGCATTGACAAAGGGTTAGACAATAATTCTTTTTAGTGTGATGAGATGATTTATGATGTCAATGAGAGAACTTTTGTTTTACCTAATATGATTTTTTATTATTTAAGTTATTCCATGGATAAGATAACAAACATAAGTACTAAGTGTCAAGTGGTCCAACATGTTCATTAGTTTAAGAGATAGAATGAAGAAGCTGACCAAGACATGAAAAGTAGACTTATTTTGATGTTCAAACATTGGGATTCTATCTTCAAGATGATATGTATAAAAAAAATTAGTAAAGCATAGGAAAAAGTTGGTTCTGAAAGAGAAATGTAGGTTAAGGTTCAATTGCATCCAATTGAGGGAGAATTAATAGTTGAAATTTATTTCCAAAGGCTTTGAGATTTCAAAACTTGACATAGAACAAGCTTATAACATAGTGAAGGACAAATTAGAGTAGTTGATTTTTAGATAAACTCAATTTTATGGTGTTAAAATTGCTGTTATAAGTGTTGAGAATGAGTTCTTTGAGCTCATGAAAGATATAAAAGAACCATTGGTTTGTATGGTAGCCATAGCCTCTTTGGAGGATGAGGTTGCATGCATAAGAGAGCAACTACAATATTAAAAGTGTGAGGTTTTAAGCAATTCAATAACTAGTTAGATAAGGTGTGAAAAACTTAAAGTGGGATTTAGGAGGAGGTGGTCAGTATATAGTGGGTATGAGCTCACATGGGAGAGCAAGGTTCATGACAGAGAATCTTGGTGGTGTTGGATGATTGAGAGTAGGTTCCAGCCCACATGTGATTTGATTAAGAGATTGTTATTCCTTTGGAAAAAGAAAACAAATAATGGTGGGTCTAATCCCATGAAAGAGATAGAGTATGGTGGGTGGAAAAATCCCACAAGGAGTGAGAGGAAGAGAAAAAATTAAAAATAAATAGATTTAAAACTAGCATGTTAGAGCTCAAAATGGTACAAGAAAAGAAGAACAAGGATCTGATTTATTTGGTGTGTTGGTAGGGGATGCCATGTTCACTTTGCCTCATGGACAAAAGAGTAACTATTGGAATCAAATTGTGCACACTATAATACTCTATTCAAGCTCCTATAATTTGATGCAACATTGAATCGTCTCACAAGTTTGTGGGAATGTGTAAGAGAGATGAATCTCTACTATTATGAGGGATAGATCCCTAGATATTATTTGAATTATTACCACCTAATCTAAATCTTGATTATAGGGAAAGATTTATAAGTTTTCATGAATTAAAACTATACTAAAGTGGTAATTCACCAAGAGATATCCCACAAACTATCATAATTCTATTATGTAACAAATCTTTCTAAGACCAATTCTCAGCCGTAAAGGGTCCCAACGTAAGTGATTCAATGTGAAGGTCACATACATGAGATAATAAATAAAACAACTATTCTATGGGAATATTTCACACCATAAAGATAATTACTTTATTTAATAGAAGCCTACTATCATAAGTACACTTCACATGACCTGTTAGATCAGAATTCTTGCTTAAACATGAAGGATAAAGGAATCAAGGATGATATTATCACTTAAATTCGCTATTAATATCTCTCACAGTTAGATAAAAATGTTCATAACTCAAAATTAGACTTGGATTCAATGTTAAAAAGCAATTTACAATGTTATTCTAGTAGGACTTCACCATACTAGATGTGATGTCTTTATAATAGCCAAAATGGCTCACATTTATAGAAAATTGAAGAAGAGAGAGAAGAGAAATTTTGAAGAGGCACAAGGACAAGTGTTTAAAGGTGAGAATATTTTATAATACATGTGGATGTAGTGAAAAATGAGTCATGAAACTGATTTACACATCATTTCATCCCAAATTAGCCTCTTCTCTAAGTATAGTGTAGTAAATTTTATCAATCATTCTCCCTTGCAAACTACCTTCATCATAGGCCCTTATTGATAATTCAAAAGAAATTGATAGAAAAATGTCTCATGTGTGATGATGAGATGGAGTTAAAATTATTATTCTACCTACATTGGGAGTTTTTATTATCATGACATTCTCTTACACAAGCTCATCATCACCTATCATCAAGATCACTCTCCAGTAGTTATTCCTTGGCACTTGGAACTAGAATCTTTGCATCATTCCTAAATTATCCATATGAGGGGTATTTTGACACATGTTGGGACACCTTATATGCTATGATTCATCAGAAACATCTTTAAAATCCTCCAACTTGTGTTTCCATTATGTTCACTATGTCATTTTAGATGACATTTTAGACTGGTTGAAGTAGGAGGCTTTGCAGGGACACTTGTGACTATTCTCAAGCCTTAAAAATGGCATAGATTGTTGGTTTAATTCCTAAGATATACTCCCAAGTGATTGGAATCTATTACTAATCTTCAGGACTTGCAAAATATAAGAAAATGTCAATAAAACCTATTTCCTGCATCACCTATATGGATTATGTATAATATGATTCCATAAATTTGATCCTCATGGAGTTGTAAATAACTTATATTCATCACACATGATTAAATTTATCCATTGATATTCAATTTTGGCATCATTTCCTCCATAGAGTAGTAAAATAGGGTTGGTAATAATTTTAAAATGACTAGCCTTCTTAACGTTCGTTCATATCCATGCCACACTGGAAATATGATAAAATGAAACATGTGGCCTCTCAAGGACCCCATTAAACTTCCTTAAATGGATCAAGATCCCATGTAAAAGTTCATGAAATATGTAAGCATCCTAAGATGACCATTCAAGCCATTTTTAAGCATTTTGTGAGGTCTATGAGCTTCTTAATCTAAAAGATGGTTTCTTGGAGACTTTATCTAAATATGATGTCTCTAACACTTTTAAAAATTCCCCATAAACCTTCTCCAATCCTTATAAAAACTCACTAGGGGATTAAAATGAATATGACCCCTATTTTTGAAACATGTTTAAGCCTTGCCAACAAGGCATTCTTGCACCTTTAAACTAAATGACCATTATGGACATATAATATGAATTAACATAGCTTTAAAACATCATGTCCACTTCCATAGAGGTGATACAAAACACTACAAGTCTTGACAAAGGCTATAACTTGAAGTGACCTTGCATTTGGAATTATATTTGCATGTTTTCATCACTACATTTGCCTATAGACCTTGTAGTCCAAACTATTTTTATTGCATAATAACCTTCTATACTTGTTTATAAAACTTCTACTTGTGTCCCCCAACTACTTAACTCTTCTTGAATTATCCAATTGATATTTAGTTCACCATTCCTCACATTTCCCGAGAATTGTCATTCATATGCATGAAGGAAGCACCTTACCTCTGAGATAAAATAGAGAGTACCATCTCTATTTGTTTGTGAAAATTTATTATTTGGGAGGCTTCATGAGGTCCTAATGACAAATTTTACAAAAATATTTTGTCCAGTTCTATGGTTATGGGGTCTAACCAACTCTAGTTTCACAAAAAATGGGTTAGAAACCCTATTTTCTTGCATTCTTGCTTAGACCTCCCCTTGGATGATCCTTAAAAACCACCTTTATAATTTAAAGTTACTAAGACATCTTAAATATCATCATTTTATGATTATTAAAATTAGGGATCCATCCAAAACCTTTCTTCTTAGTAAAATATCCATACTCCACCTTGAATCAAGGGTTTCCCTAACCTGCTTGCATGGATTGAGTCCCTTTTTTTTTTTTTTTAGAGAGAGAGAGAGAGAGTGAGAGAGCCTTGGGTGTGTTGACGATGTTTAGAGCTTGAATTTTCATTAATTTTATTCTAGGGAGTCATGTTACATTGTTTGAAATTCTCCTTTCCTTCCTATGAAGTCAAACTTATACCTTGCCCTTTTCTAAACCAGGACGCTACCTATAGGTAATAGTGAACATGGGTGTTTCTTATTGTTGCATCTCTTTGGGGATCCCATTAAGGTTTTCAAGAGTTTTATCTATCTTCTTTTACTCTCATCTTATGCAAATTTTAGCTCATTATTTGATCTAGCACGTTAGTAGTCTAAAGCTTCCAAGTGCTTACTCCCTAATAACCTTGCATGACTGTGTTTCACCCCTAAAGACCCTATATGTAGGTACTTCTTGGCTATATTATATGGTTGTAGACTTCCTTCTCATGTTATTAGGTCATGAGACTTCATTCATGCCTTGATTCCATTTATAAGACCTCTAGCTAGTATCAATTCATACTTAGATCCTCCGCTAGGACACTTCTGCCCTGACTATAAAATTTGACTAAGTTAATTTCTTATAGATAATTCTGTTTGAAGATTTTATCAAGGTGTCAAAACCCTTATATATTTTTATTGAATATTGTATCATGTCAATTTGAGCTCATCCTTTGATCCTCAAATCATACTATCACCTTCAAAGCTCCTAATTGCTAATGCTTTGTCACTTGTAGAAAGTTGTTTTGAAAGGCGGATAGTGAATTGGGTATTAATAACTATGAACTATGAGTGTAGAAAGGACTCATATGATCCTTGATAAACATCCAAATGAATTTTGAGTAAAATAAGAAATTGTGAGACAAGTCCATCTCTCTTTACACCATAATGACATCATCAAAAGCCTAAAGGTGACTATTTTGGTATAACATATAGGCAGAGCATGAATTTTGAGCAAGAAAAGGTTTGTTTCAAGCCTCCTATCTCCTCAAAGACTTATGACATTCTCCAAATTTATAACCTTCACCAAGAACATTTGGAGGTCATTCTGAAAGCACCTTCTTCAATGTGAAAATCTTTCTCCTAGCACCTGAGATGAAAAGAATAGACAATGGTAGACCCAAATAGGCCCAAAAGAGGCTTATTGGCATTTTTTAACTTAAAAATGCCATTGAATTATAAAAAAACCTATGTAGAGGTCATTAGAAACATAGGGGATCATCAAATCCATCAGATAAAAACAAAATATCCTAGAATTAGATCAAATAGTGACCCCTCTTAGATGTGGATGCATAAAAAGTTACCTAGAGTGTTAGTGTTTATTCATAAAGGAGGAGGTACCAAATTTCATGTTATGATTATGAAAATGAAGTGCACTCAATGTACTATTCACCCCCAGAAGTAGTCTTCCAAACTCCACTTGTACGGTCCATAACGAGTGTTTGAAAATACTCTTCTTAAGTTTGCCAAGTGAAATGATGGAAAAGAAGATAGAAATGAAATGTTATAAGAAATAACTGAAATCCAAATGTGGGAATGACCTGTGGGGATGTGGAGAGTTACACCACCACATTATTAGCTACAAGGGAACTTGAGAAGTCCGTACAAGTGTTAGAAATGGCCTATTATCTAGAAAAAAAATGTTATTTTACTAATGAAAGTGACTAGTTACTTCCACCTCTAATAGTTCCTAACATAATTTCACCTTATCCATTTTGAGATCCATCTTGGAGACAAATTTGTTTCTTGGAAAGTCTGTACAAGTCATTTAATAGACTAGAAAAGTGGCCAAATACCCTCTTTTGCACATGAGTCCTAGCAAGTGGCCAATTTATGGCTTGAAAACACATTGAAACCTATCAAAGACCATTTTAGGAAATTTCAAAAATAAATGAGATTTTAGCTAAGTTTTATCATGGTTGACCAATGTTGACTTTGGTTGACTGGGTGAGTACAAGGGAGGTGATCTTCAACAGGGACTAGGGGAAGGATAAATGAGACATATGGACAATAGGAAACCCCATAGAACACATAAAACTTTCTTTAGAAGTTCAAAATAGTATGGTTTGACCCAAATTTAAATTGGGGTCAAATTTGGTCAATAGAAACTTTGCTACTTATCCCATCTATGTTATATAGAGCTCACATTCTTGAACCCCAAGTGTTTGATGAATGATCACCCCACATATTAAGCATTCTTGCATCACCAAAAACAATGTGGATTTTATTTTAGTTGTTTGATTTCATCTTGTGTTTTGATGTGCTTTTTCTATGGAGGATAGTTTCTCAGCTTCAATGTGAGTTTTTATTGGTCTTCACTTCATTCGTGATGGTGAGATCACCTTGTACTTCAACAATCATCTCTGAAGTTATCAGTTGCCTTGGTGTTTGAAGATAAATACTTCATCTTGGGCCTGAGGTATGTTTGGTCAAGCGTTCTTATGTCATCGGATCTCTTTTCCAAATTGATTTGTTGGCAAAATGATGTGGCTTGATCTTTTGTAAATTGGAATTCCTTTCCCCGAGTTGGTCACGACAACTATTGCTTGGAGAAAGTCTTTGAATACGGTGGTATTTGGTACTCAGTTGCCCACATTGGTCTAAGCATGATTTAAGTCTTGATGAAATGCTAATCGTCGAATATCAGAAATCTCAGGGATCTCTCCATATTCTTGAAAGATTGTGACCTTAACTAATGTAATGGTTGAGACTATGACTGAATTTGGACTAATGCATTATCCTCAACCATCTATTACATGTAAGTTACCTCGTAAACTGGACAAATAACAAAGTGAACGGGTTCGGATTCCAAATGTAGTAACGGATTCAAATATATTGAAAACTATTTTTTGTGGAGGCTTGACTGTGCCAATTACCAACGTTGTAGTTGTTTCATCTGCAGCTGACATGCAGGCAAAAGCATATAATCTTTAACGTGTCATCCAGAGATTTTAGCCTGGCAGAGTTAGTCTCTCAGCGTTGTTCAGAACTTATTGCCTGGAAGGCTCATTGCGATAAACATTTATTCGCTTGGGAATTTGACAATGTAAATCCAAAATAATAATTGAACATAGTAGCCTTTTCCATAGTGTGAACTAGATGTCGAAGCTAGATGGGGTCGTGAGCTTGGTGACTATTCATAGCGTTATGTAGGAAGCTAAATCCAGACTTGATCTAGTAAAGATTCAAATGGGACCAGTGCTAAAGGAAACCCGACCTGCTAAAGAGTCACGTTGCCTTTGTTCTTTGTGGTAATCGATGTTCAAATCGGACAGGGTCGACATTGGGTTTTTTTTGACTTTCAAGAGCCCAATTTGATCTTGCAAAGACCAAAATGACTTTGTCTGAGCTCGACATAGTCTAAGAAAAGTCTTTGAAACGATTTTCTTTTTTGGTTACATACTCTTAAATCTGTCTGAACCGTTGTAGATGCATATATGGGTTTTGTTCTTTCAAGTGACTTCTTGCATTCTCCTCGAAGATGAAAATGCTCGGATGGAGTTGAAATATTGGAAGGAAGTAGAAGGAACATTGGAAGAAGTGAATGGTCAATTGATACGTGTTTATATAATACGAATGACGTGCATTTTGAGGGGGCTGTTGTAGCTTTGAAGGCGTGTTTCACATAATAGAAAAGACACGTGTTCTTCTAATTCTTCTTGGCCTAAAAGGAGAGGTATGTTGCCATTTTGAAAGGAAGAAGATTGTAAATGTCTATAAGGAGAGAGTGTATTTACTTACTCCATGATTTTATAATGCAGTAAGCCAAATTATTGAATAAGGTGAGTTGTATTTTCGCTTTGTATTAATGAAAGAAAAAATCTTTTTAGTAAGATAATCAATTGTTAGATGAAATGTGCTTGTGTCCATGGTGATTGGTGAACCTTTAAAATAACAGAACTAGTGGAATAATTTAGTGGAATTAGTGGGATAATATAATTGGTCTTCCTGTCCATATGATTGCACTAGAAAATATCAAAAATATTACAAACTTATCTTTGAGTCAGTAATAATACAATGAATTGATTTAACAAGATATAAATAAATTCTCATACAATCAAAACTCTAAAAGAAAACGAAGCACATACTTTGAGATTGAATTCAAATGTGAAAAATAATAGGAAAAAGAGTGTTAATAATTTTCATCTTCATTTTATATTATGATATCATAAATAATTGTTTTATTAATATAGAGAGTCAACATGATCAGATAATGTCATTCCCAAGTCTTCCCACATAGCATTTTACAAAATCCTAGTTAATATCAATATATCTAAGGATTTACCTACTAAAATTTCCATGCATGTGGACATTCATTTGTGGACTTAACCTCTGAATTATGAGGGTTTGAATTTCAGTTTTAATACATGTTTCAATACCTATCTTTTGACCACGACTTGTAGCATCTCTAACAAAAGAAAAGAGAAAGAACCCTTGAAAGTGAGTGATTGGACTTTGAAGCACTTGGTGGAAGGATTCCCTTCTAAAAATTTTGATGGTGGAAGGAGAAGGAACCCTTGAAATTGAATCATTAGATTTTGAAGAGGAATATCCCTCTGTGAAAAAAGAAGAAACATCTATTCGTACAGATTTGATAGAGGACATTATGAGAGGATGAAGCACTATGCTAGTAGAGGATACGAAAAAACTTATTAAAAATAAAGAGACCAACTTTTAGCCCAGATCCATCCTCCCTAATGGAAAATATAAAGTGTTTCAGTTCTTTATCTCATTATAAGTTTTCAACTATTTCTACTCATATTTGGGGGAAGGGGATAAATAGACTACATTGTGGTGTGAGTGAAAATGAAGGGGACATCCTAATAAGGCACATGATCTTGTTTAACCATAAAATGGAATCTAAGTTTTTATAATTCATCTTAGATTACTATTAAAGAGGTATATAGAAATGAAATGGCATAAGGGTGATAATAAAATCTATATTAGGTCAATTAAATGTTAAAACTTAGATATAAGCATACACATTAAATTTATTATACTCAAATAGTCTAAATATGAAAATTACTATGGTAAATATAGATATAACAAATAATTGATGTACAAAGCTTGTTATCATTCTAATGTAGTTCAAGATCTATAATAGATGAAAAATAGGTTAGGAGGTGATTCTAGAACAATCATCATATTTTGCATCTAACATTTTTGGTACTCTCAATAGCAATGATAGTCTGGGATGGTTGCACCGACAGTGTTATCTGGATTTGATGCTAGTTTTATGTACATAATATTTTTTGAAACATGATTCAACCACCTATATTCTTCTATATTTTATATTGCCTTTGCTCTAGTGCATTCAAATTTAGGTCATGAAAATTCACAAATTATGAAATATTAAAATACTAGATCTCCACATTTATAGTGACCTTGGTTAAATATGGGTTATTGGGCACACACTGTCATGTTGACCCTAAAAACCCCACTACTATATGGTGATAACTACATATCCAATAATTTAAATAGGGCCTCAAGCTAATGTAATTCTCCCCCATATGTGTTGGATTTCTTGTGAATTATTTAATATGTGTAAAGCAAGTACAACAATGACATATCCTGTAACTTGGGAAATCAATCTCTGAGGTTGTTCCTTTACTACTTCAGACCTATATATGTGCATTCCCTATTATTAATATGAAAATAGGGATGATTTGTTTAATTAAATGCTTCATAAAATTCTTTTGTTAAGTTGGATTTATCTCTTTGGTCTTTTTCTAAGTGTAACTAGGTAGGTTAGGAATGAGTGAGGGTTGATATTATATTTATATCAATCCATTTCGAGTAAGAACTCATATTAAAGCACCTAGGCCAATCATTAAGATAAATTTCATTTTAAAATTAGATGAGTTTTGGGCACTGGACACTTAAGTCAGGGCATGACAGTTGTCTTGATGCTACTATATGTTCCTAATGTTAGTGTTCAGGCAGAAGGAATATATATATAGTTTCTAAACTTGTAGAGATGGAAGATAAATATAGTTTAAGCATTACGAATAAGATATAAGACCTGGGTCATCAACATAAGATTAGTAATAATAAGAGATATAGGCCAAGGGAAATAAATATAGAGTAGATGCGAGACTTCTAAAAGCAAGAAAGGTAAAAAATCTAAGAGTAATAACCAAGGCATGAGTTTTCCATGTGTACAAGACTGAGGTGATATATAATCATAAAATATAACCTACATTTAATTCCCCCCTCTCCCCCTTTAATCTAGTAATGAAATTACTTATTTGAAGGAAAGTAATATGTAAATGGGTGTGTGTGTGAACCTTATATTTATGTGTGCCCAACTTGAGTGGTTTGCTGGTGATTGACCTATAATGAAAAAATGTTACATTACAAATTTAGTGCATATAATCTTGGTTTAAAGTAGTACAAAATAGATTGAAATAGTAAGGTTTTAGGTGTATAAATGTTTATTAATGCAACTTACTTTCTTATTAATAAGTTATTTTTTAAAAATATGTATCATTGTAAGGTTTTAAAATTGAGATTATGAAAAATATAGACAAATCTTTAAAGTGTATATATTTAATGTAGATAGAGAGATTAGAAGGCACATGACCCTAAATTTTTAACAAAAGTGAGTTGTCACGTGGTAGTTGAGATTAACTCAACTATGCAACCCAATGATTCTTATAACTTGGTTTGGATAGATGATTAAGTACATCCTAGAAACTTGGTGAAATGAAGTGCTTTGATCACCATAGCCATGCCATAAAGTGAACTAATTACTGTAGTGGATTGGCTCAATAATAGTTTGTAAAAGTATATGGCACATCAATATGAAAAAGGTCATGATATGGTAACAATCCATAAAATATTTTAGAATCTAAAATTGATTTATATTTTTTAATATTATTCATGATACATAGTGTATAAACCTTAAATATCTCTTATGTTGAAACTGTGGATAATAAAGATATAAATGTAATTATTTTTTGAATAATTGTGAATGTAAATCATCTAACTTTATGATTTGGCTAATTTAAAAAAAAAAATCTATGGATAACATGATTATTGAATCATGCCCCCACCGTATATGGAGAAATATTAAAACTAATATAAGTATTAATCTGGAGGACATGTTTTTAAGACATGCCCTCACTGTAAACTGGACATGATAAATATTGAATAAGTATGGAGAACATACTTCCAAAACATACCCCCACTGAATCTAAAAATTGTGAATGTGTAGAATACATCTCCATCTAGCATTACCCTAGTGAATCTAAAAATTAATATATGTCCCATATACTAAATTAATATGGATAACATTATTCTAAAGCACAACCCTGTTGAATCTTGAAACTAATCATCAGGTACTATATAATGTATGAGTGTGTAGAATATGATTCAAAAGCAGGCCCCCATTGAATCTAAAAAATGTACCAAACGTGGAATATATTATTCTATAACATTCATACATTGATATGCCCCTATATTTTATGAGTGAAAGATAAGACATATTAGTTACCTCAGCTAAAAAGGATAAGAAAATTATATAATTTGTTAATGTAACCATGTAGTATATAGAAGGAACATGTCTATGTATATATATAATTGGAGTGGCTATAACCAATGTTATTAAATATATTCCTAATATGCATGATAAATATCATGGGAATGTTTAGATAGTAACATTACAATCTTAACAAGTAAATAAGCACACACAAAAGAGCATTGAAAATCATGTCGATAGGTAATGGTCCAAGTAGACCACAAACAAGAGGTAAGTTCAAATTCCACCCATTCAAATGAATAAGACATTCAAATGTAAATAAAAGGTAATGCTAACATATTGAAATTTACATACAACAAATAATGAAATATGCAAATGTCAATGAAAATATACATAGGCATATGGATCTCAATCAAAGGATCTTATTCAAATGATCAAATAGGGCATACAATAGAAAGGCAAGACACTCAAATAATTTAATAAAATAAAGTATAAGCATCCAGCATAAACATGTCATAATAGAGCCTAGATTCAATGTGTTAGGGAAAAATGTAACTTGTATATCATATTCAATACCTTGTGCAAGATATAATCATGGATAAAAGCATGTGTAATTACATATGTAAGATTAAACATGGTAATGTAGAGTGATCATTGCATCATATAACTTATGTGTATCAAGATAAAATAAGCGGATACCCCTAATGTCCATATAACATGAGTAAATGTAAAACCCAACATTTGAAATAGTAATGTATCTTATGTCTGTAAATGTTTGTATCAGACTCAAGTATATGTATGCCAAGTATGTATATGTAGGAGTAACATAGGATGCAATCTATCAATATATAACTAACACATGGGAGCAAAAGAACTAATAGAACATGTATGTACTAAATGTTCTTTTTGATTTATAAATACTTTTCATTTTTTTAATATTTTAAGGATTTTTTGGAGAGGAAATATCATCCTATGATGCCTTGTAATGGATGGTCATATATGTCTCCCCAATGTGAAATTAGTTTAATACCATGTAAATGTTATTGAGGAGCATGTATATGTGTAATATCTGATAGTATGGTATCAATAGTGTTTTACATATGTATAATAATAATTTTTGGTCATGAAATAATAGTAGAAATAACATGAGTATGGGTTCTTCAAGACATGATTGAGTGTTTTATGGTTTCTTTGGTATAGCAGTAATGTGTACATTTTAAGGTGATCTATATATCTGACTATGGTGTGTATTAGATGATGATTATTTCATCAAATCCATGATATATTTCTTGTGTAATGGTCTCTCTAGTGTTGGTCACCTAGTAAACATAATTTCCTATTCCCTACCCTTTTTAGGTGAATTAGCTTGACTATACTTGATATCTTGTTGTATGGGTATAAGTTTATTTTTTGTAAGAGGATGATCATATAGAATTTTAGAATCTATAATTAATGGGTTTGCACTAATTTATTTAACATGTGCATGCACTATAAAAGTTACTACACTAAGATGGACTATCCAAGGTCTTCTTAATAACATATAAAAGATGCTTTTGGAATGGATATCATATAAAGTAGTAAGCACATGTGCACTACCAACTTGTAAGGGCAATTCAATCTCAAGAAGAACCTTCTGGGATGTTCCATCAAATGCTCTAACTAATCTGGTAGAGGGTTGTAAATCATGATGAGTATAATCGAAGTGGTAGGTAATGTCATGGTGAAAACATTTTTTCTTGAACCATTATCAATCATAACAAGTGCTTCATATTGGGTGTTTGTCAAGGTATGTTTGAATGAATAAAGATTGAAGATCATGGTCTCATCCTTAATTTCAATATCATAAAAGGAAATAGGTCTCTAAACCACATGAGGTATATGTCATGTGTAAGTACCAATAATCCATCTAGTGTGTGCCCAAATGTGGTAGAGGAAGATGTGCATTATATTTAATTTGAATTTCTAGTTCCTTACTAGAATAGTGCTATAAAGGATTATTATTTTTTTAATAGTGAACACAAAGTTGGGAACCTAATTCATTTTTAGGATCCTTAAATGTAATATTTTATTCATTAATAAGATCTTGGATCTTGTGATGCAAGTTAAAAGATCTACCTATAGAATATCCTAGTACTTAATGATAATCAAAATAAGAATTCAAATCATATCCTTTGTGTAGAGGTTGATTTATAACCACTTCAATAGGACAAAGGAGAGATATAAATTCACACTCTAGTAACCATGAGATTAATAAAGTTGGGGACTTAGGTAAACATGTAAATTTTCTCTTTGATGAATTAGATAAGACAAACCAATTAGGCTATTCTAAATCTATGTTAAACATGGTGCTTGTTTCCTTTTTAGGTTCACAAGGTTTCAGCTTATAACTTTGTTTAATTATGAATTTTGTACTAGATGTAGATGTAACTAGTGTGTTTGATACATACTTGAGAATATTAAATGAGATAAACATCATTTCATGGTCTCATACAACATGTCATAAGTCATCAAAATATTTGAATTTACTGATAACAATGCACTCATGGAAAGGAGTAATAAAAATTTGATTCAATATATGTTTCAAATCTTTGTCTTCCATAAGATTATTTATTTTTCCTAGAATTATTTTATATCTCAGGACATGTTCATTGATAAGTTCATTGGTTTCGTGTTTGATTTTGGTAATTTAGGCATAAAATACCTTTTCAAAAATGTTAATGGGAAAGTGTGATAATATCTAATCAGTAAGAGGGTTGAATTATTTTAAGTATTGAATGGGTAAATTAGAGAACCACCTCAAAGCATAATCCTTGAGGATTTTTGGAAATAATTTGGTCATACACTTATTATTGGAAACATAGCCAAAGAATGCCACATAAAAGGTTTGAATATGTTATTCAGTATCACTGTTGGCATCATAAAATACATACTTACTTATAACAAATGTAGTTGGTAAATGGTGCAAAGATATTTCAAATGCATCTTGTGAATCTATAGTAGGAGGGGATTTAAATGTTTTTTGTTCAATATTTACAATCTTATCCTCCAACGTATTTATAACTTTAAGGAATGATTAAATTGTTAGCCTATGCAATTTACATTAGTAAGCTGAGTAGTCATAAAAGTTTAGTTAGAACAAGGATTAAAACTATTATTTGTGTTTAAATAATAATTAATTGCATGATAGATGTAGCAATAGTAGTTTCAGGAAACAAAGGTCTAAACACATAACCTATGCCACCAATAGATGTAGGAGGATCGATGAGTGTGGGTTGAGTTATAATACCTTCTAAGCATTTTATTTGGGATCAGATTTTTTCACTAACATTTTCCATTGCTTCACAAATGAAAAAATTAAAATTTGTGAAAAATTATATCAATTAAAAAACCCTAATTGGTTTAAAATCTTAGGTATTAAAAAAATGCATTCAAATGAATTGGTTACACCAAATGTTTAACAATAAAATAGAATATAAGCTTTTGGAATTTGCCTTTAATTTCTATTAAAGGGGTATAAATAAATGAAATGAAACAAGGGTGATAATCAAATCTATAGAGGGAAAATTAAATGCTAAAATCATATACTAAATTTATTATGTTGATATAATCTAAATATGACAAAGAAGTGACATACTTAGATTATTATTATGCTAATGTAGTTATATGGTTGAAACATGTGAAAAGCAAACTAGATATAGATTTTGAAATAATAGTTAAATTTTAGATCTAACCCTTCTACAACTCTCAAAAATAATTTTTTATTGGTATATTTGTGTTGACACTACTTTCTATATTTGACGATAGTGTCCTTTACATCATATATTATTGAAAAATATGTGACCACCTAGATGCTTATGGGTTTTGATTTACCTTCACTCTAGTTAATTTGGGTTTTGGTCATGTAATGTCATTCCTAATGAAGTGGAAAACCCCTAGATCTCCATCTTTATTATGATCTTGGGGAGAAATGGATTAGTGTGGACATAATGTCAAGATAAACCAAAATTCCCCATTGTCATAGGGAACTTACTACATAGCCAATACTCTGAAGATGACCTAATACTGATGTAGTTTTCCATTACATATTTTCTTTTATTTAAATCATACAATATGTTTAAAGAAATTAAAATAGTATCCTAGCTTATAAATTGGAAAATTAGGCTCTTGAGCTAATATTTTAGTAATTTAAATCTATATATGTGTACTCCTTAAGACTATTATGTAAATAAAGAAGCTTTTTTTCAATTGAATACTTGATAGAGTGATTTTTATAAGTTGCCTTGGTCTCTTTGGTCTTTTTATAATTGTATCTATGTATGATAGGAATGATTGAAAGTTGATCTTGTATTTATAACAATCCCTTTATAGTAATAACTTGTATTAAATCACGTGGATAACAATTATGATACATTTCATTTGAATATTAGATGACTTTAGGGCAATGGGTAATTGTTTTAGGACAATACAATAACATCTAAGCTATTGCTTATCCCAGATATTTGAACATGTAGGGGTGGAATATAAGTACATTTTAATCACTTTGGGAGAGATATAATACCTAGGTCATCAAAATAAGACAAGTTTAACTAAAAAATATAGGGAAAGGGACACAAATATAGAGTAGATGTGAGACTTGTAGAAGTGGTAAAGTTAAATAACTCATAAGAAAAACCAATGTCTATGTTTTACAAGTGTAAAAGACTGAGGTGTTATATATTGTAAAATATCACCTACATCTTTAACGAATATAACCTTGGATTATAATAAAGGTGAAAGTATGAGAGGATCATAGGTGAAACCAAGTTAGTGACTTTTTTAATTATTTTTATATATCACAACAATGATGATGTTTCTCATCTCAACATGATAAATCTAAATGCCATAGAAGGATATAATATTTAATAATGTACTATATGGAATGGGATACCCTAAAACATTATAACAACCCCTAGATATTGAAAATCCTTATATCTAAGCATCCATGTATAATGTATCATTTCTATGTATACAATTGGAATATATATATATATATATATATATATATATATATATATTGTTAAGTTGTGGAGCTAAAAGCTTCACCAAGATGCAAACAGGAGAAGTTAAGGAGGATCCAGAGTTGCGGGGAGTTGCAGAATCAGTTGCAGGGAAATCAGCGTCGGTCTGATCAACCGACGTCGGTCAAACAGCAAAGAGGAAGCAACCGGCATCAGTCACCAGTCGGTCGACATCGGTCATGGAGGAGCCGACGTCGGCAGCCTGTGCGAGAACAGGCAGTTTGCATGACGAATTCGGGAGAGTCTATTTTTAGACCGTTAGTTTGCATGTTGAAGGCTAGTCATAGTATTGAGTTGCGAGTCTAATTATTGTAATTAGGTTAGTCTAATTATTGTAAGCATGAGATCTATATATGCACTCATGGGCTGTATTGTAAACTTGTGCTACAAAGCCATTGGGCTTGTAGAGAGAGCTAGTGTAGTTCCTCCTAGTTACCAAATAGGGGTACTGAGAGTGTATGATCAGAGAGAGTTGCAGGTTGTGCAAGTTCTTGGAGAAGATCCAACAGGGTACTGGTTGAAGAATCATAAGGACTTGGTGAGGCAAGGACAAGGGTTCTTCAGGTGTGTAAAAAGACATCTACATGGTGAGTATGATCCAGTTATTTGCAGGTAGCAGCAGAGAGCAGGAGATCTACTTGAAGTACAGTTGTGTACATGGTGAACTGGCAGCATGTTACTGACTGGTTGGAGAGGTGAACATCAATTCTATATTGGAGTTGATTCGTGTGACCAAGAGAGAGAGGGAAGAAGGTCTTGAGGAGTGGCGAACCTTTGAGGTGGAGGAAGAAGTGGCATCTTCCTTATTGTATATTCTTCTGAGTGATTATTAATAGAATTGTGTATTGTCTCTCAATTCCTGTGTTGTTTCATATTTCTAGTTACTTTATATTTCTTGTTAAATTCTGTGTTTAGTTGCTAATACGAGAAGTAATCATATGTGCTCTAATTGGTAGAGCAAGATCCTGACAAGTGGTATCATAGCCTTGGTTGTAGGTTCAAGAGCTGATACCAACAAGTGGTATCAGAGCTTTTGGTTGGGTTGACTAACACATGGTTTCAGATCTGGTAGTGTTTTTGATTACAGGGCACTCACAGGGGTTTCAGATTGAGTGGGAGTATAGCAATGGCAGAAGAAAGTAAGCTATGAATGGAGAAACTGAATAGCACGAATGGTCTGATTGATGGAAAGGAGCAGGTGAAAAGAGATCATTGGTCGGTAGAAGATCAGGTTGTGGAAGCATATGTTGCAGGTAATATTGCACAGGATGTTCTGGATAAAGTGGAATTTTTGTTTACAGATTCTTTTACCTCTTTCCATGCAGCCCGAAATAGAGCATCTTTTCATAGGTATGTCTTTGGAGACTTTGGAGAGATTTATTTAGGGGTTGGAGAGCCTTGTCAGATGATTGACGAAGGGGTAGTGAAGCTGAAATTGTAGGCAGATGACACACAGTGGTTGAAGGAAGTCATGCAGGTACCAGTCTTGGAGATGAGTCTAATTTCTTCAAGAAATTTGGGTGATGAGAGATGCATTGTAACTCTCACAATAGATATACTTGAATTAGATGGTGGTAAGAAAGTAGGTATCCTTTATCTATCTACTTATATTATTGATTCACCTTATGTTGCAGAGATGTGGCTTCATAGGCTTAGTCACATATGTAGAAGGAGAATGCAGGTTTTGAAGCAGAAGTCAGATGTTTTTGGCAAGCTAAAGAACTGGAAAGCCTTGGTGTTCATGGAGGAGATGACAGACAGAGATCAGGTGAGAAAACTGAATTATTCTGAGCAGAGCAGGGTTGATTTGATTAGGATTTTGATCCATGGAGAGCTCGCGAGTAAAAATTTATCACTCACAGACAAACACAAGTACCGGCGTTGGTCAGACAGTAACCGACATCGGCAACAGGAAGACTGACGTCGGTCATAAGGAACTGACATCAGCAGGAGGGACACCGGTGTCGGCCAAAAAAATGACGTCGGCAGTCAGGGTTAGTACAGGGAGCCGACATCGATCAGAAACAGACTGCGAGATGGCCGAGATCGGTCACTGGTACGGATAGTGGGCGGACAGCAAGTCTCAAACGCTCATGTCGAGGTCAGAAAGGGTAAGTGAACCTCATATTCATTGTTCACCTTCTTTATATTGCTTATTGATAATCAAGAACTAGGAAGATGGAAGAAGCAATGCAGGTAGAATCCAGATATAGTGGGAGCTTGGCATGGATGAGGAGTGTGAGTCCTTGGAGATGAACCAAACAGGTATTTGTTGGTAAAGTTGTCAACTGGAAGTAAGCACTGAGAGAAAGAATGGATTCCCAAGTTAAAGAAGAGAGTGGATGGATACAAGAGACAGTAGGCCAAGGCATATGGTCTTGAAGAAGCTGCAGGATAGTGGTACAGGTATTGACAGGTGGATGACTAAGCATGGCTTCAGTCAATGTCAGTGTAACTATTGTGGTTTTATCTTACTAGGTAGATGATGGTCGCAACATTATCTTGTTACTGTATGTGGGTGATTTGCTAGCAAGTTTTGTACATACAGGGATTTGTTAAGCTAAAGGTAAGGTTAGTTCAGAGGTGTGTCATGAAGAATTTGGAGCAGCGAAATTCTTTGGCGTAAGATACATGGAGATTTGATCTCCAGTGGGAGCTGATGTGAAGATGGTGTTGGCAGGGTTCATGATGCAGGATGCAGAATCAAAAAGCACACCAAGGGCTGGACAGTTCAAGCTTAGCTTGAAATAGGGTTTGAAATCACATGAGGTCTAGTGTAGACCTGAGTTATTTTCCCATGCAGTGGGGGTTGTCAGAAAGTTTGGAGCCAATTCGGGGAAGGAGTACTGGAGGGCAGTTCAGTGGGACTAGCAACAGGGATTCTTGTTATGCAGGGTCAAGTTCTTCACTACATGGATATGTAGGTTCGGATGTGACAGGTTACTTGAATGACAGGGGTAGCATCACAGGTTGTGTGGTGGTTGGTCTTCAGGGTTGATCTTGAAGAGGAATACAAGCCAGGGAATAATTTAGATGGTGTACAGGTACAGGTATAGGTGCAGCTATTTATCTCCAAGTGAGAGATTGTTAAGTTTTGGAGCTAAAAGCTTCACCAAGA
>JARHVA010003253.1:1710000-1737500 GCA_037957365.1 Torreya grandis
TAGTGATATAAAATAAACAAGAATAACACCTAAATTTGGGAAGTGTTGGAGACAAGACTTCACTTCTATAGTTTCCTAGGATTATTAGCCATGCACATCTTTTTTTACTGTATTCCCTACTGGAAAATATTTTCCCATTGTGGCACAAAATGTTTTTATGAAAAACTAGGCCTATGACTTTGAGTGTAAGCTTGGGATTTTTGGTCCAACCCTCTAATTTATAGGCCTATTCCTATCATGATAGCTTTGGTTTGTTCAAACTTTTAACTATGCTTTTATGATGGCACTAGAATTTTTGCTTAGGGCTCTCATTTTTATGTGGCATGAGGTAGATGCTCTAAAACTATGATCAAGTATGTTTTGGGGATCTATGATTACAATTGGACTATGACCTATGCATGCTCTTATCCAGTGGTGAATTATAATTAACATTTTTAGAGATTCCCTCCTTACAATGGCAACACTCATATCCTTCTGTTTGTTTTCCAATAGCTAAGAAAATGTGAACCTAACTCTTCCCTAGGAACTTTTTGATAAATTTACCATAAAATCATTTTAATTTTTTATTTTAAGTGGCTATTTTATTTTAACTTAATTTATTTATTTTTTATCTTAAGTGAACATAGGGTCAATAAGAAGGCATATTTATGTAATTTTTTTGAGTGAGGAGGTTCATCATTTCATGATAATTCCAATGAGTGGTTTAAAAACTACCTTAAATTTGACTAAACCTATCGTGCATTTAAAATTTTTGTGCAAATTTAATTAAATAAGCCATTAATTATGGAAAATGTATTTTGGTATAACTTTTGATTGATAACTTAGAATTGAGTGCCACTTTATTCATAAGTGCATGTTTTTTTGGCCTCTTTCCATTCATTTACTTGTTTCTAAAAATTCATTAAAGTTATAAATTGCCATATTCATGGGGGTCGCATGTTCTATAGGCCTTACTAATTTCTACATTATGATTTTTGCACCAATTACTCACACATGGATGCATTTTTAAAATTGATTTCTCACTTAAATGGATTCTTAGTTGTAACCAATGTCTCATTCAAGAGCATGCTTTAGAGGTTCATTTCATAGTATTTCATGTAATTGTGTTCCTCCCTAGTGTCTTCCCTCAGTCATGTCAACCCCATTTGAGAGAATTTAAAGGAGTAGAGTTATTTCATCTCCAGTGATACTTCTTAGGAATGACAATTATGTTTCATGGCATGCTTACATGAAACACTTTATCACACACAAGAATCATATTCCATTTATATATAGATAGATTTTTGCACCCATTGATCCTATTAAGTTTGATAAGTGGGATAATACTTTTGACTATACTTTTTACATTATATTACTACATGTTTTTATGGATCTTAATTTCTATGTGTAATATACAGAGTATCCCTACACTATTTTGAGCATCATATTGTCTCTTTCTATAGATCCTATTGTTACCTACATCTCAAGTCCCCCACTTACTATTCTATCTTATGAGACTCTTGTATATTCTCTTCTTTCTTCTATTTATTTTTATGATACATCTGTCATGGATAATGTTCTTCATTTTGTCAATCCCCCACTATAGGATGAGATTCTACTAGACCTTAGTTATCTCATTATATATTTTACATCCTCTCCTCTACATATTTTTTCTCTTTTACAGCCTTCATAGACTTACATTTTAGAGGAAATTATTTATTTTAGTGAGATTATATGCATTGACATTATCAATTAATCATATGTTCCTATGAAATTTCATCTTTCAGATCTAAGTGATTCATTTATAGACCAGTCTTCAGTTTCAATGGTTATTGAGGCTTAATCTCATCTACCCATGGGCATTCCTTTACCAAATGTTCCATGTCTATCTTATTTTATGGTTATTCTCTCCCTTTCATTATATGCTTATTCATTAACATCTTATATAGTTAGGACTATGATATTTGATCAGACTTTGGCATATTCAAGCATTAACAATGAGACATTTGATCATCTTCTAGAGATCTACATCACAATTTCTATTTTCATTCCTCTTGAGTGGTACTTCAATAGTTTGATAGATTATGGTTTCTTTCATGTAAAATTAAGAGAACATTTTCTGCATAGGAACCTACTACAACATTCACAAGGGACACTCTACACTTACCTTCTATCTCTTCATTTTGGAGGCACACATCTTTTATATTTTTTAGGATAATGGGATCATTGAAATGTTTTTGGGTAGCTAATCAGGTCTCATTACCAATATCCAATTTTATATCCTAGTTAAGCTTTGCTTAAGTTGGGGGTGTTAGATTGGGTCTTTCTAGTCTTGCATTCTTTTATTTATATCTTTTTGAGGGGGACAGAGTTTTTTCCCACTGTGTTTCCTCCTATTACTCCATTCTTTGAGGTTTGCATTATACGAGGGTATCACATCAGGCCTTGCCACTAGGACCCATATTTTATTTTTTACACACCTAAGATACGCTTAAGGGGAGTTATTGGTATAGGATATTTTATATTCCATTTAATTATTAATTGGTTAATAGATACACATTCAGCTTCAACTTACGTGTATTAATAGGTTACGTGGATGAGAGGGTGAGTTCCACCCAAAGATCAAATGAGTACCACTATGATTTCTTCTATGAGCTCCATAGTGAGTTACACTTAGTCCCATAATGATTTCTCCTATCAGTTCTATAGTGAGTTACAATTAGTCCCATACTGATTTATCCAACGAGTTAACCCCCTATGCCTTATTTATATTCATTATATCTAAGTTATTGTAATAGAGTAGATAATTGGTGAGAAAGTTAGTTTAATACATAGGCAATTATTGCACATCCTCTTCTTGCATATTTATGAATAAAAGCAAGGTCATTCTTATAGAATTCTTTATGTGCTCACTCTAATAGAATACCACCTACTATCCTATTCTGACAATTATTATATTTTAATATGAATTATATATTTCATATGTGACTCCAATGAAATAAAGATAACATAATAAATTTTAAAATCTAATTTACCCCAAGGCAACATCAACCCTGCTACTTCATCCTTTTTATTGAATTAAAAATTAAAAAAAAAATAATGCATAATGTCTAAACTATGATACCAAAAAAAATATCATTGGTTGATCTTAACATGATTTAATTCCATGGTCAGTGTATCAATCTTTATAGGGATTGCAAATCTACATAGGGTGTTAATGAGGAATCCTTTTTCATCACTATTGATTTGCTTACTAAATAACCCACCAATTTCCAACCTAATACTCCATCACCAAACTAACAATATACCATTTCTCATTTACATATTATTATGTTTCAAATAGAATTAGTAAGGTAAAATGAGGAAAGTTGACATAAGTATTATGAAAGTAACAATAGTTAGTAAAATATAGAAAACATAAAATAATAATAAAATACAAACCAATAAAAATTCTATCAAATATATCAAAAATAAATTCAAACCAAAAAGGATAAATAATAATACATTCAAAGGGTAGAAGAGATATCATGTTGAAACATGGACCCAAAAAAACAACTCCTAGAGTTGAAAGTGATCTCATATAGAATATATTTATACACCTAATTATTAAAGAGATTTTATATGATTAGACTTCCAAAACCCCAATAAATAGACACCTAGAACTTAACCACCTATATTACTATCTTCATTGAGTCCTATAATTACATAACATTGTTACACTAGATATAGTAGTTATTAATGTAAGTTTGGAGATAATATCTATTAGATCCATTCTTTTAAACCCCATCCCCAAATAAAATTATACATAGTGGAAAATATAATTCAAGGAGAATAATAATTTGAACATGGATAAGGTAATCCAAAAACTATTATAAAAGTGAAATCCATAAATTGAAAATTTTAAGATTAAAATAAGATACTCATATGATTAAAACAAGCCTTATCCTTTGACAAAAGTGAAAACTAATAATAAGACAATGATGATTTTTCTGTACAACTAACTATGACACATCTAATGTTTTTTATTTCTTCATCAATCTCAGTCATCACCCTCTAACTGGACATGTTTTCTTCTTAAGACCATTCATTTAATTTGATAATTTTTCTCACTGAAATTACACTTTTATTTAATGACATTTGTGAATTTTTTCTTGTTTTCTTATTTTTAATGACATATTTAGAGTCTTATGATTTAGTCATGTTGGTCAAAGGAGAGAAAATTGGATTATAACCATTTAATCCTTAAACCATTATTGTATTTATGTGGAATCCTAATTTCTTCCAATCATTTTTGATTAAATTAAATGTTTTTTCTCCATTTAGATTTGTTTATTATTTTTTGGCACTTTACACATTGTATCCACATGTGAATAATTTACCATCCTTTTACCCATGATTATAAATATTAATCTATTCATTTTAACTTAAATTAACAACATAAAAGGAAATCCAAAGGATATAAGAGTGGAAAGTGTTATTAATTCATTTTAGTGTTGTATTCATTGTTGACCTCTATTTGGTTGATTCAATGACCTCTTCAGTAGATAATAAGAAAATCCCTTACCAAATCATATAATCAACTATACACTATTATTACCATTTTTTTTTAACCATCCGTGTCATTTTACTATAAACAAGATAGATCATGATAACTGAATGATATGAAAAAGATGAACCAAACATCTCAATAATAAATGGCATTAAAAAATTAAACCATTTTAAATTATTGAAACATCATTGAGATTATATGTAAAATATCACAGAAACATTTTATGATATTAATAAATCTAAGATCATATAGAAAATGATGTGAGTTTAGATCTTGATGTAATATTAATGTGTATTAGATGTTCTTGCCATGCCCAATTATATTTGATTAATCCTAGTAAGAAAATAATATAAGGAATTTAATATTTAAAAAAATATACCAAATATTATATAAAAAAAGAGTCAATGTCGAGGTATAAAAATCTATTCATAATAATGAATTCAATGAGTTTGAAATCTTATAATTGATATATTTATCATAGATAGTGTAACTACCACTATTCAGAGTGTGGCAATTGTGTAACCACCCCAAAGGTTATGCAATTATCAATTTTCTATAGTGGTGATTATACAACCACATTAGCTATTTTGTAACCAAAGGTTTTATCATGAGATAAATATTGAGAATAGGAATAGTTGTAGCTATTTCACATCTTGAACGATGGTTTTTTTTTAAATTATTCGTAGACTCCAAAATTGAGAGAGCATAAATAAAGGTAATTTTGAAAGCGTAAGACATTATAATAGGTAGAGAGAGGCCTTGAATTTAGATGAAAAATCCAAATTACAAGTTTGAGACTTTTTTTTATTGTTGTATCATTATTTTCTAGATTTAGATGCTTTATTTAAATGTGTTAAAGTTAAACTATGTTTTTGATAACTGTAAAACACCTATGATTGCATATTTTTCATTCATTACTAGTGATAGTTTCCTCCATGAAGGCCATGTGTGGAATTTACTTTTACATTTCTAACTTATATAGCTATTATAACTAGCTCACTCATTATTTTTTTTCCCAAAATGGGTTTATCCTATATAAATATTTCATTTTAATTAGGTGTTTTATTATTCCTTTTCTTGATTTTCATGTGTAATTTTATTTACATTTCATTACTATAAATTGTTTGTCTCTATTCTAAAATTGTAAATAACCTAGATTAGTCACCTTCCAATCATTAATGAGCTAGGATTCATATCATCCATGCTTAGAAACTCTATTTTAAATATCCACATACTTTATGGATCATATTGGTATAATATGTGTTTTATTATTATTCCTTTATGTGATTTCTATGTGTTTTTGAATACATTGCAATTTTATGCCCATCACTTGAAAAACTAGTGCTAGTGTTTAAGTTATAATTGTTCAATTTTAAGACTATATTTAAATAATATATTTGGGGTAAATATCATAATTATGTACCATGTAAATTATTGATTCATCTAAATATCATAAGATCCATTTCACCATATTGAAGGAGGAGTATCTAGAATTTATATTTCTATCTACAAGCTTGACCATTTGGAGTTCATCATGGGGTTTACCTTACATAAATTTAGTATTGTCATAGATGAAATAAATGAAAACAAGGAAGACATTATCAAGTCTCATTATAAAATTTAATATCATCCCCATTCCCATTAAGCTATATCTCCATTAAATGTCGAGGGAAAGATACAAATTTAATAATATGATATGGATGTGAATATAAGGTAATTAGATCATTACTTAGCATAGCTTCAGGTATAATTCAATTTTAATCATATTATTGAAATTTCACATATTTATTTTCCAAGTTAAAAATTTATCAAACATGATTTAATTTGGTTTGAAAACTATTTTCATAATTTGGTTCTTAGGAAGCTTTTTCCTCTTAAAAAATTAGACGATTTCATGATAATAATCAAGAAGAAATATTTTTATTTTTTTAATAAGGAAGATAGTTCAATGTACTATAAATATATTAGTCAAAAGTAAGCGTGAAGCATTCTAGTGTAAAAAAGTGAGTTTTGCAATAAGATTTTTTTAATGGAAAAATATATATTATGGACCATGACAACATAATAAATAATGTTGCTAAAAACCATATCCATTTGAGGGGACCTAATTTATTTTATAAACCTACAAATGTATATGAGGGTTGTTATCAATATCACTATTTGGAAATGGATAATAAGAATGATCCATCTACCTCTCAAAAAACTTCCAAGAACCATGGTAATTACATGAATGTTTTTAATGGTAAATATAAAAGTTAGCATAATCCTGCTTTTATTTGTTAAAATGATACTCTTTTACATTGTGGAAAATGTGACATTTTTATCAATTACAAGAATCAATCTATGAATATTCATCTAAATTTGCATCCATTCAAGAAAAAAAAAACAATAGGTGTATGTCCTCTCTCCCAGGTGAGAATGTTGGTCTTAATTCCAATGTGGATGAAACTTTGTGTTTTACGTCATTCAATAAAAAGGTGTGTTTAGATAATATTATTTCTCAAGCCATTGAAATTTTAAAGATTTTCAATATTAAAATTTTAATTAAGATAACAAAATTATATATTCTTTTTTATACTTGTTTAAATGCTAAAGTGATAAGAAATAAGTTGCTATACAAATTAGGGTTTGAGACAAACAATGAACTCAATACACATTCATTATGTTAGGTAAATAAATGTAAAATGTGACAAAGGATTGTAAAATTAATCTTGGTATTAATGCATTTTGCATTGATGAAGTTATAGTGGGTGTTGTATGTCTTTATGTGTGTGGTTTAGTTATTGTTAGCCTTTAATTGTATTTATAACATGAAATATTCATGATAATATCCAACCAAAATATTCTTATAAAGGATGGAAAGAGACATTATTTCAACATAAAAATGCTATTGAAAAAATTACTTGGTAGGTTCCTCTTCAAATATTCATCAGTCGATAATGATGCCTAATAAAAAAGACTAGTTAATCAAACACAGAAATATGTTAAAGACTGAAATAAATATGAGATCAAAAAATGAGCACTATTTATTCATAAAAAGACTTGTATTTCATTATAAATGGCTTGGTGAAGAGAATATATATATATATATATATATATATATATATATATATATATATATATATATATATATATATATGGAAGATAGCTTAATCCTAAACATATCACTCATGTGGAACTAACTTCCCAAAAATAGGTAAAATAAAGGGCTCAATCCAACATCCTGATACATGTGGGATAAACTTCTCAAAATTACACAAAATTCACACACCTAAGCAAGATAAATGTAAGGGTAGAAAAATTTTACACACCAACACCCCACCTTAAGCATAGATTGGGTGGGTATAAGAAATGGGTACCAATAAAAAGGCCTAATGACGTACCAAAGTACATATAAAACTAATAAAGTAGAGAAAATGAATAAAATCATATTCAAAACCACCACATACCACACAAAAAAAGAAAAATAAATGAGAAAAGAAGAATATTTGGCTAACACGCATCACTAAAAGCTAAAACTCATTTTATCCACCATTTATCTTATAAAATATAGTGAATGTGTGCTCCAAAAATAAAAGAGTGAATGTAAGTGTATAATAATCCATGAAAAATGTTGTAGTAGGTCCCTCTATAGTAAATTATGTACCTTCCTTTGAGAAGAAAGAAACCTTGAGATATCAAATTATTGTATTCCCACTAAAGTGGAATACATGTAGAAATTAAGATGTAAATCCATATGAAATGCTCAAATCTCTCAAAGATCATGCTCAAATGTTCCTATCTTTGATCAAGAATCATATGCCTAATTATAGAATATGGAAATAATGAAGCATAAAATAAATGATATATAGATTAGTAGTTTTTATAAGTACCCTCATTACATCTAGAGAATACGATGCAACTCCAATAGAGCTAGCATCAAGTAGAAGGAAAATGCCATCAATGGTGTCATATATATCTAAAATCTAGGAGTCTTCAAACAAAAAAGAGATGTCTGGTAGAAAAGTGTTCTAATAAGGTGAGTCCATAATACATATATAACCATATTACAAAGAATCACTATAATCTCTCAAAGGTGTAACTCTATGATATATAATAGCCACATAGGAGTGTGGAATCGTAGTACATGTCAGTTAATGACACTACTCATCCCATAAAATTTCCTCATTTGTAGAATCCCTAAAGTATCTTGATGAAACAATATTGAAATATGAAGTAGTAACATGTACGTTTATGTCCATAATATGAACACCAATGGATGAAGTTACCAATATTAGAATGCAAGAGTCCTTAACCATATACTTGATATTTGTAGGAGGAGAAGGATCAATATAATCCATATGTGAATGGTCCTCCAAGTATGAATAAATATTATAATAAGAATCAACTTCTCAATACAAATTTGATTTGAAGGTCCAAGAAGTGAAATGACACTCAATGTACTTAATATGATGTAAGATATACTCAAAACTAGTGAGACCTATTAGTTCGTAGAGCATATTGTTATTAATAAACTACTCATTTTTCTGTTCATGGTTTCTTACTCAAGAATGAGTCAAAGGAGATATGATAATATATCATGTTTTACGCAATGATTCATTATCCCATTATTACAGAATACATAGTTTTTTAAATTCAAGTACACAACATTAATAAGATCCATAAATATAAAAACACTCTACTAAACTATTAGTGGTAACCCCAATCATATAAATATAATATACGTAAATATTAATCAATATTACTAAGACAACATAAATAATATACATTGTTATAAAAAAAAAAAAAACTAAAAATATGAATTAGGTTATTCCAGTGTTGCAATAGTCTTAGAAGAAATATAAATCCAATAATCATATGGAAATGAAAAATTTGAAAGTGGTTGTAATGTCCTTCATCCTTTCAAATTGTTTTCCACCTTTATCTTAGTCTATCGGGAGTGTTTATATGCTAACAATTAGACCAATAACCTATATATGAAGTCATTGAATAACACAATAGTAGTTATGTGTTTGCATCGTTGCTATACGTAGGACAAAAATGCTATGGGCTGGAATAGTTGTTACTATGTGTTAGTTCAAGGAATTATACATTTCCTTATGGATTTAAAATAAGGAGATATATTTTTAAAAGTCTGTAGCATTTCAAAGGGAATTCTAATATGTTAAAATAAAATTCAATCTTACGAATATGCTTGATTTCCTTCTCCTATTCCAAAACTAGTTTGTTTTATCCTTGGAATGCATGTAATAACTTACCGTATGCCATATAAAAAGTGTTCGTAGATGAATAATAAATTATAGAAGTTACACATCACTTAGTATAGGTTAAATAACAATAAAATTAGGTTGTAGCATAGTTTATTTGTATTTCACCCAATTATTATGGGTTAGACCCAATAGTATATTCTGCATTATTAACTTTCTATTAGTAAAATCATAAATATTAAATTATTTAATGACAATAATTTAAATAAATATTATAACTAATTTTAACTAAAACAATGTACATATACAATATCTGAATTTACTAATATATTATAAGCCAAAGAAATGTGAATAGTAACATGGGAAGGAATATAGTGAAATATTAATAATAAAAATAAGGTAAAATTCTATTCCTCATCAATCATGACTTAAAATAATGAAATTCTACAAAAACAAAATTTGACACCGAAGTCAATCTCACCTAGTTTTCTATGTTTTTATTAATAATTGTAATACATCCATGTATAACAATTGAGAGGAAATAATCATTTGATGATTATGTAACTAATACAATAATACATGTATATTAAAAAAATCCACATGTCAAAATCATGAGTATTTTTAATCATAAAATAAAATATAATGCATAAATTGTGTCAACATTCACCGTGGTCATGGATTGAATGTTCATAGACTACATACTAAATAAGGTCACAAATTCCTCAAATATTATTGTTATTCATGTAATCTACATCCACATAGATCAATTTTTCATGTTCACAAATTATATGGTTTAAAATTAAAATTTCTTGACACTTCACATAGTATAATGTTTCCACATATCTGCTCACCTCATTTAAACTAATAATAGTTAAGTACCACATTAAACATGAATAAATAAGGTAGTTTTTATAAGATACACCCATATATTCCTAGTCATGGAATATGATCATCAAATTAGATGTCTTCCTCCACACAAATATTTATAATAATGTGATTAAATCTCTTATGTCATTCACATAAAACACAATTCAAAACTAATATATTTTAATAAATAAAACATAATTTAAAATTAATATATTTTGATCGAAGTAAAATTTTGTCAATAATTTTATGAAAAAAGTCAAATACGAGAGTTTGAGATAATGACACATTTCATAATCACATATTATTTGGGTCAAGAATACATAAATCACTAAAATTATTTTATTATATATGAATATTTTATGTATTGAAATATCTTTCCAAGTGGAATCATTCTCTAAGGAAATATCTATTTGATTCCCACATAGTATTTACTATGAATAAAAGTGCATAAGCCCATATTCTTTGCACATTGGTTGTGATGTACATAAGGTTCAAAATAGGACAAAGGATCACAAAATATATAGTTTTTTGGTTCTCATGTAGTTATCACAAAGTATCATTTTAAGTGCATTAAATGTTTTACTTAGTGTCGTATGATTTATCTTAGTGGCATGAACCAACATAGTGAAAATAAATTAACTAGGAATGGTTACTGTAAGCGGTGGTAAAATATTTACATTTTCTTAAAAGGATATGAAAAATGATGATAGTGTTAATAAATGGTTTGAAAATCACTTTGGTAGGTAAACTAGTGCATTGATTACACAAATATCACAAATAGTTATGGGAAGGACATTGGGAAGATTATCATTTGTACAAATTTTAAGCTCAACTCAAGGACAATAAGCAAATTTATATTATCATACTCAATTTCATTAACATTATAGGTATATATGTAATTATCCTAGTGTACTCTCTTCATAAAATACTTATTTAACATGGCTCATATCTTACATAAAGCCCTAAATATGCATTTAATTGGGTCGTAGACTTTACACAAAGAACTTACTTAAGGTGATTTATTATAGTTGCAATGAAAGTATATATATATATATATATATATATATATATATATATATATATATATATATATACCTTGGATAAAATGGATAATTGGTTAATTTAGACTAAAAACTATAATCAATAATTGTAATATAGATCATTCATGTCCCTTTTTTTGAGGTGAAAAGTTGGTAATTTCATCACGATCATTTATGTCCTTTGCTAAGGCACATATTCGTTACTCAGGGTTCATACATCCTAAATATTTTAAAGTGAAACTAAAGAGGAATATATTATTATCATGATATCAATATTTTCTTAGTAGCGTATGATTTTCATTTACATGTGTGATCAGTAGTTTTTGAAATAAAAAATTCACTTGGTAAGAGTTAAATATAAGGCTGTAACCATTATGCAATTTTTTTTTCAAATGTATAATTTAGAAGGTTACAATAATTATATCATGTTTTGTTTTCAAGATGTACACATTATCAGAATTATTCCTTAATAATCCATCTCCACAAATGTATTTAGAATCACACAGACCTTTTTCTCCCTTATTCCCAAATTATTCGCTTACTAGTGGCCTAATCTCCATTTGGGTCCTATGATGACTAAAGGGGAAATTTTGTCTATAAATGAAAATGTGTAGCATGAAGATAACCTTAAATGATTAGTAGGATTTTACGTTCTCTATTAGATAAATATCTTTGCATTAAATTCTATAATTGAGATATAAATCTTTTTTTACTTTTACTTTCTTCACAATGATTATCAATAATCATGCATTTCACATACTTAATATTATTTTATGAACATAATTTTTATTTAACCATGAAACTTAATGGTATATCAAGGATTTATAATATGTACAAATAATTTATGATGTTCACACACTTATCTAATGGTCCTGAAATGATAATTACAAGATAAAGAGATTATTTGGTACAATGATCTACTCATCCACCCTTATGGAGAGTGGAATGTTTCAATAAGCTGATACTAAAGAATCATTTTTCTTCTTAGTGCATCGAACAATCATTAAGCTATTATATATGCCTTAATATATATTTAGCCTTAATGTAGGGCTCTATTTTACTATAATTTGAAATTGAAATAGAGGATATGTCATAATCTCCCTTTCCTCATTTGTTTATCTTTATAACCCAAAAAAAAAAGTTTAACCATAATGGAAACTACAAAATAAATTAAAAAATAAACATTTTATTTTTAATATTTTCCTTTCCATATATAAGCCTCAAAACAAATGAAGAATTATAACATAAGTGTAGAGAAAACCGTTAATCTCATCGTTGAAAAATAT
Source organism: Torreya grandis (assembly GCA_037957365.1). Classification (NCBI taxonomy): domain Eukaryota; kingdom Viridiplantae; phylum Streptophyta; class Pinopsida; order Cupressales; family Taxaceae; genus Torreya; species Torreya grandis. The sequence goes on from JARHVA010003253.1 coordinate 1,722,929, forward strand.
TTATTTTGCACTAAATATAATTCAACCAAATAATTCACAACACTTGAAAAGTACCATTCCACTTCTAATATCACACACTTTAAGCCATAAATAATATATGTATATTTTTTGTGTCTCTCTATCTCTCATTCTATTCAATCTTAACTAACTATTTTATTCATCAAGATACCTATTTAAAATAATTCATTTATTGAGAGTTATGTTCACAATTCATTTCAATAACACCTTTTATATTTGGAAAAATAAAATTTGAATAAAAAATGGTTATCGCATATTAATATGTCTTTTTCATTTTTGGCCATTATTTTATCTGTCAATTTTTATTTTGTTCACTTTTATTTCTTACTTGTTCTGTTCTTAACTCTATTTTCCTATTGTAATCCACATTTATTTTAATTTCTCACCAGCGTTCTTCCCTTTTAGTGATTTCTTTTTATCATTTCAAATCATGGCCTTCATCTTCTAAATAATTTTTTTTAATAAAATATTCATCCATTTTGGTAGATAACATGTAGATTTACAGCTCTGTCGAAAAAAAATTACAATTATCATTAAATACAAAATCTATCCTTTTTAATTTATTGAATATCACTTTTAATTTTATTCCATAAATATTAATAATTATTCGCACACATACTAAAAAAATATATTGTGAAAAATTTCCATATTAACTTTATAATAATATAATTATTTCTCCTAGTAACATGATAATATCTCTTACATATTAATGTCTTGACAAAAATTCTCACTAATTAAATTAAGAATTACTAGAATTTATTATTTGATCTTAGATTTACTCTTTGATCTTAGCTACCCCATAACAAAGTTACTAGTCATGTTATCTGATACACTCTTTGATCTTAGCTATCCCCATAACAAAGTTACTTATTTCCATGGATGAAGGGACACTCTTGTACATGAATAGTTAAGATATATCGAAAATTACATAGTTAATGTTTGTTATATATAGTGATGTTTAAATTTTCTTTTTTTCAAAGCCTAACGTGGCACGATACCCATATTGTCGAATGGTTTGGTGGACTTCAAATTATTGACATTAGCGACCATGCTTAACGATACCCATATTGTTAAGAATATCCTTATTTTGGTCTTAGCCAAGTGTCATCTTCAAATTCTGGTAGTAGACATACATCGGATGGGGCCTATTGTAGGCATAAATTTTATTTAAATTATTGTTTAACAATAATTTTCCGTTAAGTATGGTTAATGAGAGAACGATGGAGGAGAAGAGTGGAGGAAACGGTAATTTGTTTTGAAACTGGTCATGAGCGGGAAGGCCAGGAGAGCGAGGAAGGAGATGGGGAGGAACCGGATACCGATGAGAAGGGCAAATTTTTGGCTCGGATTGCCTTGGGCACAAACTGTGAGGATGTCATTCATTGCCAGTAAAGCAGCAAAGACTCACCTACCCTCGTGCTCTTCCTCTGCCATTTTGATGGCATTGGCTGGAACCTTTCTCGGCCTTCACGCATCTACCACATATTTTCAAAAGGGACAGTTGCTCTATCAAGAGAGGGTCGAGGTATTTCAGCGGAAAACAGCCTGTCCAAGAAGGCCGTGGTCATATATTTTCCCAAATATGTTTTATGGATGGTTGTTTCCACTTGGTGATGTTCTCCCTTGAGGGGAAGTGTTCTGTTTATTCAATGGAGGACCAGATCTGGTCATATTCCATTTATTTTCGGTTGGAAGAGGAACTGGTTGCTTGGGGTTCATAAGCAGTGGGATCTTGATGGCGGCTTCTTCATGAATTCACAGAGCTTGGTTAGTTACAACTGACAGAACCAGCCTTGCGAAGGAAATGGCTTTGGGAAGGAGAGTCTTTGTCTACTTGGTCTCTTACCCGACCTCGAAGACCTGAAATCGTAGACATCCGACCACTGCCCTGGGGCCATTTGGAGGCATTGGTTTGACCAAGATTATCAAAAATCAGGACAGAAGTTTCGAGATATTGGGTAGTATTTGCTGTTGTTGCGGTAGCTCCTTTAGTAAAGTTTGTGCCCTGTTTGATATTGGGCTCATGTTTGAAAAACGAATTTTCTTTATGGTGGTGCGGCAAGGGATTTTAATCTGTTTAAGGCATGTTGCCGTAGAAATAACAAGTCTTGAATTGGTACGAAACCTTTTAGCTTCAGTTTTAAACCATACTTGAGGAAGGGAGGACTCTGTTTAACGTTTATCTTTTGTTGCTGGAACTTGGAAATGGAGAAAGCCTTGTGCAGGTTTTCTTGTTGTCTACTTAGGGGTGGACCTGCCATAAGTTTTTAGAATCTTTCTCTTGACAGGCGTTTGAGGGACTTGACCATACCATTGTTTCGGGTCTATTTTGAGCTGACGACCTATTCAAAACTTTCATGGTTAGTAGGGTTCTCTTGATTTGTTTTTTCAAATGTTTTTTCTTGAGCCAAATTCTATATGAAACCTAGAAAGTTTTTTAAATGGATTGTCTTTTTTTTGCAGATCTAGACTTTTGGTTATGTTTAGGTTGGTTCCCGATCCAGTCAAAACAGTTTGTTAGATGGAAAGTTTAGTGGATTCTTTCTGGAATCCATCCTGAAAATGTTATGGGGATTTGAGTGGGAATCTTCCTCCAGTTTATACTAAGATTAGGTCGTAAAGGGACTCCAACTGTTGATTACTCTACAGCCCTAGGCCTCACACTCTTTCAATCTAGGGTGATTACCATAACAATTTAAAATCGAAAGGGTCATATTCCTAATTATTGTAGTTTTCTTGGTAGTGATCGAGTTAGGGAATGGGTTTTTGGGGATCTTGATGGTTAACGGAAGAACTAGACCTTCTTTTGTGTCCAAGTTGGTGGTCTTTATTTTAGAGACCTAGACCTCATACTCCTTCAGTCCAAGATGACTATCGACACATCTAAAATTGATGGATGCAATATTTATGTTGGGTCCTGCTAGGGATTCTATGGGGTTTCTTTCCCTACATGGGATCAGAACGATTAGTTCAGAGTTTTAGGCCTTGCACTCTTTTAAATCCAAAATAGATTTTGATCTATTAAAAAATAGAAGATATTCCATAAAGCCCTGGACCTCCTTTTGAGTCCAACTTGGTTCTCCATTTAGTAAAAAGCAAGTTGTTAGTCCCCTAGGGAATTGGGTGATTTTCTTAGACCTAGACATTTTCTAAGTCCATCCTGGGTTTCAGTCTAGTCAAAATAGGGTGGTTGCTGCACTAGTCAAGTACAGTGTTCACTCTTCCCCTACTGGTTCTTGATCCATACAAAATCCGTGATTATTTCTTTTGGGTTGGATTCTCGTTGTACCCCTAATCAACAGTTTTCGACTAAGAAGAGATCTGATCCTATTTTGATTTCTTTTGTTGGAATCCTTTTTATAATTCTAATAAATTTTTTTTTATTAGGAGGAGACCCAGACTTCTTAATATATCTGGAAATAATACCTACATCAATTATCAAATATAAAGTTAACTTATTTTAAATAATTTTCCATCAAATAAAATGGGCTATAGAATACATAAATAATGATACTACTACAATTAATTTTAAAAAAAAAAAAACTGAAGACGCACTTGCAAGAAGTTAGGAAAAGACAAACATAATCGAAAGATTTGTAGCACTTGTTTGTTTCCTTTGATAATTTTCATTATTTGTTGGATCTTGCTTCGCAAGCCACATTGATCTTCGATTACACAGATAAACCGACTTGGGTTAGAATACGTTAAAAAATATATTTTGGCTTTCCGTATATTTCGTTTTTCTACCCAAAAACGAATGGGAGATGCGTGACAGAGGTGGACGCCCAAAAGTTGTTAAAATAAGATAAAAATCAGATTTGTCTTTGTTCATTGAGAATATTTCCCAATATTTTTTGTATTTCTTTTTTTGTTTGGGAAAGTTTTCCATCTTAACTTTTAGGGAAAGTTTTTCTTTTTTGTTTTTAGTTTTTTTTTATGTAGTTGTTTTTTATGTATATATTTCAATTTCCTTTCAATAAAAATACATGAAGACAATTTTGCAGCAAGCATATCAAATTGTTTCTCTGTCTCTCTTGTTTTAAGTTATATATTTTTTTCTTCTGATTTATTTTCTGTGTACTGCATTTATTTTTTTAGTTTAATATTTTTCTAACAAAAGTAACTCACCATGTGTGTGTCATCCTCTATTCCTTAAGCTTCATAGAATATTAATTCATCTCAAAGCCTGTCATAACTATATTGAATTTCAGATATAGTCAGTTCAGTAATGATTGTTAACTGTTTATAAATTATTTAAGACCGGCTTCTATGCGGTTTAGTTTTCTAGCTGAGTTTTAAATTACCAAACTTGTGCATTATACGTACTATTTTACTTGTTGAAAAATGTTATTAACGGGTATAAATGGACCAAAATTTACAGCTGGGTAGTTATTGCCTTTACATGGAATTTTTTCAGGATAAATGAAATAATAATTTTAGCATTTGGGTTGAATATATTTTATATACTGAGTTCATTTAAAACATGAAAGCCTCTCATCATTTATTTTAGCACACAGAAGTTATTATTTAATATTTTTAAAAATAAAAATTATATAGTTAATTTAAATCTTTATTTCTTTTATTCATTTATAATTTAATTTAATTTCTATATTAATATTTACTAAAAGTGAAAATTAGTTAACAAATTTGTTTAAAGTATATCTAAATAAATGATGGAGTATAATAATACAAATAAAAATAAATAAAAGCGATTTTTTAAAATAAAAATTGTATTTAAAAACCACTGATTAATGAATAAATAAGAAGAAAAAAATGAAAGCCTTATTTGATAAGATTAATTTTATTATTCTTGAAAAAAAATTTAAGATATCATATTTAATATTTAAAATTTTAAAATTTATAACATTAAATTTGTCAAACAAATTGATGGTTGTGAACATTTAATAAAACAAAACATTCAAATTAAAATCAACTTCTTATATATACTTATTATAATATCTATTAAAATATAATTCTCAAAAAATACATGAAATAAAAATAATAAAATTAAATTTGAATCTTAAAAAATGAAGAAATGAGTATTTCTCTATCCTTAAAATTAAAATATTAATATCTCCTAGTAATTAACACTAAAAATTAAATAATTAATAATATAAGTAACACATATTTCATTGGAAATTTTTATATTTATAAAATAATAATTTTAAACTATATATTCTTATATATGTTTATATGTATATTTCAAGATTCAGTTTTTGTAAATAGTTAAGAATGGATTGGAAGGACATTTTTTTGTGTAACATAAGATGCTTTATAATCCAAATTCATACCTCAGACGATGGTGATAAATATATGTTATTTTAGGAACTTGAGAAGTGGTTGCAAAATCACCTTATGGTAGATGAATAACTTAATTAGCCTAAGTATGATGCTGCCATATACATTTAATCTTGGAATTTTTGTTATATTCTTTCATTACCTTATTTGACTATATTGTTAATTTTTATTCAAATACCACAATGAGTATGAAGAGAACAAGGATTAGATAATAGTTTATTCCCACAATTGACAAGGGAGAAAACACTATCTTGAATCGAAATATTGACCTTTTTTCCACTGTTAATTTTCATACAACTAAGAACATATTGGACTTATAAGGGTATTGCTAGATATATAACTATAGTGGAGAATAACTATTGGGTGTAATATAATAATTTGATAAACATTATCATAGAATGAATCTAGTTATATTAAATAAATATTTTTTTGTAAATTCATTGAATATTACTATTGATTTCTTATATTGTATCCATGAATTGTTGTAGATATATGTTTCCCAATGATTTGAAAGTGCATAAATCTTTTTGGTCGTTTAATATTCCAAAATGTAATGATTAATTTATCTATATTAAAACCCTAATAATTTTAATAAGATCACGAAATTGCAATATTTATTAAATTATATTATTTTTTTTAAAAAGTGTTTAACTAAATAAATCTAAATATTTTTAAACAGTTGTGTTATACATTTTTAATTATAATAATAAACATTTAAAAAAAAATTATATATATAAATTACTTTAAAAGTTTAATATAAAATCTATCATAATAAACAACATAATATGATTATATATCTTTAATAATAAAAAAATATTAATATTATTACACCAATTCACATGTATAATGTTTCAATAAAATTATTTATAAACTACTCTATATTAATTAGAGAATCGCTAATTTATATATTTAACAATCATTATAATCTTATGTATCCTTCATCATACAACCTTGTGCATTGTGACATGCTCCTCCATACAACTCAATGTTGCATAAACCTCCCACTTGATTGCAAATAAATGAAAAATATATAAAATAAAATAAAATGATTATATGTTTCGACGTATCTAAAAGATCTGGATAAATTACTTGCTGGTTTATCACTATTTCTACGTCAAATTAAAATTACTTTTTTGGTTTGACATTAATGATGCATTAATTATGACAGTCAGATTAATAAATGTCACTTGAACTTTTTTATAAATAATGTCGAGCCCCAATTTATAAAACCCGTTCCTATTTTACATAATGATACTTAATAATGGGTTGTTTATCCCACGTAATTCATATAATGATCTGAATTTAATTTCCACTTTTGTAATCATAATGACGTATTGTGTTGATAATCCTCCTTTCAGTAAGCACTAAAGTTGTCTTTTTTTAAATTATTATTTTATTTTTTATTATATTTTTTTTTAATTTTTGTTTTTAATTTTTTTCTAAGTGGTAGGGAAGGGTGTATATTATTTTTTCTTTATTCTTATTTGAGATATTGGGAATTAATCTTATTATTTTTTATATTATTAATTATTAATTATATTTGTTAATTATGTTATTGTGAATAGTTTCTAGAATTAATAATTATATTATATTTTTAATTTATCAATTATATTATTCTATTTTTTTCTCTTTGATTATTTCAATATTGATATTCATACATAACTACTAAGACCTATGATACATTTATGAATAGATAAAAGTTGGTTTGAATGTGAATGATTAATTTATATAGTTATTTTAATTCATATTTATATGGAATTTGTTCATAATTATTATATATTTGGATGTGTTATCAAACTCGTTAAGTGTTAAACAGATTATCTATTAAATTATATTGAGATGATTAATGTAAAACTATCATAATATATTACATTACTAGTTTTAAATATATTATTGATCATTTATGAATACTAATAAGTGGTGTACCAAAAACATTCTTTGGATTAACTCAGGATTTGGGTGGGGTTATCTGATAGTTCTCCTAGAATTTTAAGGGAGCTCTCCATTAATTTTTTTTAAATAAAATCAATATTTATATTTTTACTACTCGAAAACATTCCATATAATGAGATCTCAAAAGAGAATATTAGGTCATTATGAATGACATTCTAGCTTCCATTCTTTTATATTTTATTGGATGGATTAAAAGATGGAACTTGTCTTATTAGGGATATGTTTTAGTTTCATTTCTATAATTTATTATTCTATATTTATTCAAATTTACAATTGAATAGATCTAAAAAGGAAATTGGGTACCTGAAAGATCATTGGTGTTCCCTTTATATAATTATAATAATATTTATACTTTGGATTCATAACTAAATATCATGATTAGTAAACAACTACATGATGGATTTATCTTGGATAGTGTGACCATAACAAAGTTTATATTTAGTTAACAATTAATTTAAAAAATTATTTATTTCATGTTTAAATTTTAGACTGCATAAACATATTAACATGTACCATAAATACGAAGGTGACTAGAGTTTAAGTGTCTAAAGATAAAGGGTATATTTATTGGGTAAATTGAAATATATTTTTATATTTTATTTGATATAGATGTACAATTATAAATATTGCATAATGGTTCACCAATAATATATAAAGTAATGTATTTTCTATGCGTACATAGTGGTAACGGTAAATGAAAATTATGTGTACTGGGAACATGTTTTAACGAGAACACAATTCTTGCATGTATGATATTATTCAAACAAATTCGATACCTTTTTCTCTGAACATGATTTAGATCTCATACTTTTGTTATATTAGTTCCTAATTATGATCTTATTAGACCCTTTATGGTGTGTCATAATTATTTGACACCTACAATCCATTTAAATTGATAACAATGGTTGGATCCGAGTAACAACTTTTTGATAATTCTTTCTTGTGCTCTGATGCATGTGCTACTTTTACATTTTCATGTTGTGTTGGATATTAAATTACTAAACTTAAAGTGGTAGGGTTAAGGGGAGGGGGGAAAATTAGGATTTAATATGATTATGGTTCGTTGAGACATATAATTGTGTGTATGTGTTAGAAAACAACCTCTCTTTTTTTTTTTTAGCATATTTAATAATTAGTTTTGATCATGTTGATAATATTGAATGAATAGGTGTGTTTTTTAGGATTTATATTTGAAAATATGTTTTATACAATTAATATTGGATAATAAGACATATTTTTACATAATAGTGTGTTTTATTGGGAAAAATCTTAAATTAGAAATAATGAAATAATATTATAAGTTTTTTTAATAAGTATTTATTTTTAACTACTTCATAGAAAATTAATTATTTAATTAATTTTGTAAGAGAAAACATATTTTTCATTATTAAAATAATAAAGTAACAGAGATGATACTTTTATTGGAGTTATATAAAAAATTAGAATGTTTTCCATAGTACTATTATGATATTTTTAGGCATTACCCCTTTATGACATATTAAGGTTGATTATAATACAAGGGAGATGATGTAATTCTATTATTTTCAACAGTAAAATGGTGATGGCTCTAGTTCAAGAACCTCACAAGTTGGACTAAGAGTTATTCAACTTTATTACTCAATATTTGTTCATTTCCATAGTAGAGTTGTTAATTATATTATCTTTTTTATATTTATATGATTATGAGACACTCTTAGACCCAATAAGTTAGTACAGATTGAAAATTATATAAGCACAATTATAATGTAGAATGATGTTTAAATTGTCTTTGTTTTTTAATCTTAATTTGACATGATCCTAATATTATCCAATTAGTTGTCAGATCCCATAATTGTAAAATTGGATACTACGCCCAACCATGACCTTGTTTTGTTCTTAAATGAATGACATATTTCAAACCTAATCATGAACATGAAAGGGAAGAGGTATTTTTTAAATATAACTTTGAAATATATTATTATTAATTTTAAAAAAATTGCAATCATATCAAATTATAACATACCTTGGATAAGGATAAATTTTATTATTTAAATTAAAATAAATAAATATAATGAGAAAAAAATTTCAAAAATGGTAAGGGTGAATTTTTTTTAATTTCTAAAAGGCAAAGATCACTTAAGGATTCATGTCACTTTTATTTTTCCTTTGATAGTTTTGATTATTTCTTGGACATTGTTTTTCGAGGCATGTTGACCATGGATTAGAGAGCTCAATGCACTTGGGTTAGAATATTTTCAAACATTTTTTTTGGAGTTGGAGATTTTTCGTTAGTTTTAATAATAATAAAAAAGATAAATGGAGATGTGCACATTAGAGGAGAATGGTCTAGGGCGTGAATAAGGAAGGAGACCATTGGTCGAATTGAATTAGCAATGGGTGTTCAGCATAGGCATGTTGACCTATATTCCTTTAGCTTTTTGGAGCATTAATTCCTCTCACATCATGTAATAACCTATGTAAATCTTATATCTAGGAATTTTAGAATGATAGTTGAATATTTTAAATAATTTAAGATCCATTTTTAGGAATTTTTTTGGTTAGCTATGTTTTATATAATATAAATTTATTTAAAATATAATATCACAAAGTTTCATAAATAATTAGATTTTTTATTATTATTGATAGAAATATATTTTTAAATTAATGATATGATTTTATAAATGAAATATGTAGAAAAGGTGAAATAGATTAGAATAAATAATTATAAATATTAAATGGCATAAAAAAATTAAAATATAGAACTAACAGGGTCTCACAAGACAAAATTTTCAACAAGTACAACTATGATAAAATAAAACCATGACAAGAGCTATTATTTCTAACTCTCTTTTGTAAAGTTTTATTTTTAAGATCTAAGAGATATTTTCAGAGTTTTCAAATCCTCTTTTCCCTTTCCTCTTTTTATATTCTTGCTACTTTCCATTCTTCCCCTACATTGATATTTTGAAATATGGGGGTTTCCAGAATATCCCATAGATATTATATCAATAATGGATCTATCAAGCCTTTCACAACTATAGTGGTCTAAAACAATGAATATTTTATTTCTTCAGCATTACACTTCTTCTCTTGTAATATAGAATCATGTTTTGAAACAGTGTCCACCTCCTTAATTAAATATTATACCCAAAATTCCTTCATATTCTAAGTTTGATCCCCCAACGCCCACTGGAGTTTCTAAAACTAAATATATTCCTTCACTCTCATCCCTTCTTTCTTTAACTAAATTTTGGATCTCACTTTCATCTTCTCAATCATTAGATAAATTCAGTCCCTCACTTTCATCCTCTCTTACATTATTAGCTTGGTCCATTATATGTTTCACTTCTTCCTTGCACCAAGAATTTGTTTTTTAAATTTAATACTCGTACTCTCATTTTATAGATGCCTAGTTTTAATGCATGAGTGGTTTTCCCTTTGACCTTGAGTTCCACCTATGTAGGAAGAACCTTAGATATGTCTACTTGAAGCTCACTTTCCTTATTCATAACATCCATGAACAAAAATTCACCAATAATGTTGCCTATGAATCTAAATACCAAATCATACCCAAAATTCATAGTGATTGTTTGGAAACCTAATACAAATAAGTTTTATGTTGAAGGTTTGAGTCTAGCCATTATAATCTATATGTTAGGTTTTAACCAAGAGTATATGACTACAACAATACTAGAAAAAATCATTAAGCGCATCCTCTTTATCCTTAACAGAATAAAAAATTAGGATAGCGATCCCTATTGAACAAGAATGAATTTCAATAATATCTTAAGCAAGATACTATAAATTTTTTGAAATCCACCAGTGTGGAATCATAAAAGTTGACCAAAGACAAGAAAATATACAAATTAAATCATGGGATAAAATCCATTATTCCCTTTCTGATATAATCAGCATCTATTCCTTGTTGAACTGCACAACAAAGATGTATGAGGCAGGTATCACAAGTACATGCAACTTTCTCCCCACTACCTCAAAAAAAGAGGGGCACTGACTCACCATACAACTCCACCCATATTTGAGTCTGAAACCATTTAACATGACTAAAACATGATGCATCTTAGACTCTAGTATCATGGTATTATGCTTCCCCATCATAAGCTCATAAAATAGAGAGCCTCACTCACAGCTTTTAGGATTCTAACTTCCATATCTCCCATTCATTTTTGGATCAACATGCCCCTTCAAACACTCCACTCGGGGTGAGGCTCTTCCCCCAAATGCTAACACATTCCTTGTGACCTCCTTTCCTACAATCGTCTTGGCAATGAAACTCTAAGCGAGGCCATTCACGTATTTACACCTAAACTAAGTGATTAATGGGGAAAACATGGACTAAACTTTAGATTTAAGTCATGATATTATTTAACAATAATTTTTAGCCACTTAATAAAATAATTTAAAAGATTAAAACATATTGAATTTATCATGAGGGTGTTTATATTCTACTAATAATTTTCTTTAGTTAAAGGATTGATTTAATGTATAAAATATATCTAGCCTTATTGTCATGAAATTTTTATTATTCTCATAATTTTTATCTATTTGATTTAATGCTTTCTTGGGTAAAAATACTAAAAATTAGTTTTGGAAATTTTATTGTAGCCATAGTTGTTTTATACAAATGTATGATTTATCGATTCCATTTGAATATATAATTTAAAAATAAAAATAAAAGTGGAGGTTTTAAAAGGCCCAAACCTTTATTATAAAAAGATTAAAATATAAAATATTTAAATCATAGATGGCAAAACAAATAACATAAGGTTTAGACAAACCTAAAAATAGTAAATCTTATATAAAAACAAAACAAAAAAACAACACAATGAACATACTTAAAATGCTACCAATATAATAAAAAACCAAGCTTATATCATTTATGTTTATTGTGTTTTCTGTTTCTTGTAAGTTTCAAATCTTCATCCTCCATAATTACAATCTTTTAGAGAACATTTTAACACTTCAAGATTCCCAATATAATAAAAAACCAAGCTACTAGCATTTATGTTTGTTGTGTTTTTGATATTCTGTAAGTTTCAAATCTTCATCTTCCATAATTGAAATATTTTAGAGAACATTTTAACACTTGAAGATTCTACTTCAAACCTTTGAGCACTCTTATACTAATCATAAAAAAATGTTCCATAATATTTATTTAGTTGGTTGTTATTTTTTCCTAAGCCCCAAGAATCATTGACCTCTACCATATGTTCTCCATTCGCTTAATTAAATTCTATGTCCATCACCTTGGGTTATGTATTATGCCTCTCAGGGTCCAAATAATATATGACCTTTGTCATAGTTTCACCCCTATTTTATCTAAATTTTCCCTTACCAACATTGGGATATTTCCTCTTAATGTGCTTATTTGATGACATCTATAGTAGTGGATGTTCATATTATCATCATACATATTTTGTATCCAACTACCATCACCTTTTTAAACGGATGTAATTTATGGGCCTTGATTTTTCATGTCCATCAAAATTGGTATTATATATTTTTTTGTGTTGGTTTTATGTTTCAAGTTTTCCTATGTATACGAACTAATTGATGACATCCACAATTAATACAATATTCATTGTCCCTAAAAATATATAGAGATAGTGCATATATTTACCCACATAAGGATGATATATGCGAGGGTTAATACCTTTAGAACAATATTTTCAAAAAAAAATTGTGTTTTGTCCTAAGAACTACTAAACTCTATAATCCACTACATCACTCCTAACGTAGAAGGAATAAACTATAAGGAAAAATATTTATATTTCTAAATGTCCCTAATTTATTTCCTTACCTCTTCCATATTTGGAATTCTTCCTATGACCTTGCATATGACTATCCCATCCTTGAAATCTTCCAAATCTAGACTGAAATTCTCATATGAGATCTAAGTAAAAATATTTGTATTTCATTTGCATTAAAAAAAAAACATTTTTTAATGGATAGGATTGATAAATGTATAGGCCTATGTTATAATTTGTTTCATTAAAACATTTAATTTCCTAAATCATTTCTCAATGGGAATAAAAGGTTTAATCTTACACATGGAAATTTCTTGTTCATGTAGAATTTTAATCCATGACATGGCCATTGATCTTTGTTAAATACATTAATTTGTTTCTATCAAAAGATTGAAAAGATAGATATTAAATATTAATTGTGACATTTTTTTATAGAATTATATTGTAGGAAATATGTCATAAATCACACAAGTTGATTTTCAACTTAATATATTAAAAATGGAAACTATCAAAGGAAAATAACTTATCTATAAATTAGACATGTAGATGTATAAATATGAGTTTGACTATGAAACTTATTGTGAGGTTGTGAGAGATCACTATGAATAACTAATAGGTCTTCAAATCCTCCTAGGAGAAGGCCATGTTAGTCAAATGATGTTATCTTACACTAGTGTCTAGGGTGCAATAACATTGCATAGTGTTTTTACCATATATGTGAAATAAAATAGGCACACATTCACCTATAGGTCATGTGTGTGTGATGTAGATCAATTGGCTCATTGTGTACTTTATTAATCACTTTGAACATTAGCTCAATAGACAATGATGAATAACTATAATAAATAGTTATTATGGGTTAGCGGTTGAAGTTGGGATTTACCTCAACACTTTTAGTGTTGAGTATTGCCTACATTACAATACTCAGAAAAGGGATGAAAATATATGTATTTATCCCATCCTATAGTGGTGTGTGTGAAATATTAGTTCAATTTTATTTGCTAGTGCAATCTTGGGATGACTAAGTACTTCAAAAATGTTTTGTGACCATAGAGGTGTATTCAAACATAATACATGGTGACTATATTTATGTGAACTAATAGTTCAGAAGAATAGATGATTTCCTCTCACTATGTAATTAGATTTTATAGTTATTTTCAGTAATTTGAGATATTAGTAAATGAATAGCTATAAAATGTCGATTTATAAATAAAATTTAGGAAGTACGTCAAATGGGACTTGGAAAACATGTGGAATGACCTAATAGGTGAATTTTCATTTGAGCAACTAGATTTTATTTTGAGGGAGGATATGGTTGGTGGGTTTAAGCAATATTGGTTGGTAGGATATTCATTATAGAGTAACCTTATTTGATGAAAAAATATTACTATGTTTTAATTTTGCATCAATTAGCCTAGGTTGTTTGGAATGGGGAATATAATTTTTTTAACCATTAGTTTCTTAGAGGAATAGGTTATCTACATACAATTAAAGAAATGATAATCAAGGAATATATAATTAGGGATGAACTAAGTGTGTATAATAATTTATCATAAGTG
>JARHVA010003253.1:1750000-1757500 GCA_037957365.1 Torreya grandis
GGTTTGAAGACGTTAAACATAGTAATGTTCATGAGTTGATTCAAAAGGCCTAAAGCAATCTTTTTTTGGGATGACAATTAGATGATTATATATTTAATTCAATTTAAATGTATCTTAAGATTGTAATTAACTTATAATATCCTATATAATATGAAAACCTACATGTTCACTAAGTTGTTAAATGGTTTTACCATACTTAATTCTTGACCTTATAATCAAATAAATTTTTGTACTTAAACCTATGGATACAGAGATATCATTGAATTCAAATATTTTTAAATTCAACATTATGTTAAAACACCCATAGAAATAATTAAAATCTAGTGGATGGTTATTGGTTCAACTAGTGAAGTTGCATGGATCACAAAGAGCCCACTAGGAATCAATTCTTGCTACTAGTGAAACTTGACACATGAAAAGGGACGAGGCCAGGATCGTACCCTAGCCAACTTTGGTGGGAATGGATACCTCTTAGTCCTTGGATCTTATCTAAAAATGACCATATAAAGTAGTGATTCATCAAAAAAAATATTATATTTGAGTAATATAAGAATTAATATGAAAACCAATCGATAAACTTATATCTAGTAAAGCTAGTTAACTTTTAGATAGTAGTAAAATAGTAGCATGAATTATTGAAAACATGTAGACTAAATTTTATAACGAAGGCTAGAGTGAAATTTTTAATAATATCAATTATTTTTTGTTCTTAATCTTTGTTGAACATTATATATGAATATTGAAAATTATTTAGTTAAATATAATTCAATGGCAGTTTCCAGGCCTATACAAATATGCAAAAATAATCCTTCTCATTGAGCTAATAATTAATAAAATTATTAAGGGTATAAAATCTACATGATTTATTTACCCTATATATATATATATATATATATATATATATATATATATATATATATATATATATATATATATATATATATATATTATGAGGCACTATGTAATTTTTAGACAATTAATAGAGTCATGTGTAAAATTAGAAATAACATAGTTAATAAATTAAAACTATATTGAATGTGAATTTTATTTATTTAAAATATCTAATCAATAATATTTAAATATATTTTCATTTTATCCTTGATACCCTGAGTAGCGTCTCATGTAAACTCTATCTTTGTAAATTTTTTGAAGTGATGCTTCTAACAGATAAGCCAAAATTGTTTTTACAAGGGATTTTAAGAAATGTTTCATATTTAAATAATGGGAAATCTTTATTATTATTATGTTTATAGTCATGATTTTGAGTTCGTTGCTTGAAATATATGTTGAATGTGATTGTATATTGAGATTACAATATTTTCAATTCAATGTTAGGATACTTCAAAGGTTAGTCTATTTTAACTATAAAATCATCATAGGAATTAACACCATGTGTAACCTTCAAATTAATTAAATGATTAATTTTTTATTTTTATTCAAATGAGTTTGTTAAAATTCTATTATATATATTCTTGTTTGTGTGTGTACGTATATTTAAGGAGTGAGTTTATGTAAATAGTCAAGCATGGGTTTGAAGGATGTTATTTTTTTTATGTATACTAAAATATTAGAGAAGCCAAAGTAAAACCTTTGACGAGGGTGATAGATATATTTTATCTTAAAATATTGATAACTAGAAATAAATTTCACTTAATGGGATTTGAATAACTTACATAACCTAAGTAAGATGTTTGCATATACATTGACTGTTTTAGTTTGTTTTTTTATACTCTTATGTTACCTTCAAACCTTATGGGATTTTAAAAAACATAGATAATGTAAGGAATATGTTTACAGGTTGAAGGATAATATTGTGTCCCATTTTTTGGTACAAAGGTGATAGCAAAAAAATGAAAATGTGAACATTTCTTAGATTATATACACAATAGTGACTTAATTGTATAAAATGTGAAAATGGTGTAAACTAATGAAATGTTTCATTTTAAGTGTAGATTGAATTTATTATTATTTTGAAATAATTAAAAATAAAAAATAAAAGAGATATTTTTAATACCTAAATACATAGTGTGTATGTTTTGTGTACAAAATGTTTGATATAGCAATGATGACATTTAATAATTCCAAACCCATAGCTAATTGAAAAAATTTACTTTGGAGCATCCTACCTTGAATTTGTCGACCTATTATTTTTATCGAATCAATGAGATTAAACAAGAAAAACATGAGAAAATATAATACTTAGGTTTACTTTACATTTTTTCTTTTTTGGATCCATCTTTCTTTTCAACACTTTACATTTTCAACATTTGCTTTTTTTTCATTTTTTCTTTGTAAATTTGCCTCTTTAGGGTTTCTTCCAAAATTTTTTAATGGATAAATGCATTACTTTATAATTTCCCTTTTGGGGAAATTATAGTCACTTTTATAAATTTACAATTTTCCTTGTTTTGGGTAAAACTGTGTGCCATTTATAATTTTACAATTCCTTTGTATTGGGAAAATTCTGAGATCAATAACAATTTTATAATTTACATATATGTAATTTGAAAATTTTAAAATTTAGAATTATAATTCATAGTTGGATTTACCCTAATTAGTTCCCTTGGGGAAATGGAAACTCCAGCTATAATGTGAAATTTGTAAAATTTCAAAATTTCAAATTATATTTGGAGTTTCACATTCCCTTAAATGTTCCTTTTAGGTAATATATAACTCCAAATTGAATTTTTAATTTTTAAAAATTGTAAATTGTATTTGGGGTTCCCATTTCCCTCAAAAGTTCATTTTAGTGAATCTATAATTCCAACTTCAAATTGTAATTTTGTAAAATTGTAGAATTACAGTTGGTTGTGGAGGTTCCCCCTTGTATTAAGGCCACCTTTTAGCTGAAATTAATAGGGGGTTTGTGAGACCTAGGTACAATTCAAAATATACACTGGTGTAAAATTAAAAATTTGTATTTCTCCTCTAATTCTCTCTAAAACTACTTTTGGTTTGACTTTTCTTCCACCTTCTTTGACTAGAAAGATTAGGAGAGTTAACCACAAATTACAAATTTGAATTTTACAAATTGATTCTCCCATAAAAATCTCCCAATGACTTTGGGAATCACATCTACAATTTTTGAAAATTACAATTTCTTTGATTTTTCAACTCAACTCCATTCTTGCAACCTCATTGAGCAGAGTGCCTTATAGAAAATTATCAGAACCCAACTCTTTCTCAACTTGATATATCGAATAAAAAATTATTCTTCTCTACATAATGTATTTTAACTTGAAACATTCACCAATGGAAGTATGAGAGTAAAATCATTTTCTCTAGGGTTTGAATCTTCATAAATTTGTGATTATTTTGCTTTACGACCACTTTCTACCTACTATGCTATATGTCAATTATCCTTGCAATTTTACAAGTATTAAAACCCCATGACCAATCGTACATAAAAGGGATCACATTAAAATGTGTTAGCAAGCATAAGTATCCATAGCACATGCCCTCAAAATTAAGCACTAAGGTGGATCCTATGAATTAGAAACATAAACAATTTTATGTTACAGAATTTGATTTGCAACATTACCAAATTAAAATTTGAAATAAATGTAATTCTAGACTAACCATCACACTTAATTTATAGGAAACTATATCACACATCCACACACATGGGCGTCCATATAATACCTACAATAACAGGTCTTGTCAATCTATGGTGGGATTGGCTTGATTTTAGTTCCAAAATTCTATTCAATTCAATACAAATTAAACTGACCCTTATATGTGATCACATTTATAACAAAACCTAGATGACCAAACCTTCCATATTTCCCTACCTTGTGCCAATATGTTTCTAAATTTCTAGGAAAGTTGAAGATGATAACAAAATTGACTGCTTAAATATCAATGCCACTTATAACTATATTTAAAGACACTAGATTTATATAGGTACCACTATGAAAATCATGGAAGACTCTATTATGATTGGACTGTAAAATATTTGCATGGCAATGAGGAACAAAAACCATTTGTGGAAAGTCAAACACATTGACCCTTTTTTACCATCATCAACCATAACATTGAATTTACTACACTTACACATATGAACCCACATTTAATACAAAATCATTGCAAGATCTTGGGTGACTGAGATTGTAAGAAAATGATTTATCCCACAGGGGAAAGATAATAAGTTGTAATAAACCTACTTTAAATCCACTCTTCTCCTTAGTGGTAGGTAAAAAAATGAAGGGCCACTTCTAATTACAATGCCATCTAAACAATGATGCATACCCTTCACATTAGCCAGATGAGAATTTGACCTATTTTCATACCCATTAGATTTTTACTTCCCATTTTATGTTCTTTATTCCTAGTTGGATCTAGAAGTGGGAGCATAGATTATAATTTTCAATTTGCTATGTTCTAATTTCACTTCAACCACCTATTTTTGCCATCCATCTTTTGCTTTCTTTCTATAGGATGTGGAACCATGGAAACAATTATAAATTTAGTAATTTAATTGAGTGTGGTGTTGTTCTATGATAGTTTTCCTATGGAGTTCTCCTATCTCATTTGCACTTGATTTTTTAACCTGAGACTTACGTCAGAACTATTGGGTACATTTTTTTATTATTTATTTCGCACATACTTCTGACCAACTTTGACACCCTCACTTGAAATTAGATTTATTGATTTTGGTGCTTTAAAATCCTAATGTAAATTTAGACAAACTTTCCAATTTTTAGCTTTTGAAGTCAACACATTGATCTCTACCATGCTTCCACACATCCTATTTAGAAATAAAAATATGACTTTATTTTATCTATTGTTATGTCCTCCCATATTTTAGGGATCTTTTATGACATGGAGATGCATTAATTTATCTTATCCACCTATGTAGGTATTATGGTGTGGGTTTGCATTTTTACATGGCTTCACCTTCCATGGGTCTCGATGATTTGTTGTCTTTAAAACATTATTTTATTCTTTAAAACATATTGTATTTGTCTAACTATTGCCCCAACATAGACATCAATCTTCCACCACGGATCTTTTTGCGAAGATGGTGTGAGGAAAATGTGGAGTTCTAAGTCTTCATACATAATACAATAAGATTTGTAGAAGATTTGGATGATTATAAATATGATTTTCCCCTTATTTTAGAGTAGTCTTCAGGTCATCCATTTATTCTCTCTTTTCACCTTTTCATTTTTTCAACTATTGACAAGGGAATCATTGACACTCTTTTCAAAGATTTATCGAGTTTCAAATGGCACTAATGCTTGATCTGGGGGATCTTCACATAAAAAAATGTTATTAAGAATGTCAACTACTCCTTTCAACTACCATTCCATTTTTGTTGTTTTTTCCTTACACCATGTAAGCCTTTTAAAACATGGAAATATTAAAAGTTAATTAAACAAGGAATTCAGAGGGATCACAACAAGGCAAGAATGGAAACAAGGGATTTTAATTAAATTTAGGAAAAAATAGGACCTCTTGACCTCAGGTGAACACTTTTAGACAAAAAGTGGCCTAAATAATTTACGGACTTATAAACAATAAGGACACAATTACTTATTGTAATCTTGGGAACTAATTTAGGTAATAACGTAAAAATAATGTATAATATAAATTTAATCTAAGACATGTATAGTTAATATGATCATAAACTATCAAATATCCTATATATATATACACAATATACGATCAAGATGTTAATAATACATTATTTTGAAATATTATATAGCTTAATAGTATAGTATTCATGGAATGATAACACATATAAATACTATGAATTATGTATATAATTTCAGTAAAATGCATGTGTGATAGAAAAAATATATGATATCAACTAATCATTCAACAAATAAGATAATAAAATTATGCAAACTAAATCTATAATCATGATTCAATATTGATTTTTTTATATTTTGAATAGTTTGTACTTTTACAATATTTGTATATTTTTATTACTTTTTAAATTTGGAAAATAAAAATATGAGTCAAAATTTATAAATTAGAAGAAAGGTGAGGGATATTAAAAATATGATACTTTTTTCAATGTATAATATTCACTAAAAATTTATTTCATGGACATGTATGAGTAAGATGGCCCCACTATATATGAATTTTAACATTAAAAGACCTAAAAGGGATATAATTGAGTATTCAAAGGAGTGATTTTAAATCCTCATTTAATAAAATGTACACTTATTAAAATATGTATTAAGTATGACAAATATACTAGAGGAAAAGAAATAATTTTCATGAATAATTGTGATTTCCATAATGAGACTAAGTAAACCATCTAAAATTGGCAATATTAAGGCTTTGTGTGTGGTCTACATTTTACTTGTGTGTGAAATTTTTGAATGGAAGGGAAATTCCAACTGTGTTAAATCATGCCAATCATTCTTGAATATTACTATATGTGTTTGTGTTAGTACATATTATGTAAACATGGAGATACCTTGAATAATATGGTAGAATTTATAATTATTTTAAACTATTCAGATCTAGAGAGTGAAATAAAAGAGCTAAGAGGACAAAAATTACTATCAGGGAAGGACTTATAAATATTTATCAAATAGATAAAAAATTTAAGTAGTAGAATAAAATGATGAACTAATGAAGAATCTATGTACCATCATATTTTTTATTTTTTATGATTTATTTACTTTTCTATTAAGTGTAAACTTGATTAGATGTAGACACCTAGATATGTTGAAATCAAAATTGATCATGTCATGTTTGGCCTTATTTTACTTCAATTAATTTATGGACTTAATCATGGCCTAATTTTTAAAATTTATATTTGTCACCTACAAAAAATGTTCTAAAATCAAAAAACATAGATAAGAATCTATAAGGATACATGCAGACCCAAAAAACTACACATTTTATTAAGAAACTTAAATTTATTTTAGGGGTCAATAATGGCATGAATTTTATACCCCTATAAGATGTTTCTCTCATTTGTCTTATGATTGTAAAATTTTAAAATTATAACCTCTACTACTTGACCATTTTTTAATATGACTCTTAGCATGTGGTTCTCCATTTTGGATTGATATAAAAACACACTTAAGTGAATAATTATATAACTTAGAAATTTAAATATAGAAGCATACTTAAATTGTTGAAAATTGACAAAGGATTACCTATTATTCTCAATGGTTATTCTAATCATTTCAATTAATATGAAGCTACGCCAAAATATTATTTTACTCATGCCAATGTAATTAATGATTAATTATTCAATCCATCCTTATATGCATTCATATAATGAAATAATTACAATCATATAAAACACTATATGTGGGATAACTAGATGGGGTTGAATTCCCTCTATGGATTATTGGATACATTAGAAACATTTAATAATCATGTGGGTGATTGGGATAATCTAAACCCAATCAAAATCCACATTTTTATATTTGTAGGTTTTCAATCACTATAATCCAATTAGGGTTTCAATATTTTAAAATGTATCTAGGTCTTCTTCACACTTATGAAGGTAAAATATTTGTATAAATATCT
>JARHVA010003253.1:1762500-1840000 GCA_037957365.1 Torreya grandis
GAAGTCAAGCATAACATTGGAATATGAGTAGTTATTTACACAAGTTGCTATGATGATTTTTATACACCCTCTTTAAGGGCTTATTGTGACCAAAGAAAATGAAAAAGCCTATGAATATTTAATAACAAAAATATATAGGTTCCTCTTAATGAAATAAATTGGTCAATACTTATATGCCCACCCAAATCAATTACCTCTTTGTTATCTTTCACTCAAAATTAATATAATAAACATGGAGATGATAGAACATCTAAATAATAAATCGATTCCATTAGTAATTTTGATTAATATCTTAACAAACCTATCATAAGTGTTACTTCCTTAATAATCAATATTATTATCACATATATCATATAACTATATTTATTTAACTAAATGGATAGTTTACTTAAACATTATGATCAATAAATCTCTTTTGTTGAGTGTGTTAGTTATTTTTAGTTCACCTCATTATTGAGTGATCTAGTTTTGTTTAAGAAGTTAACTATATTTAATTTTCATCACCCTATTTTAAATCATATTCTCCAAGCATTTCAGACCTTATATGGAGTTATTACTTAATTATAAACATTTTTTCAATATCTATAAATACTAAAGATTAATTTATAATAATATAAAGATAATATTTGGTGTTTGCTCATCTTTGTGATCCTTTTCTTCATCATATCATATCTTAACCATGGATCTCTAAACATTATTGAAGATTGTAGCGAGAGTAGAAAATAGAGAAGAAGAATGTGCACTCTCACTCCCTTTAATATCTATTTTATCCTAATTGGTAATGTATTGAGTTTTTAGAACTCAACTCTACATTTCTTTTTCATAATAATTCAATTTTACTAAAATATTATTTTTCATTGATTGTTAAAATTTCTCATTTATACGGATATTATAATGTATCATTGTAACATTTAAAAATTATATTATAAGGTTTCATTGGATTTGAACATAACATTTGATTCATATTTATAATCAACTAGTTTTTATTTTATTTAAGGCATAATTATATGAATTGGAATGTTGAAGTTGCATGTTAATATTTTAATCTCTGATGATTTTGGTAAAGTATTTTATAAAAGAAGAAGAATATCATCTTTACATCAACACTATGAATAAGAAGTATTCCAAATTACATTAAAATTATTTAGGTACCATAACCTCCATTATTTTTTTACTAAACACAAATCATCTCATGGTTTTTCAAAATCCACCTCAAATGTGTCATGAAAGTTGAAGGCACTAAAACCACCTCTTATATAAAATCATATTTAAAAAAAGGTATTGAAAAAGGGTATGGTTTTAATAATTTTAACATTTAAATAACTATTTTATCCTTTATGTGTTTGAAGTGATTCATATGGGAGTTAGGAAAAAAAAATTATTGATGAAACCTTGCCAACATAAGGTCTAGAAATGAAACCATAGGACTACCTCTTTAGTAAAATTTGTATTTATGAAAAATATACCAGAGCTAGGAAAATACAAAAATGGGTGTATTTAAAACCTTTTTCTCATTGAAAGAAACTATGAAATTATTTATTTTGCTCCAAATAGAGGGGGAAACATTTTATTTTCATTCTTTTTTTTCAAACATAATATAAATTGAAAAATATAGTGTAAAACATTAATTTTCTAAGAAATTTAAATATTGAAACAATAATGTAATGAATATTATTAACTTGTAACATTTGGTGAAATCTATGTGTATGGCTCATGTCTATAAGTAAAGTTATTTTACTTTAAGCTACTACATACATATACTAACATATCTACAACATAAATTTTTGGAAATCATCTCTATAAATTGTGAGGGAGAAATAAGGTTCATAAATTTTTATTAAGCCATTACTCTGTTACCCATTCTCCATAATCAATCAGTGTAAACCCGAAGTTTTAGAAAATTAATTTATATATATAATTTACATTCACGTAAATTAATTTCCTTCTAAACATGTGTCACTTAGATGATGAATCGTTCTCATGTATTTTGTTTTTACCATGTATTAGTCTCTCTCTCTTATTTATGTTAACATCTCTTTGATGTACTTTTTGGTAAATATAAGATACCATATTCTTCCATGTACCAATATGTATATAGGATGGGCATGTATATCAATAGGTTTATAATATTAGACTAATAATATATTGATATGTGAACTTGTTTGGTGTGATAAGGAATAAATCCATCTCCCATACTTTGTGCACAACATGGGAAATGGTGTGAAATTATTTCTTCCAAATTCATAGCTCTTACATGGATCTAACTATGCATCATGGAAATAAAAAACCAATACTTATTTGGAATATGATGACATCCATAATGTATTTGATGGATCCACAATTATTAAACATGTTGTAACAAGAAGAGCCCATGTATCATGAGTAAGACAATGAATACCATGAATATTATTCCAATTTAATGGAAATAATAAGAAAAAATTCTTCAATAACAATTGAAATAAATAAAACTCAAAGACCTCACTAGGGTATTCAAACAAGCAACCTTGTCCTATTTGAAAGGGAATAATATAAAATATTTTTGGCTTAATGGTTTGATACAAGGTTCTTTAAGTAAAAATTACAATCAATATTACTTAAATAATAAGTATAAAAATTCCCATGGATATAAAAATTTAACTTAAAAATCAATCTCACCCAAATTAAGATCTAGTATATTGACATTAGAAGCCCCTATAATGTGACTAGAAAATAGGACAAGTTCATCAATTTATAACCTTCAACCACTAAAAAATGTGTTACATTGGGTGATGAAACTTATTCAAAAGTATAAATAATCAATCATATTAAACGGCCTCACAGAAAGCAAACCTACACTATCATAGGAGTCATCTATGTTCCTGAACTCACTAATAATTTTATCTCATTAAATTAGTTGCTTGATCATAATCTAACATTTTAATTTAATTGTAAAATTTATGATAGATAATTTATAATTTGAGATAAATATATAAAGTATATAAATAATTCACATTGATAAGGCATTTCTAAAATATTTTAGCTTGAATTTATTTCAATAACCAAACAAGCTCTAATTAGAAAGGATAAAAAATCAACTAACTTGTGGACTAATAAATATCAACATGCAAGTTTGATAGAATCCATATTTTTTTATCTTCAATAAATAATCATTATTATAAAATATATAAAATATAAAATTCACTTTTCTCATTACTTTCAACAAAACATACACACTTATTCAACACTTTGCAAAGCTTAAATTTTTTCACAATAATGAGGCTCTTTTACAAACCTTACGCACAAAAATATTATCTCCACTTCTAGCCTATAAAATAAAAGTAACATAACACTTTTATATAAACTCAATAATGAATAAAGAGAGATAAAACAATAAGGAGTTAGATAAATGTGTCATACTCCATATTGGGGAAACACGAAGGAATAGTTAAAGTTGTATCCGACATGTGCCAAGGGTCAAAATAAAGGAATATTCTTTGAAAAAATATGCAACATCATGTGCCCTAAAGATATGGTTTTCCACTTCACATGCGTGAAAAGTATAAAATAGTGGTTTGTTTGTCACCTATATGCACAAGAGTCAAAATTATAAAGAATCACCATTTGACATACTAGAACACTTCATAATCATGGATCCACACTATAATTTAGTCATACATTTCAAACAAAATCAAATATCCCATGTTCATTGGTATATAAATGCATCCCATGCCACCTCATCAAAATGAATAGTATCTACCACCTCATTAGCATGAATAGTTAACTACCACCTCATTTGGATGAATAATGATCTCATATTTATATCATTTTGCTCCAGTTATTCATCTCATATATGTTGATCTAATTTCACTCAAAACATTTATAAGTGGTACATAAATAAAATGAACACACAAACACACACCGCTCTTTTATTAGTTGATGCAATATTACATGAACCCTTAGATGATTATACATCAGTGTTTTGAATATATTTTTTCTCTTAGACAAAATAATATTGTTATATGATTGCCACTCTTGAAAAGTAAGATAGAATATCTCTTCTAAAGTTCTTAGATGGAAAGGAACACCAGGATCCATTCCTAAAGAATCCAAATAAAGCTAGAGGACCACTGGATCTAATTCATAATGGTTTTTGTGAAAAATGTCTAAAATCTCCAATGAATATCAATAGTTTTTAGCTCTTTGATTACTACTACTATTTATAAAAATTGTGGATATATCTACTTAATATAAAGGATATAACTTTTAAAGATTTAAAAGAGTTAAAATATCTTATTGAATATCAAACTAGTCAAAAAATCAAAGTAATATACTCAAATCAAAATGTAAAATTTTTCGTTTGTGTATTCTAAGTCTATTTTAAAAGAATAGGAGATTTGATGACAAGTAATGACACCCTATAGTCCACTACTTAATGGATTTGTAGAGTGGAAAAACATGACTATTATTGAAATCGTGTTTTTATGATTAAAGATGTAGGTTTGACCAGAACATATTGGGTAGAAGAAAATAAAATAGTAGTGTACCTAATAAACATGGCATTGACATTTCCACTTGAAAACATGACTTGATAGGATGCATAGGTAATAAATAAATCATCAATTTCTCATCTTTTTGTTTTTCAAATCAAAGTACACATGTTAGTTCATAAGAAGAAAATATAAGTTGTAAAATATGTCAACATATTTAATCTATCTTATGTATAGTGAACACTCAATGAATACAAAGGCAAAAAATAATATATACAAGCAAGGATACTAAGATTTATAGTATAGGTTCCTCATGCACACCCATATAAAATTAATTTAGATAAAATATAAAATAAATACCTATAATGTATTAAAAATGTGTATAACATGGTCATATTAATGATAATAGAGATGGTGATAATCAAACTCAGCAACCCACATTTCAGTTAATTCAAAAGTGCTTTACAAAGTTTATTAGATATGTAAAATTAGATGACATTCTAAATATATATATTCACGAACCAATAACTCATATAAAATACTAATAATATTTAAATATCATGTTAATTATTAAAGTTTTTTATATAAAATATATCTTGATTCAATAACTTGAAAATAATCCATGGAGATTAAACACTAGTTCTTGATGAAGAACAACACATGATAGCTTGTAGATATTTAACCATGAAATAAGATAATTAAACTCGAATGGGTTTTAAAAATCAAGTACAAGGAATATGGTAGTATATAAAATCATAAGGAAAGAATCATAGCTAAGGGGTATTCTCAAAAGGAAGGCATTGCTAATGATGAGACTTATTCCCATGGCCAATATCAAGACTATCAGAATGACATTTACTCTAGTTGCATAACATTTTTTGAAAGTATGCCAAATGGATGTAAGAATTACCTTTCTCAATAGAAATCTTAAATATGAATTCCACATGGTTCAACTAAAACATTTGGTCACAATAAATCAAGAAACAAAAGGTGTGGATACTCATAAAATCATTATATGGTCATTAATAGGAACCCTAACAATGGAAGATAAAAATTAAAGGGCATCTCATTCAAAATAGTTTTAAGAGGAATATTTATGATCCAAGTTTATACCTCAAATATTATGAGGAATTTTTTATTGTTTTAGTCTCTATCAAATATCTAGTAGTCATTTTAAGTTTAGTAAGTATGATAATGCAATAAAGATAAAACTAATTTATTATTTGACAAGATGGATCTCAGGGTGATCAATTATTGTCTTTTTTTGGAAGTAATAAAAAAATAAAATTAAATATTTTTGAATCAAATGAATAATAGCACCTCCATTCTTGATAAATTCATGATGAAGTATTTCAAACCTATTACTACACCTATGGAGACAAGGCTTCATTTATCTCTATCAAATCCATAATTTTACGTAAATACAACTCTCTATCGATATTTCATTTGAATTCTCATTTACTAAACTTATAACAGGAATAATATTAGTTATGTAATGACCTATCTCTCAATATTCATGCAAGATTAAAAAATAAAGTCACTAGAAATTATAAAATTTCATTGTCAAATATAAGAATGGTACAATTGACTTTAGCCTAGATTAAAATAATAATGATAATTTTTCTTTGACAAGATACACAAATTAAGACCATTATGGAAATATTTATGATAATAAATCTACATCTAGGTAAGTATTTTATTTGTCTTATGCTCAAATATAATGGAGAATATGAAATAAAATGTTGTCTCATATTTTTATGCTGAATAAAAATATTATGTAATAAGAAGGGTTGTCTATGAAGAAATATGGTTACATCGCATACTTGAAGGTTTGGGTGTTTAATATAAGCAACTTATCAAAATGTATTGTGATAATGAAGGTGTAATTATACTTGTTCATAATCTATTACTTCTAGAGCAAGGACAATGAATTAAAAAGTCATTAGATACATAAACATGTTCAACAACATAAATCCATCTCTAAATTTGGTTGATAAGATAACAAAATTCATAAAACATCTTACACATTAAAAATTTGAGGCATTTTAAGTATCTCTTACTTGTTTATTTGATACCATTCTAAATTAAGGGCAAAATGACAGAACTATATTTACATATCTTTTTAGTTAGTTCAATTCATAATTATTCTCAATAAAAATATTTTTTAATTGTGATAATTATTGTAGTTCACATTTAGCTCACCTTAGTTTAACTATCATGTGATCTACTTATTTTCAGGTAGTTAATTATAGTTGATTTTCATCTCTCTATTTTTAATGATATTAATCACTCCTTTTGGACCTTATCTAGAGTTCTAACTTACCTATAAATAGATGAATAATATCTATCAATATTTTTATTAAATTTATAATAATAATAATAATAATAATAATAATAATAATAATAATAATAATAATAATAATAATAATAATAATAATAATAATAATAATAATAATATTAAATTTGTTGTTTATTCAACTTTGTGATCAAGTGTTTTCATCAATCTACACCACTAGGTTTAGGGGAAACACAAGGATTCCAATAAATATCTATGCACATGTGTAGCCAAATGACTCACGTGAAATATTTGATAAATAAAGATATTAAAACACCTAATATGCCATATAAAAAATACTTCATGAAAACTATTCAAAATTTTCATTCTATGTTCTAGTAGTAAGATAAAATATATAATAATTTAGTCAATCGATTGAATCACATGGATTATTTAATAATTTTTTAGGACTTGATATTACGACATATATTTTACCTATAGAATTTTTAGAACCTAAACATACATTTTTCAAATGAGAAGGAGATACATAAAAACTTATTTGATCATTTATGCCCCATGTTTGGATTATACTTTCAATATTAAGTATCTAACAATGTTATTTTTAGGAAGCGTAAAAGAATACACCTTACCTTGGTTTTATAATATGCCTGTTTAATCAGCTAAATAATTCCATCTATTAGTAGATAAGTTTATTAAGAAATATTCTATAAACATTGACAAAAATATTTCTTATGCATAAATTTATAAACTTAAGCAATGAAATATTTGGCCTATTATTTATTATGTAGTTTGTTACAAGACCATGTCGACCAAAATGCCTAACACCCAATAATGAATTGATACATGTTTTCAAAAAAATATTAATTTCATATTCACATGAGTCAATAATTTTATATAAATTTATATCATTTTATTAATTTTGACATGAAATAATAAAAATGTAATTAAAACTAATTACTTTTAACAAGCTCAAATATGTGCACCTACATATAATTCAACTTCCACATAAAGCTTTTAGAGGAAAAAATATAAAAAATAGAAACCAAATAATACTAAATGTGATGCAAAAATCATATTCAATGTTGTACATAAACCTTTTAATAATATGGTTTTATTAGACTAATCAAGAAATAAATTATGCAGATTACCATAATCACCTTAAAAGTTATAATAAAAGTTTCTTGTGTGCAATTTCATTACTCTTCCTCTACCACTAAAACATGGTATGAGTAGATATAAAATTAAATCATTTCATAACAATGCATATTGTGATTATCATAAATTCAATGGCCATTCTATGAATAGATGTTTAAATCTCAATAAATTAATTCAATATCTTAGCAATAACAATTTCATGGAGCTAGCCACTCCTATAATTGAAATTAAGCCTAAACATAATGAAAATACTAAATTGAATATTTTTAGTGATCCATTTATAAATTAGTGAATGATTAATCATAATCTAATAATGTATCATACATATAATTCAAACCAACCTCATGGGTCATATGATCATCTATTAGATGGAATTATTGGTATAATTGTTCAAACTACTCAAGCATGTCCTATGATAACATTTGATTATAGTGAGAGAGTTTCTGATTATGATTTTCATTCATTATTTTTATGATAATATATTGGTAAATAAACCATGTCCTATGGTTACACACATTTCTAGTATAAACAACAATACATATTCATGAAATATATTTCATTTGTGTGTTATATTTTTCATACATGTGCATTACATACATTTTAAAATGTATATTTGATGACACAAGAATGTACAATCATTCATTTGAATATATATTATAAAACCCACATGATCTTCAATTACATTATTGTGGAGGAATCTCACTCATACATTGCCATCCCATGATATTTAATGCATCATTTACTTTGACATATGTTGTAAATATTTTGGATCACTTCCCCTTCTTTTATTTCCAAACCATAGTTTTCACCTACTAGTTTATATGGTTATTTTTTCAAAATTACAAAAAAATGAAATATTTATAAAATACATAAACATTCAAAATATTCAAAAAGTCAAAAATTTTAGACCTATACATTATTATACATCTATTTTTTGTAATTTGAATATATAATTATGTTAATATTAGTGTATATCATACTCTTTTATATTACAAAATATTTTCACTAGTACTTATAAGTGCTATGGAAGACATACAATTCCACATGGTTAAATAATTTGGACTTACCTCTACCCAATAGCCATGGTAAACTAGGAACAACTTATCTATAGGTTATAGTATTTAAAGTGTTACCGCTATATTAAGTCATACAACATTGAGTTATATACATTTTTGAAAATTATTTATAAGACCATTATGTACATAGATACATTATTTTATAAAAGATGACCACATTACATATATATGGTGTAAAGCATTCTTTCTAGTTTTATTCTCCATTAATGGTATTAGTTTTACATAGTATATTATAATTTTTTTTAATGTTATATATGGACCTTGGCCATTGTGTAAAAATTGATTGAACATATTTATGATATATTAATATGATTGTGTAACATTTGGTTATGCTGATTACTTAAGGCCCTCGGCCCTATATTCCATATGAAATTTGAACATGACCTTTTTTTGGATAAATTATTGATGTCTTTTGTGTGTGGACCTTGGACTTTTTATTTTAATATTAAATTTCAAGACTTATTAACATGTCACTTGCGTGAATCCTTTAGCTTTATGGTGTGACATTGTGCTTGTTATGTTTCTATGCTTATTGAGATTGTTGATTTTCATGAGTGTCACAATCCATATCATGGACTAACTATTACATATGTAAATATTAAAAATATCATTATGAGCTTTATAAATACATTTATCTATATTTTGACACTTTAGGCCTTGTCTCATATGTTACATACATGTTTTGAATTATTTATATCTTAGTATGATAACATAAATTTTCCACATATGCTTAAATATTTAATAATTACATGTTGATACACTTGATAAATTTAGAATTTTCATTCATATGAGTAACTTTCATGATACTTCCCTAACCTCAAAATGAGGTAATTTTGGTTTTATTTTCATATAAAATAATTTTTCAAATAATGCCAAAAGATAACAAATTCATTTATGGTATAGAATATGAAGTCATATTTTGTACATATGTAATCACATTATAAGATCAAAGTATAAATTATTACATGTTGGCTGAATGATTAAAATTCATCTCCAAGCTTTGAACATAATTTGTAATTTTGCATCTACATACATTTTCATATATTATGATTATCATATAGTTAATGATAGATATTTTGTGCCATAATTTCTATATTATTTGTTATTTTACATCATTGTAGGGGAAAAAATGTTCTTCATTTTATTATGATCACATATTCAATAACTAATGAATAATGTGACAATTGAATCTATTATCCATCTACAATGGTTGGTTCAGTTAATGTTCATAATGCACAAGCTAGAGATTTAGTGCCCTCTAATGTCAACGCTTGAGAATATATTGTAGATTCTAAAACATTTTTATTTTAAGGTAACAAATTAAAAAAAATGTAAATTTATGTTTTGTTAATCCATCAATGGGTTATTTTATCTAGTCATGTTCAATCCATATTTTGTCTTTATCACATTCTATTTGCCATTGGTTCAAGAAAATATAACCAAGTGTTTCAAAGAAAACACCAATGATGTAAGGATTTAGGGAAGCATCATCTTCAATAAAAATTATAAAATAAATATTTGGTTCCACGCATATAGGTGTATTCCTCACTTTTTTCCTTTTTAAATTTTAAATCTTCAAATTTCAATCTGCTTAAAAATTTAAATAGAAAAAATTACAACTTTATGAGTTGTTAAAGAGTTTCCTAAGTTAAAGTGGCCAATAAAAATGAAGTATCCACTCAATGGAAAATTATTTCATAAACACTCTAGAATATATATAATTTTACTATAATATTATCATTTTTATACTAATGATGGTGGTGGGAGGGGGGGGGGGATGTAATCACTCAAATCTAGTCATGAATACTTGATAATATTAGTTTTGGCCAAATTTTACTTGAATTGAATTGAGCACATAATATGGACATATTTCACCAGTTAAATATATCCTAGTTACTTACATGGACATATCCATTTCTCTATTTTTATATTACACCTATAAAAGTTTTCTTAATTTCTAAGAATCTCACTATGCATCAACATAAACATCCTTGATCTTTAATTTCAAATGTTAACCTTTAGGGTAAAACCGACCCATATGGGTTAAAAGTGGTGATCTACCTTGACCATGTTATTTGATCCCATCCATCAAATTAAAACAACCTTTTTTAAAGGTTAAAACATTAATTACATGTTTCTCTTATTTATAGGATAGGTATCATTTTTTCTTTCCCCTTTTGGATTATTATAAAGGCACATCTAGTTCATATATTCTACTACATGGAAAACATCACTATTGAATCAAACATATAATATTACACATTGACAAAATCTTTCTTATTACTTACAAATCTATTTATAATCATTTAGATTAACCCTTACACAAGTGAAGATCTATTTTAATTCAATCTAATTGAAGAATCATCAAGTATTCATGCCATCTCTATACGGGTACATATAGTCAATGGAACATAATAATATAAGACACTCTAAGTGGTATAAATATGTTGTTTTGATTTACCTTTTAAAATTATTAGATAGATACAAAGTGATCAGTAATCATGGGGATTATTGGGGTCAACTCAACCCATTCCACTTCCCCGTTTATCTTTGTAGTTTCCAACTATTATAATCCCTATTAAGGTTTTAACTCTGAATAAGTCATTTGTTTTGATCTTAAGGTCAAATTCACATATTTTGGAATGTTTTAAGCATGTACATCTAATTTTCCCTAATTTTCCTAATTTTTATTAAAGGATAGAATCTTCTAGGAGAGGAAATTAGTGGTAGTAAATCCTTCCACTTTCCAGTCACTTATGATCCTAATCATTGTCAATGATAGTTTCAGTTGCATTCTCATAATTGATTCAAATATGATAATTCCTCCATGTCTCACTCAATCACAATCAACCTATAGGAACAAAATTTATGTCCTTTTATTTTTTCATAGCTAGTTTATTTAATTAATTCATGTTTCCTTACTTTTAGTAATTTTATTTTATTTTTATAAATGCGAGTTATTTTATAACATTTTATATATTTATATTCATTTTATCTTTATTAGAGTTTATAAATAAATTAGTTAAAAATTTTGATATAAAAAGGGATATAATGAAGATATTATAAAAAAAATTGGTAGACTTGAGAGGATTTTCAAATTATAACCCCATATAGAGAGTAAAATTAGCCACCCATTTGAACCTAAGGTGGATGCTCCAGAGGTGGATGGGGACTTGTTGAAAGATATTAATTTTAGTAAGACAATGATGCAAATACTCTTTAGTGGGTCCAAATAACTCTGATAATTTTTTTCAAAAATAACTATGAAAATAAAATAAAAAATCATTCTCTACAACATGTTTAGGATGGGCAAGACATTTCAAGGTCAAATAATAATGTAACAAAAAAATTTATGAGGTAAATATAAACAATGTGTTGACATTAATAATTATTCATAGTCATCTTTGATTAGGAACCATTTGCTAGATGTTAGTGATGGTGGTGTGTTTGATATTCAAATCAAAATTTTTGTCAAAAATAACTTAAAAAATATATTGGTAAAGCTTCATGATTATATTTAAATATGAGTTTTGAGTAGGAAAGATAAATTCATTGAATATTTTACATTTTTTAGTATGGGATAGGGTTTGAATAATTTGTTTATAAAAATCTCAAAGAATATATTTAATGGAATAACATCATAGAATAAGTTAAGAGGTAGCCATCTATGATCTGGTATACATAATGACTGACATATTAGTATTAGTCTCATACATTGTATTGATTTGAAGCCTACCAAAAATGATGATAGTAACATTGAAAATAGTGTTTAAATCTATTTTTTATCTTCTTATGTTTTGTTTTTATTCTAGGATTGGTTGATACTTATCTATTTTTTTGCTCATAAAACCTTGTGACATTTAATGTGTAATTTTCCTTACTATTTTATATTTATCATTGGAATTTATTGAAACTATGATTTTCCATGAAATATAATCTAACCATAATTTTTTTTATATACTGATACAATTTATTACATAATAGGTGGTTGTGATTTATTTTTTAATATTTTTCCCTTTAATATAAATACAAATCTGTATAAGGAGTTCTACTAATTTTTCTACCAATTTATTTTTCTATTTCCTCAAATATTAATATTTAATTAAAATTTCGTATACATTTGGTATCTTTTACAATTTACAAAAATTGGTATCCAATTTTAATAATTATATAATTAAAAAACAAATAAAAATCATAATAAAATTACATCTATTAGAATTATGTTGTCCTTTTTTACCTAATCAACACATAATATTCAATTTTAAAGAGAGAATATTTATGGTTTATCTTGATTCTAGCATGTGTCATGAATCAATATGATAATAGGTGAATAAACTGAGTCAATTACATGAACACCTAACAATTCATTAAAATATTCCATTGAAAACCTTTCTTTCAAAAAAAGACATGTA
The DNA here is from genome assembly GCA_037957365.1 of Torreya grandis. Lineage (NCBI taxonomy): Eukaryota > Viridiplantae > Streptophyta > Pinopsida > Cupressales > Taxaceae > Torreya > Torreya grandis. The sequence continues at coordinate 1,775,906 of JARHVA010003253.1, forward strand.
TGCCTAACAAAAATGAGACTATTTGGCCATATTTACGTAGAAATTTTGATTTAAGTTTATCTTACTAGATAATGGTTTCAAAAATATTTAAATATATGAGCATTTTGATTTGACCAATCATTTATTATAGAAAAAAAATTAAGGAAAAAATAAACTAAAAAAATAAATTAAATAGATAATATTTGCATGCCATGGAATAGAAAAAATGGAAAAATAAAAATGTAATCTTAAGCTACTAATGAAATTAAGTTGACCAAAACTAAGCTTATTATAATTTGGCACTATGAAATGTACAACTTGAAAATGAATTTTTAATTAAATAATAAATATTTTTACAATAATTGCATAATGGTTTCATTCCCAATATTTGACTTATAAATATTTCATATATGATAGCTAGTCATCGACAATCTAAGAATAAACTATCTAAAATGCCTTTTCAATCTCCACTTTCATATCAAATAATCAAAATATTTTCTAGGTTTATGAATCTCACATTTCCAAACTGAGCCTTTCTACCACAATGAAAAAACAATATACACAAATATTTTTTTATTAGAAATATTATTATAAATTTGACTAGCATTAACTATATACTTAAAACTTGGTTTCTGCATATGAATCTATCAAAATACCTAATGTTTAAAACCTAAAATGGAATGAAAAGGCCACCTAAAACCACTTTCTAATTTCCACTATCATCTTAAACAATAAAAATATATGACATTTCCACATTCATAAATGACCTTGTCATTGTGTAGTTGATCAATGGTCCATGTATGAAATTAGAGGATGAATATAATTGCTTTTCTTTTCAATATCAATTATAATATTAAAGATTAAAAATTATTATATTACCAATGGTAAAAAAATCAAACCATAAACATAGATGTTTTCAAGGTTGATTTCTTTCACCATTGCATACCAACTTTTATGCATTAGGGATAGAGGCAACTATCCATATATATTTGGTATTAAAAACCTTGTTAATTTTTTTAAAAATTAGCATCAACAATAAAAACTAATTAATTTAAAAAATATATGCATTTATGTAATTTTTTCCCCCATTACATGACCTAATACCAAATAAATTGGATGTCTTGGTCTACCACACTCTAAGTGGAAGATATGGAATGTTTAGTTGTTAATAAATCTAAGGAAATGAAACTGTATCTTTTTCAATGCAATAAAATGACTTATAAGGATATTTGTCTACTACATTCAATGTTACAAGAAATTTTTTATTTGATTTTAGTGTGTATTTAAGGATTCATAGGTTCATTTAATGTGTTGTTAATTCAAACTAATCTTTCCAAATCAATGAAAACTCAAAAAATTATAATCTATGTATGAGTTAATCATCTATGATACACAAAGTTTGATAATTTGTTTTACTTATTCATTGGGATGGTGAAGCTATAGTGTTTTGTAGCTTGATGCACATATTCTACAGATTGGGAATGCATTCATTGTCAAGGGATTTAATATTTAATAAATGTCTTTACATGATTGTGGTAGTCATATTTTATTTTTCTTAGTTTTATTTAAAAATCATCGTGTCTTTTGTTGCCAAAAAAAACTCTATATAGTTCTAAAATTTCATGATTACATTATTTCCAAAGCCATGTTTTATCATTTAAAAGGTGCTTAGAGTTAGAATCAAATCAAGGTAAGATATGTCATTTAAATTATGCAAATCATTTGTGGTTCTTTCATTATTTTATCGTACTATATGTTGTTTGACATTATAAAATCATTTACTTATTATTAAAAATTCTCTACTAATGGTTTATGGTTCTTTATAGGGTTTATGCAAAAAGAGGTTTTAAGTTTGAAACATTATATGTAGTTTTGATAGATTATAGTAAATAAATTAGAGATTGCACATTATTATATTTTTAAATGAGTTAAGCTTGAATCAATGCCTCTACATGTATATGATGAGAATATTTTACTTGTCTCAATTTTGTATTTAACACTGATATTAGTTTTTTAATCCATAAAATCATTATTCAAATTTACATGTTTTTGGGGTCATTATTACATTGAAACCATTACCATAAAATAAATATAAAATTTTATGTTGTTGGAAATCCTTGATCAAGATTTCTCTTAACAATATATTAAACATTCTATCATAGATTAATGTATTGACATACAATATAATTATTTTTTAATATATTCTTAATGATATTTAGTTTTTAAAATTTTAAATATTGATTAGATTTATAAGAATGCATTTATTTGATTGATCGTTTTATTTTATCCTTAATTGATAGCTTTCATTCAATGAAAATGATTTAGGGTTATGCATGTATAGTATTTTTTTATTTATCTTTTCTTTTTATATTTATCCAATTTTGGTAAAAAAATGAAATTTCATCACATGGTCTAGTTTAATGTATTTAAATATGTTAAACTTATGTTATCTAAAATGAATTCTTTTTAGTCTTGGATAGAATAATTTGTAGTATTTTATAAAATTCAAACATCAAATATTAGTTTTTCAACTATATAAAATTTCTAATGTCTATTCAATAGATTTATAGAAATCCCTAAATTCTATAAAATCACACTTTTTTATGCCCACACCGTATTTTATTATTAACCAATTGAATGGTAGCATTAATAACATGACAATATTGTATCCCAAAAAAATATATTATATAAGTGAATGCATATTAATATATGAGATCAAGTTTGTTATTACTTTGAAATCATGCATAAATAATAATTTTATACACATAAGTCTCTTTTCCATGTCCATTCTCCATGACTAATTGAAATTAAAAAATAATATTCTTAGGCTAGTATTTTGATAAATAAATAAACCTTACATTCCATACATGAATAACGATGTCCATTGGATTTTAAAGATTCGATTTCATTATATTTACCTAATTTCGGTGCATGGTGCATATCTATATGGCCAACTCATAATACTTGAGGTTGGAAATGGGGTTTTGTTGGCTTCCCGATGACCATGTGGTAGATACAATAGACGGGTGGTCAATAAATTAAAACCATGATGTGAGTAACTTGTACCATGATGCCAAATCTATTCCACACATATTTATTTTTCCACGTTAGATATCATTTCTCTCTTTTTTTTATTATATTTTAATGTGTTTGTAATAATGTAGAAGTTATCCTTATATATCGTTAACCCAAACTAATGATTAATAGTTTTATTAAAAGTTTAATCATGTAAAAATTAAATATAGGGCAAACAATTATAGAATCAAAATTCACAAAGAAATAATCATTGAAATTTATAGTAGACTCTTTTAGTTAATTAATGTTTATTATATAACTAACAATCTTGCAACACAAAATAAGTCACATTTTATATAGTGTTATTATACTTCATTAAAATATTTAATATTAACACATTTTCATAATAGTTTTTCAAAATTTAATATATTTTTGGAGTATTTTTGAAAAGATAGGATATTTACAAAGACATATATGATTTTAAAATGTCTTATAATTTCCGGAGTACTCATTCCATTTTCTTTATTAGAGGCGAATGCTTATGACCAAACATATGAACTAGAAAATAGATTTATTAGAATCATAATTTATTAACAAGATTTGAGAAACAATGAGGGTTCCATGCCATAGAAAACACAATGAAAACAACAAAATCCATCTCAATGTCGATAACCAAGATTGATAAAAAAAGATAAAAATGTCCACACCCTCAATAACAAGATATAGATGACCAAGTAACATGAGAAAATTATAAAGTGGAGTAAAAGACATCCTATATGGAAAGAAGGTAGAATACCTTCAGTAAGCTTGTAGCAAACAATAAACTAACAATCCGTAGAAAAATAAATTATAGGAGGCATAATCAATCCATTTGAAATATATGGGTTTATACATGAGAAAAAATAATATTCTCCATCTATGGAAGAGAAAATAATCCAAATTCCACTAAAAATTTTTTTAAATGGAAACCAGTGAACCCATCCTTAGACATTACACCTTTGTATTTCCAACTTTTCGCTTGGTAGTTGGACCACTAATGGTAATGATAACATGCCACTAACAACAATGTCCTTCAAGTGATTTATGAAGATGACCTCCGTAATCAAATATAATAATGAACCTCCATACCCTACGATCTAGATCTCATTGGTCAGGGTCCTCTTCTCCATGAGGGTAAGGGAAATGAGATTTTGCCCATTGAGAAGAGAATTGTTTAGAACCCAAACTAATATAAAATGACTGAAAAATAATTTCCCATGATTCCACCAAATTAAATTATCCATCCTTCTTTCTACAAAACTGTGAGTGTCTGAAAAAGAGCAGTTTTGAGAAGAGAAGAAACCATTTTCTGACCAAGTTGATTACAGTGAAAGCATCTGAACAAGATCCTCTTTTAGTTGATAAATTATGTTTATGAGTTAAGACAGAACATGATCTAGATCAAATGGTAAATAGGTTTGCATAATTTTAATAATCCAAACACATGTACAACCATATTACACATCGAGTCTCAATCAATCTAGATAAAAGAACCCACCTTACTGACCAGAATAATGATTTGATTAATATAACACAACATCAAAAACATATTGTAAAATATGATCCACAAAGGAGCATCGGTGCTTTTATCCATGGAAGGATTAAATAATGGGGACCAAAGGCAGAAAAACATGTTACATTTGCCATAAAACTGAGGCATAGAAGACCTCATAGAATCCTTATTAGTATCAGATTGAAAACCAATGAAAAAACAATATCTAATCAATAAGAAGAAAGATGACTCAGCAATATTGGTCTAATGAGATTTAGCCCATCTGTTAAACTCAGCGAAAAAAATTTAGCTCTCATACATTTACCACCAAAAGAACTTATGCAATGGTCTACTTCTATTGAAAGAAGAGAGGAATCAGAACTATCCAGAATGAGACTGATCTCTACTAAAAATGCAAACATTATCAGCGACTGAGGTGGGTTCAGAGCAAAGACACTGTGGTAGCTATTGTGAAGAATGCAACTCCCTACTGGGCACTCCATCCACGCCAAAAGAGGCAGTGATGTCAGATGGAAAAACAATATTTAAAGATCTCTGATGTACTATAGAACTAGCAACAGAAGAAATATAGTTTTCGCATATTTCCTTCCATGTTAATGAATGAGTAAAATACAGTACATGTTATTTATAGATTGTGTTGTATGAAATATAATTAAAATGTCAACCAACATTTTATAATTATATTTTCTGTATTTGGTTTACTTTATCATTCGAACAATCAACTAGACGCTTCTTTCAAATTATCTGTGTTCCCATTCCTCCTTCGTGCAGTTGTATGGTAGAAAAATACGATTGGTCGAGTACATCGAGTTTCAACGATACACAGCGGCAGAATAAATGCGATGAAGCCGACAAATTAGAAATTTAATCTACACGTTTTCTAAACATTTTTCATGCGAGGATATTATATTATCATATATGGACGAGCTGGGATAAGATTAAATTTCAGTCCAACATCGATTATATTCACGTTCTCATCGTTTTTTTCTTTTTAATTAATTTTTGTAAAGCTATCATATGGTACAAGTCAATATATATTGCGAACACTTCGCACCGTAGATTAATAAATATCACGTGTTTCATTTCAACTCCCGTAATTAAGAAAAACATTAATGTTACATGCACGGTAACACTCCCTTACTAACCTAATGTTATAGGAGTCTCTCGCTTCCATGTATTCTAAGGAAAGTGACTATTCATGGTTAACGTGTCATCCAACTTTAACTCTAGAGGTTCCAACCTGTATCATCCAACTTTATCCTTAAAAGAGGTTCCAACACTGAAGTATTATATGATTCCATCACTCCAATAGTAAGTAAAGTAAGGAGAAGGTATTATAAATTTTAATATAAAAATTTAAGAGGAGTCTTAAATATTTTTTTAATTGGGGAGATATAAATTTATATATTAAATGTTAATATTCAGTTTAAAATCATGATTTCATTTATTTGTTTGAATAAGATTTTGTGTCAATATATTAATTAAAAACTAGTTTATATATATATATATATATATATATATATATATATATATATTTCTATTATTCTCAATATTTATTATTTTTTTCTGATCAGGATTTATTGGCATATGAAATGTCTTACCTTAAAATAAAAAATTTAGTTATTATTATTATTAAAATAGAAATAAAATAGAGTTAATAAAGCTTTTGTTATTAATACCATATCGATTTACATTCTTTAACAATATTTTTTCTTCATAAAGAAAACATCATATTTGATGAACCAAAATATTATCAAGACACTGAAATTTCAATAGGCCAAGCTTCTAAAATAATAACCTATATTGATTCATATTGAATAAATCAGATAATTAAAAATCATACATAAATAAGGCTCAACACAAAATTGGAGTTGACATGTAAAATTTTGAACTCTAAAAATAAATAAAATATGACCTACTATTTTTAGTATGTTTTGTATGCAAGCATGAATAGCTCTAAAAATATTCAAAAATATATTTAATACTAAAATTAACCTATCAAACATATATCAATTGAAGTTCAATTTTGGTTACAAAAATAGATAATTTTTATATTTAGAAAAAAATGAAAACATTATTGAACTCTAATTTTGGACCCTTGGATGGCCACGTATCGCCTCTAAAAAATAGCTTAAAATGTCCATAATTAAATAGGAGAGGATATAAATACGTTAAATTTTTTGATATGGTCATTGTGGCATGAAGATGGGCTCGAATGGAGCTACGGATCAAAATTTATGGCCTCTAGAAGTTTGAATTTTTTTTAGTATCATTCTCCTTTGGTTGAAAATAAATCAGTGCATATGAGTTGATCTAATTGTACTAATGCCATTTGTTCTTATCAAATTTCTCCAACTCTCATTTTGTAATTCAAGCATTATCTTCCTGTTTTAATGCATCCCACTATACCAAATACCTTTCATAAATTTCTTGCCTTGTGTATATTATTTTCTTATCCAAAACTTGCACTATAATTCCTTTCTTCTTCTTTGGTGCTTGTTGCTTCCAATCTAATTCTTCATCTTATATGAAATGTTTAATATTGAAGAGATATTAAGATTTTAATGTAAACTCATCTCATAAGCATTGTCATTGATTTTTTTTCACAATTCTGCATAGTCTAATTTTATTATATTTTAAATTGTTATTTGTGCATTTTGTAAATATCTCTTTCTTCAAGTAATCCATCACTAAATATCCTTCCTAAGATATTTTTGACATTCTCCTAACATCTTATGCTACTTTATACTTATTACTTTCCTACAATTTTTTCCAATTACTTCTTATAACTGCTATATATGTTCTATAGATGATTTTTCATCATTACTAACTCATGTTTAAATTGGTAACTATAACAAATCTAAAACATTCATAATATTTATCCTAAAAATAATATAAAATGCTAATTTTTCTATCGATCTATTTACTGAACTATTATATAGAAACTCATCTTGTGGAAGGTCAGTTCCTATTCCTTGGACTTCTCTTCAAATCTCTTATTTACAAGTTATGTATGTCCATCTATTTGGTGGTGGTAAGCACTACTAAATTATAACATAGTCCCCATCTTCCTCCATAAGGTCCTCCAAAAATGACTTAAAAATATTATGTTCCTATTTGATGTAATCATTTTTATAACACCATGTAATTTTATAATATCTTTAAAAAATAGTTCTACAACTATAGTGGCATAATTGGTTTTATCACACAGAATAAAATAAACCATATTTAAAACCCTATCTCCAACAATAAAAATTCAATCATTACCTTTCTTTGAATTTAATAAAACAAACACAAAATCCACAATCAAATCTATCCATGGTCCTCTTAAAACTAGTAATGGGATATAAAATTTTGTATTTTGTGTGTGTCCTTTTACCTCCTAACATATCCTGCATATTGAAACATATATTCTCACATCTCTCTTCATATTTGTCCAAAAACATTTCTCCTACATTAAATCTATTGTCTTTATCTTAGCAAAATACCCATCCAAACCATCATTGTGCCATTATTTTATAATATTGTATCTTAGACATCTAATTGGCATACATAACTATTTCCATTTGAAGATATAACCATCCAACATAAGATACTCATCATAAACATTATGTATCACATGTTAATGGATTCATGTATTGCTCAACTATCTTACCAAAATATGGATTAGTATCATATCATTGTTTAATAAATTCAAATCAAACTACTTCACTCACCATACTAGTTATCAACCCCACATGCCTGCTCAAAGTATCATCTTCTTCATTCTATTTTCTTGATTTACTCTTCAACATAAAAGTATAACCTTGTAAGAAAAACACCCACTTTGTATTCCTACTATTGAGTGTCCACATAATTCAAAACCTCATGATCATTAAATAGGATAAACACCTTTGGCACTGGGTAATGCCTCAAATGTCTTAAGGATTGTACAATGGCATAAAATTCAACATTGTATGTAGAATAATTTATTCTTACGTCATTTCATTTCTCACTAAAATAGGCTATCAACATTCATTATGACTCTACATGGACCCAAATTCCATAAAAAAGGCACCACAATCAACTTCAAATAGTTTGTTAAAATCTAATAATGCTAAAAGTTTTTATGTAATTTTTTTATATAACAACTTAAATCCTTTTATTTTTACCCTTATCCATGGAAATTATTTTCCTCTCATACAATTTGTTATTGGTTCACCAAGACTACTAAAATTCTTAATAAACTTTGTATAAAAATTTACTAAACCATGGAAAATTGTTACCTATGTGATAATCTTTGGGATAGATAACTCAATAATTGCCTTTAATTTTTGTTTATCTAGTCTTACACCATCTGTTGAAACTACAAATCTTAAAAATATTGATTTTCTCTACATAAACCTACACTTATTCAAATAAGCATTGAACTTTTATTTCCTTAACAATTCTAATATCATAATATATAAAATGTTGTAAGTGTTATTATTTATTCTTGTTAAATATTAAAATATCCTCAAAATAAACTACAGAAAACTTACCACTATATTCTCATAACACTACATTCATCACCCTCATAAATATACATGGTGCATTAGATAATATAAATGGCATTAACATCCAATCATATAAACCATCTCTATTATTGACTAATGCTTTCAATTCATCTCTTTCACAAATTTGAATCTGATAGTATTCACTTCATAAATGAATTTTGGTTAAATATGTTGGTCCTACAAGAACATCCATCATATCATTTAAACAAGGTATATGAAATCTATACTTTATTGCAATTTTATTTATTTGTTTACTATCCATACACATACTCCACCCTTTAACTTTATTTTAACTTATAAACACTAGTGTTTCACATCGAATCATGTTTTGACTTACTACACCCTTCATCACCAATTCAGTGACCTACTTATTCAATTTCTTCTATTATATTAGACTCATATTGTAAGCTATTTGATTGGGTAAAGATTATGCTAGAATCAAATCACTATAATTATGAATATCTCTCTTTGGTGGTAATCCATCTAGTAACACATTAAGTATAACATCTAGATATTATTTCAACACTAATGTTACTTGTACTAGTACTTTCACCACTTTTATGTCTTCTTCTTTTACTACTAATGTATAATAGTAACATGTCATTTTCATATCTTTGATAATTTATATTGTAGTTAGCATGACTTCAGCGTGATGTTATTGTTTAAGAGGTAATAAAATGACCTTCATAACACTTTTCAAAAACTATATGTGTTCTTTGATCAATCATGAATTTCTTTTATATCAAACTATCATGGCATTTCTAATAACGTAATGCATCCATCCACTAGTATAACATCACACCATATTTAATTCTTGAAATTTTTACCTATATAAAACGTTATTAAGTACCTTTTAGCTACTATAACATCATTCCCTCTTAGAAGCCATAAAATTTGATAATGATTAGGATATTTTTCCATACTGTAAACCTAGTTTCTCAATCATATCTTTAGAAAATATAATTTCTTAACTAACACAATTTATATTAGTTTGTATGTGTTACCTTTTGAAGTACACCTTATTCAAAATATATTTGTTCATATCCATGCATCACTGCCTTATTTATTCTACACTTGTTCTTTCCTCAGAATACTCATTGTTCTTCTCATCATGAGATTCTCTCCAATATCTACCATTGCAACATCAATATTTTTCTCTTCTATTTCATCTTCCACTAAATTAACTCTTGCAAGATACTCTTTCCCCTTTTATTCATCTTGTTAATGCAAACACTCAAATTATCTATGGCCTACTTCTCCACATTTATAACAAATATAAGACCTACATTAATTTGGAAACCATCCTCTACCACCATCATAGCTTTGTCCTCCTTGAAGTCCTCCTCCTCTTTATTGGTGTGTAAACCATTATCTATTATCTTCTTATTTTTCTACATCATGTGATGATTCTCCTTTCATTCTATTAAATCCACCTCATCCCATCATTAGAGGGGGTTGTCATATTTTTGGCCTAATAGATGTCCTTCTAAAATTATGTGTATTTTATTTGTCTTCTATCTTTAAAGTTAATTTATAACCTTCCTCCATGAAAAGTATTATGTGCATGCTTAAATTATATTAAATTAGAAACATAAAATCATTTGCATAACTTATAGACATATTCTCTTTTATTCCATCATGATCCACTCATATGAATAGATTATAAAACTCATATATATAATTGCGATCCTTCTTCTTCAAATTTTATAATATTTTGTATAGGGTTTATGCATAATCCATTGGAAGAAAATTTTCCTTCATATTATTCTCCATCTTTCTCAATGAGTTGACCTTCTCTTTATCTTTTTATATCTATATTTCAATAGGTGATTCCACCAAATCATTGCATGACCCTTCAGTTTCATGCATGCAAAATTTATCTCCTTATCTTCTCTCATAATTCTCAATTCATAAAACTTCTCCATGTTGATCATCCAATCTAGCAACTCTTTTTTTTTTAAACATCCTCCATAATTTAGAATATTAACCTTGATTCCTTTATTCCTTCCTTTTAAAACTCTAACCATCCTTTCTTACATTGATGATAGTTGTTTCTATTGATCTCCTTAGATAATTTCCTCTTCATGATCTATTCCATCCTCACACATATCTTCTTCTCTCCTTTGCCTTTGAAATGCAATGATCTCAATTAATTATTGTACTTGACTCTGTAACTCTTGCATAGTCTAGTTCATCTGAGAAATCCCTCCCCATCATCTCACCATCTCTTATACTTCCAAGATTCAAACATACTTTGATACCAAATAATGAACTTGAATTCTATCAAGATCATAAAATTCCAATAGGAAAACCTTGTTAAATTATAAATTTTACTGATTTGTATTAAAAAAATAAAATAATGAAAAGACATGCATAAATAAGCCTTAACTTAGAATTGTATTTGATATGAAAAACTTAAAACTCTAAAATTAAATAAAACTAGACCTATGATTTTTAGCAATTGATATTTGTATTAAATTTCTCATGTAAGTGCTTGTAGCCATAAAACTACCTAAAAATAAAAATAAAATTTAAATTAATCTATCAAATGAATATGAAGTAAAATTCAATTCATGTATGGCATCTTAAAAATATTGTAAGTGTCCATAACTAAACATAATAGGTTATTTCTACATTGAATTTTTTGAGAAGGTAATTTTACCGTCAATATGGGCTCAAACGTAGCTATGAATCAAAATTTATGGCCTTAAGAAGTTATATTTCTTTTTATTCATCAATTTTCCATTTCAATGTACATAAATAACATTATGACACAAATAAATCATACATTTCCAAGAAAATTGTGAAAATAATTGAATTGATTTACAATAAAAATATAAAATTTTCTCAATCTATTATGAATTTTAATGAAAAATATTCATATCCTATATAATTAAGTTATAAAAATAGAAATTCTTATAAATGGAAGGCATAAAAAAAAAATTTGTGTTTTGAGTATTTATATATTATAATTATATTATAGACATATCTTAGTTTTAATTCAAAAATAACTATAATAAGTATTAAAATTATATAATTAAAGATATACAAATATTTTTAAATATTAAAATATTAATATGATAATATTTAAAAAATTTAAATGATAAAATTTTGTATTAATAATATGAATTAAAATTATGAATTTATTCTTGAAATTAATGTTTGTGTGTATGTGTATGTATGTGTGTGTGTGTGTATGTATGTATGTATGTATGTATGTATGTATGTATGTATGTATGTATGTATGTATGTTCATATGTACATATGTGTGCATGTATATATATCAGAAATGGATACAACCAATGTAAGTTTCCCTTTTAAAAAGGTAATAAAGAAACTAACATGTGTAAAATGTAATGGCATGTTTCTTGTTGTTTGGGTTGTGTAGTGTCGATGCAATGGCACAACAAAATGTTCCATGAAAATCAACATATTTAATGTTTTTGATTAAAATGCTAACTTTTTTTGATAAAGCAATTTATAACACAACATTAGTCATAGAAAAAAATGTGTGGAAAAGTCACATTCCAAAAGCATAAGCAAAATAAGCTAATATTACAAAATACCAAAAATAACAAACATAATAAAAAGAAATCAAATGGTCACAAGATGACCTTTTTTACCATTTTTTTTGAAACTTTGTCAACCACTTTGGATGACCAATATCTATTAGGGTAGAAATAACCATTAGATGTGCATGATTGTACTATTGCTAAAATAGGGATTGTTCCTTATTAGATTTAGAAGTTTTAGATTCATGTGATCTCTTGTTATAACCCTTAAAGCATTATCTACAAATTGCACTTGGCAAGATAAATCTATCAAAACTGATCTTTCTTTCTTCCATGACTCATCTTTAGAATTTTCTTTAACATTGTTCAAAAAAGTATGCTCATATAATTTCCAAAATTTATAATGATATGAGTGATCCTTTTTATTTTTTGTCTTACTTGCAGTAGGAAAAACCCCCTAGAAATGGCTAGTTTGGTAGCATAAACAAAATTTAAATGTAGATTTCATAATACAAGGTTTGAAGCAAATGTGAATTATTATTTTTTAGTTGGATTCTATATATAATTCCATTGCTAAGGTCGACCTCCAAATAAATATAGGCATAAATATACAACCCTTGCTTAGATCACTTAGGTCCATCTTAATTAATCATCCAAGCATGTTACCAATACCTTCACATACTAATAGGTCCTAAAAGGGAAGAGGAAGATTTAGGATTTGAACCCAAATCGGTATTTTAGACACCACCATTATTAATGGATAAAAATTGAAGAATCAAGGGGTAACAAATAGATCAAATCTTGTCCAAAACCAAGGTCCCTCTTTAAAAACTCTCTGATGATCTGTAGATTCAAAAAAATATAATAGATGAGAAACCATTTAGATTAAAAATGGATCACATTATCATTGGTTTAGGTACCCTCTATCTATTAGATAAAATATTTTGATTGAAACCAAAACCCATTCAACTTATAAATAACTACATAATATTTAAATTCATTAATCAATCCAATTACCTTAGAAAGATAAATCTCTGTTGTAGACACTTATTTTTTTTACATAATGTATAGAGTGGGAGAAGTTAAAGGTGAAGATTACAAATTCTTGGGGAGATAAACATCCCTATAATAAAAATTAGGGCCTTGATTATTTGAAACAATAATTCCATACTATCTTGGTGTCATACAATAAGCGAGGTGGTGTAAAAAGGATATAAACCCAACTATTTACATAAGCACTTGTGACCTTTACTACTTGCTTAGGGTTTTGATACTAGTTCACATGTTTAAATTTAAATGATATAGGTAGTGTCACACTTAAATATGATCAATCATTCTTTAATCATGTCAATTTATAATTCTAATATTGATTTGTTATCATAGAAGTGTTTTATAACTTTAGTATCATAAAATGAAATAGATTATAGCTAGCTCTCTCTCTCTCTCTCTCTCTCTCTCTCTCTCTCTCTCTCTCACACACACACACACACACACACACACACTCTCACACTCAATCTCACTCACTTTGTGTGAGTTATAACTATATAGATACACTACATTTAAAATTTATCGAATATTAAATTTTGATAATTTATACACTTGTAAGGTTGTAAGCTTTATTTTAATTTAAAATTTATAAAATAAAAATAATTTATTTAATATATAATTATATTTTGAAAATATTTTTAAATTGTTTTTATTGTAATATATTTTAGGTTACTATTTCGTCTTATTGGTCATGTATAATATAATTACCTATGGGTCTTGTAATTAATTTAAATTGATGTTTGTATTTCCTTTTTCAATTCATAAGGCACGTCTTCATGAGATGGATACGGGTCTAGTAGATAAATTTTATTTGACATGAGTGGTTTCCTTTCCATTCATGATGTGTGTTGAATTTCCCATATATTATCTACCACGTCTATAGTAAAAGGTTAAAAGGTGAATGCCAAGTGATTGATGCAACTATTCCTGAACTAGCTTTATATAATTCTCTAGTTAATCTCTAGTAGGTAGCATAAACCCTAACCAATTTATTATATCAAGTGATTGATGTAATTACTCTTTCGCTAGCATATACATTTTAATTAAATTTATATAAAAGATGTTGAGATAAATTATTATTGAGTCATTTATATTATTTTAAAATTGTATATTTTACTAATATTTTAGAGGTGTTTATTCCACATACGTCATATATTTAGTATAATAAAATTACTTATAGAATGATATTTCTTAATATTTTTATATAAATTTATTTATGATATGTATGTCAATATTATGGATTGTCGAAATAAAAATACAACTATTATTATTCGTTGCCAAGACAAGACTAATAAAATCACTTTTTAATTAACAATCTTTTATTCAACAAAGCAATTTTTTTTGAAAATATAAAATATTATAAATTTAAAAAAAAATATAAATTTAACATTTTAGTTTTGAAATATTCGTTAGATATTATTTAAGAATAATTGTCTAAATTGAATTTAGTATTCATAATGCACTATGATTAAAAAAAAAATTAAATGCCTATAACAGCATTTAATATACACGATCAAAGCGGAAGGGACCTATTAAAAAAACATGTGTTAAAGGAATAGCTCGTTTATGGGTGTTTTTATTGTGCAAAAAGATAATTTATTATATACTTTGTCTTCGAACCAGGTTCCATGCTTTTTAAAAAAAAAAAAGATACTGATAAGATTAAAGAACAAGAGGATAGCTAAATGGTCCCCAATTATATTACGTCTTCCAACAATTATTCTGGGTACAAACCTGTCTCCACAGCCTCTATCATGTGGTTCACTAAAAAAATGTTTTCAATTTTTAACAAGTAATGTAATGTGATATAAAATTAGTATATGTTTACATGTACAAAATAATCAAAAACTAAAGAAACTATTAAGTACTCACAAAATTAGTTCAAATTGAGAAATTTTGTTCAAGATGAGAATATGTCCAAATAAGTCATACTTCACTTTTATAATTTGTAATGGTATTATGTTGGATACGTGAAATAACATGATAATACATGATGTGCATATCATTTATTATGTTACCTCTTAAATAGAGTTAATATCATATTAACTTTGAGTATTATTGAGTTTATTAAAGAGTTTAATAAGTAATTGGTACTTAAAAACTATTGGCTTCTAGTACTATCATCTATCTAATCCTTATACACTAAAAAAAAAATATATTAATTAAAATCAAATTGCAACAAAAAATTATATAATAATAAATTTGTATTTACAAGTTCAAATTAATAACCATATTAATATTTTCAATTTCAAATTATTAAAAAAAACTACATAAATTTATGTACAAATAATTCTCATTAAAAAAACTAACACTAATTAGTAAACAATTCTTTTTAATATATTTTAAAATTTTCTACGCATATAATATAAAATAAAATCAAATAAAATCAAAAGCAAAAGCAAATGTACGGCCCAAAAAATAAATCTTAAGGACTAAAATTAAAAGCGATATAGGATTACGCCAATGTCGCTTTCTAAATCTATTGAAAATAGAATCTCCGAGCATGGAAAATGAGCCTACCTATTTGCCCGCGGAATGAAAATGATTTTTAGGTTCACGTTGTAGTCATCCGTTTCAATGCGCAACATTCTCCCCTCTCAATGAATAGTTGTGCTTATTGAGCTCTGTATTGTGAAAGTTCTCTCTGACTGATCAGTTCTAATACCATTGTGGAAAATCCCACAAATAAAACTCTGATATTTCTCGTTCCTGTTAAAATGCAAAGACATCCTCTTATTCCTTTTATCAACCCATTCTATACTATAGTCCTTTTGAGAAGATGGCCGGATTTCCATTTCCCCAAGAAGAAACTGATCATTCAGCTGATAATAAGATACCTTCCCAAACTAAATCTTCTGACAGAGAAAGAGAAAGGCAACCTCAGGTGTGTGAAGTATGGAGAGATGTTCAAGGAGACATTGGAAAGATTTTCTTAATCCCATTCATCCCATTGTCAAATCTGAAGCCCTCAGATATGGAGATTTAGCACAACTTTGCTACGATGCATTTGATGGTGAAAGTTATTCCAGATACTACGGCAACTGTCAGTTCAGGAAAGGAGCTATTTTTTAAAAAATGGGCATGTCTGGTTGTGGCTACCAAGTCACTAAAAATATATACGCTAATACTGATTTGTTGAGCCAACTTTTTGGTGAGAAACCAAAAGATAACGGCGTTTGGATAGGGTTTGTTGCAGTTTGCACCAATCCGACTGAGATAAGAAGGCTTGGATGACGAGATATAGTGATTGCATGGAGAGGAAAAGACAACTCAAGAATCCATACAAGATCTCAGAGATGTTCTGGTTCCCACAAGATTATCCTATAGATTTAGAAGAACTGGCAAAGTCCGTAAAAATGAGGCTGTACGAAGATTTTACTTCGACCATACGTCAACATGAAGATTCTACAGGAAAGACTGTGAGCATCAGCACAAGGAATTTGGTTTTTGGCGAGATAGAGCGATTTCTCCGAGTTTACGGGAATGACAAGTTCAGCATAACCTTTACGGGACACAGCTTAGGAGCTGCTCTCGCAACATTGAGTGCTTATGATGTCAAACGAATGCTTAACTCCGCCCCTTCTCATGATATTCCCGGGACTGTGTTTGTTTTTGCCTCCCCAAGGGTAGGAAATCTTGCGTTTGCTAAACAGGTGCAGGAGACTGGAGTCAAAGTTCTGAGGTTTGTCAACAAACGTGACGTGGTTCCCAAAGTTCCCGGAGTTTTTATTAACGAGAACCTCGGATTTCTGGGAAAATTCCTACAATGGCTTCCTTGGACATACTTTCATGTTGGCGTCGAAGTTTCTTTAGCCAACAACTCTCTATTCCTGAAGTTCACTCACAATCTTGCTTACTTTCATAAATTAGAGGTTTCCCTGCATTTACTAGACGGCTTTGTTGGAAATAACAGGCCATTCAATTCTTGTGGAAGAGATCCTGCTCTTGTCAATAAGAGCAGCGATCTGTGGATTGAGGAATTTGGAATTCCCCCAAAATGGTGGCAGAAACAAAACAAAGGTGTCATTAAAGACACGGAAGGAAATTGGAAGCAACCCACGAAATCAGTTCATGAACACGACAAAGTAGAGAAATAATTCATATCCCTTTTTTTTATAGCGATTAAATGTGGACTAAGTTCCGATATATGTTACATTATTCTGAGCTCTTTTTTTTTATGTCCCGTTATTTGTGAGTTGAAGTTTCTGTAGAATATTACACCCATACATCCTTCTATAACCATCTAACCGATACATTGTGTTCATAATATTTTTAAAAATGATGATGTGTTTATTTACTTGTCAACTTTTAATTTTACATATGTGTTTTTAGGTTTGTGGTATAACAAGGAAAATAGATGCATTTATAATGCAATGATCCATGTTTAAATTAAACTAACGATTTAACTATTTTCAATGAGAAATATACAATTAGTAATTTGTTTGAATAGAAGTATGAAGACTGGAACCCATATTTATATTAGAGATTAAGTATAAGCCCGTTAATCCCACAATTATCATATATTTAATTTCTTGAGCTTAATATTTTATAGGATGTGAAAATTGTTTAGCCTTTTCATCCCATCTAAATATAAAAATCAAGGTTTCGTCTTCTTTTCACCAAGTGTACATAACATTAAAAGTGGTGTTCCACATATAGTTAGTGAGTTCTTTTATTTTGCACTTATGCGAAAGATTTTCTTTATATTACCTTTTTGTATATATGTGAAAATTATATAAAGTTACTTATTCACATCAAGGTTTTGTCTTCTTTTTACCAGTAGTACACTACATTAAAAGTGGTGTTTCACATAGTGTTAGTCAATTCTTTCATTTTGAACAAATGTGATAGATTTTCCTTATATGATTTGCTTATATATATGTGAAAATTATATAATGTTAGTTATTCATAATCAAATTTTGTATTCAAAAACCAAAACATTATTTAATATGGTATTTGCAAAAGAAATTACATAGATTATTATATAAAAAATAATAATGTTCAATAATTAAATTGTTGAAAAGAAATTGTGAGATAACCCTTCATCAGTAATAGATGAAATTTTGAAAAAAAAATGTTTTTAAGAACAATACATTGTTTTATTTTGTAAAATATTTTCATATGAATATGATAATAAACATATAAGTTTTATCTTTTTAGTGTTCAAAAATTCGTTTAAATATAATTGAAAAAAAAAGATGATTAAGGGAATAAGAGCTTTTATGTTTTCACAGTCTATAAAATTGAACAATAGGAAATTTTTAGGTGAAATTGCATGCATATTTTTTGATCTGACACATTTTTAATCACCATCTATGATTCATCATTAAGAATTTTACAGGATGTTGACTCAAAATGTGTCAAATCAAAAACTATACATAGTTTTATCTATAAATCATTTTTTGCTCATACATAAGGGAAATTTATCATTTAAAAATATAAAAAAATTAATTTCAAATATTGTCTAATCAACATAATAGTAAATAATTATAATTGAAATTATAAAACAAGAAAATGAATAAAGATGTAGTGAAAAATAATTAATGACTATACATGAAGTGAACCATGAGATTCTAAAATTGAAATTGTGTTGTGTAGACTTAAATATAGTTTTGTATCTAATCATTGATATAACACAATAAAAATAAAAATTGTGCCCACTCCCTCACTAATTACTTTTTCAAATGGTAGTTTTAGGAATGTGCCTTTATGACCAACCATGGTGTCTCTAAGTGTATAGTTCATATTATGTTGATTTTTAGGTCTAACTTATTTTTTGGAATTATAAACCATCAAGTGTCATTTCTTGTTGCACCTTCATTTCTAGGATTCTCTTGCTAGACATTATCTTCTTGGACATATTTTTGTAACATTGACTTGGATCTCTATTAAAAAAAATAGAAATAGATAAGGTAATAAATAGCTACGTCGAGAAAAGTCACAAGATTTACAACTAAATAGCCTACAGGCTAAAATTATACCTATGTAGTTCATGTTTTATGTTAATTGAAGAGTCTTAGAAGAAGCTTTTCTTTGTTTACCTAAGATCAACATAATTACATGAGAATCACCTATATCCCTATTTGATTACAAGATTCTATTTAATTTTTGATATAAATCATTAAGCATAAATTTAAAAAATCACATGTGACTAGACTTGAATTACGTTATCATTTTCCTTGATTATCCTTGTTGGAATGTCTTTAACTTATTTTAATAAATGAATGTCCATAGTTTGAACTTACACACCTTTTCATAGGAAACATTTTAAACATGAGACTAGAAACAAATAAAAATCATAGGTCCAATCATTAAGGAAGAACACACAAGGGTAGAGTGGAAGCAAAAATAAAAAAAGATGGAATCAATGGACTCACCAAACACAGAAAATACATAATCAACATGAGATAATATTACATACAAGTAGAAAAATAAGAAGAAGATAGAGTTAAGAAGAGAATGGAGGACACCTAATGCAATCAAAATAAAGAAATAAAAAATTAAGAAGGAGAGAGACATATCTACAAAAATAGTAATAGAGAAAGAATGAACACATGAAAAAGTGTGAATAATATCCAAACATAGAATAATAATCCATATGCATAAATCCATAGTAAATGCATTAAAATAATAAATTGTATATGGATTAGCCATATACACAATGCACCCTACCTTGATGTGCATATGTGAGCAAATATACACATGTGTTAATATAAAATGATATATAATTGAAGCACATACCTTGACTTATCTATAGAAGGGAGGGTGATATATTTACATATGTCCATCCATAGCTTTTCATTTCATAAAATGTGTTATACTTATTGATAATGGCCATTTGAAAATAAGTAATCAATATTGTATCAAGTCCATGTAAGTAAAGAAAATATATTTTTTAATTAAAAAAAAGAGAATAAGAGTAATGTTGGGGTTTGTATTATTACTATATATTTAGTGCTAGAGTCTATCCCAACAAGTTAGTGGACTAACCCTTTCACACAAGACTGTGGTCTTCCATGCTCACCTAAAGCATGGAATTGGAGACTAGTTCCCGTAAGTTTTGTTGCTTAGTATTATTACCTTATTCATATTCTTCATTTTATGTATTTAAATAGATAATGAATAAAAATACAAAATAAACTGCTTTGATTCTAGTGTTTCCAAGATCGGCTACCATGATTACACAGAGTACTGCCATCGCTAGATAATGTTGTTACTTTAGAAAAAAAAAGGTAATTTAGGCTCCATACTAAGTTCTATTAATTAATTTCAACTTAACATAATACATTAATTCACCATGAGCATAATAAAATTATGTAATGTATATAACTCATGTATTAAGTGTGAGCATCTAAAAACCAACCACCTCCATCCATTAAAATAGGGGTATTTATACTTGTTTATCCCTCACTAAGTGTTTACATAATTAATGGAAAGAATAAATAACCAATAGACTCTCAATAGACTGAGAGTCATGGATCTTAATCAAATAGCTTTACCTAAGGATCCTAGCTTTTATGGCTCTTATATACTCATACTATGTTGGATCCTTACTGCCATGTGTTCATCTTCTCATGGTTGGGGTAAAAAATTTAACCAATAAGGGATAGGTGTCCCATTTGAATCAATCCTACTTCCCATATGCTCCTCAAGTCTTCTAATTTAGTTCTAAGTCCATTCTTAGGTTATTTGTGATTAATTACTTTAGTTTTAAGTCTTATGTTTTTAGGTTTCTCGTGAGTAGTTATTCTTTGACAAGGTCTTCTCACACTAGGGATTCCATAATTTTATCCTCTCATGCCCTACAGGTTTTGTGATACATTGGTTTTGCACCTCTCAAATTTCACACCATAGTCTTTTTGCACTATGATCATTTTATGTCATGCCAGTCTTGGGCCAAAATGGATAATACTTCGCCAAAATTTTGGGTCAACATTACCCCACACTAAGTTTGTAGTCTATCCCAAACTAAGTCATGCTAGTAGCCTATGTCAAAAATTTAGGTCCAATGAGCTCAATCTCTTTCCTAACATTATCCCAATGTGATAATGCATCGAGCAATTTGGTAGTGAATTCTTCCATGGCCTCCTTTTATCTCTTCATCTCCTCAGGTTGGTTAGATATTTCATTGGTCTTTTTGACCAATTCATCTATGGATGTGGTGGTATCCTTCTAGATGTCTTAAAGTGTGTATACTTCATTGATAACATGTCCTCGAAGGGATACAAAACTTACATTTAGTTATTGATGATTATTATTAATGGTTTCCTTTATCATCTCCATATCTTTCAATGCCTTAGCATGCTAAGGATGATCCCTTATTAAGAGCGCAACATCAACCATCATCTACCATTAAGTTTCTTTATCTTGGAGCTGAGCCTCCATGATTTTATTTGGGTATGCCAACCACTCAAAAATTCCATCCAAAATGGGGATGAATTACCCTACCCTTTGTAGGGTGATCTTGTAGACTTCTATTGCCTCAATGAACTACTCTACTAGCTCTAGTCCCATGTCTTTTAGTCTAGGTTAATCCTTGTATCACATCAATAAGAGGTTCACAAGGGTCTCTAACTTTCGTGTGGCATCCCTTTCAAGAGGTATGCCATCCATCAGTGCCTTCTCCTATTCTAAAATTGTTTTGAAGAGATTGAATGTTCTCACTTTTACCTCTATGGCCCCTTTAACCTGATACTTTAGAGTATCTAGTTGCTCAATGAGCACCTATTTGGTAGTGACTTACTTATTATACATACCCATAATTTAGGAATGTTTTCTCTCAACAGTGTGCACATCAGAATATGATAGAATATTTTGATGCATGACCTATATGGCTAGATTAAAAATGTGGTACTTGCTAAAAGGGCTGATCTTTTAAGGATCCACCCATACTGGCTTGGGTAGTGTAGGAGAATTAGGTCCTAAGGAGAGGATATTTTGGGGTAGCTCAAATTCTTGTTCCTCATTCTACATGTCTAGGGAAAAATACACCATCTTCCTTATCTCCAAGGTTGCATCTTTAGGAACAAAGTGTGGCCACATATACAAGATCTTGTCTGGCATGATAATTTGATAATGTTCATGCAGGTTGCTATCTACATCATCCCTAAGATCATTCATAGACCCAGTCAGTTCCTTACCTTTATTAGGGTTTTGCTCTTTTTTGACCCCTCACTAGTAGCCATCGTAGTGATACCAATAGCCATTTCACTCTTTTCTTCCTCACCATCCCCCTCTTCATCATAAAATTATCCTACATCAAATAACAAGTCATCATAGATAACATCCTCCTCCTACACTAGAGATGGAATCTTTTTAGAGTCAAAATTCAATGTTTATACTTGCACTACAAATATTTCCTACTAAGTCATTTGTTTTATGGTTTATTTCTATGTAGCCCTGGATGATTCTTTTGGGGGAGATGGTCTTTATTTTTGAGGGGGTGGGAAAAAAGTGGGAGATATGTGTGGAGGTGGAAGGATTTGCAGTAATGGTGACATGGGTGGAGATGGTCGGGGAGGTGGAGATGGGATCAGTGGAGATGGGTAAGGTAGAGAAGGGCAAGGTGGAGAAGGTTGAGGTGGAGATGGGTGTGATGGAGATGGAAACAATAGATAAGGGTGAGGAGGATATGGGTTTAGAGATCATATGCATTTTTATGGAGCCTAGGTAGTCTTCTACTACTTTGGTGGTGCCTACTAAACGCTTGCACTAGTCTCATACTCAGCCCTCTTTTTCTTATTTAATAGTGGCACAGATGGAAGGTTTTCCTTAGCGTCTCTACTGATTGGATCCTTTGGAGGGTATAGCATAAAAAACAAGTTGTGCACTTTCTCTCCTACCATTATTTATTTGACCTTTATGTATTTTAGGTTTGTCTAATTCCTATCTTACTAGGCCTTTTTATGTGGATATACAAACATTAAGGTAGTGGGTTGTGCATCACAGATCTAGTTCACAAAGTCTCTAAAGTACCATTCTGAGAAGGTATACGATAACTTAAAACCATGTGGAAAGCTCTTTGGAAGGGATCCTCCTTATAGACACAAGGGAAAAATGTTGCTTAACTTCAAACTAGGATTGTTTAGTGGCGAAAGGGTGTAAATTTTCCCTCATGTCATCAAACCAGTACCTCATATCATCAAACCAATACCTTATCTTGATTTTGTATTAGGGATTGATATGTTGAGGATAGTTTAATACCTTTTAGTGATCATTGGGGGACCTATGCATGGGTAGCTATGTTCACTTCAATGCTCCTAAATTGTAGTTCATCATGTCGATCTCATAAAAAACTATTAAGAGAAGAAATACCCCAAATAGAAACATATTTTTTAGAACTCAATGGGTTTTCTCCACATCTTCAACTATATTCTAACTAAAATACATGGCCTTATTTTAGTGTAATCCCTGGATGACCTAGTGAGTGATGCATAGGTGTGCCATGTCAACATTCTTCCACCGATCAGTCCCACTAATTTTAGTTACAATGATCCATCCTACAACCCAGGGGGTGGGATCCTATATTTTATTTATGTGCATGAAATGGCCCTAATTTTGGTACATAATCATTGTATCTATCTTCTGGACCTCTTTAGTGTCTACTAGGTCATTGTTCACTTGTAACCATGAACATTGTAGTCTTTGACCTTGCTTATCCTCTCGAACATGATCTTTATACTGCACCTGATAAATTAGATATAGTCCTTATAGATGTACAAGAGAATGAATTGATCCTCCTCCATGGGTTTCTCAAAGTATGATAGATTAAATATTTGGAACAACCCTAAAACATCCAACACATTAAAATTTTTGATATCAAACACCACTTGGTTCTTGGTTTTATAGTGCTTGACTCGATAGTCATTTTAAAGTTCAACCTTGTTCCTAGGTTGTCAATGGTTATAATTAAAGATTGTGCAAGTGGAGACCTAGGAAAATAAGGTGTCCATGTACAACACCAATTTGAGATAAAATATTTCCTTAATCAGGAGAGGCAGGGGAAATGACAATTAATTTCTTTTACTTAACCTGTCATGATTTTTTCCTCTCTCTCCATGCACTAGACTTTCTCTTCTATATTTTCTTTCCTAATAAAACTATATGTCCCCCACATAACTCATCTTCCTCTAGTATCATAGGTAATGGTTTAGTTATAAGGGCCTTTTTCTTAGACCGTATCACCCATCGAGGAGCTGAATGGTTGATGTGTAGTCATCCAACATTTTTGAATGAATACATAATTATAGCTAATGACTTTGGCTTTTCAATATTGAGTATCCTCTAATAGAAAACTTCTAAAACTTGTAACATATAATATTTATCTATCATGGTCATGTCTCAAATTTCACCCTATATTTTTCTTGGTGAGAAGTGTCACTTTCGTCAGTATCTATATTAAATCATGACTTTCCATATTTTGGCTCTAGTATTCACTTCCTATCAAATCTGGTATTCGCTTGTTTGGCTTTGGTATTCACTTTTTATCAAATCTTTAGCTATATTAATCATAATTAAATTCAAAGGTAAAGAGTAAAAATAAGTTAACTATCCAATTTATAGGTGCAATAGGGGTTCACCATCATTATTACTTTCTTTTCACCCATCATTTCATGTCATTAATGTAGATCTTTAATAGATGTCATGTTTCAATTGTTTATTTTTGAATTTAATTATTTTAGAAGTATTATCATGTCACACTTTTGACACATTTATTTCCATAACTATTATTTCCATATGAACAACACGTCCTATCTCATGCCTTCCTTTGAAGTGGATGACATCTATGTCCTTCACTTTACTTGCTATAGAAGATAGTTGTCTTTCAAAATTCAAACTAATGGTAAACACTATCCTTAAGATTTGTAGCTCACATTACATAAATTAATTTTATGCCCTTACCACATTGTACACCTAAATTCCTTATGTGCCTTAAGAACCTTACACTCGTATGTAATATATACACTTATAAATCTTGAAATTAAGATTTTAGAGCTCTTTTACCCCACATTAAAATGATTCATGGTCCTTCATGAAAAGAAAAAAAAATACATTAAATAAAATTACATTAATAAACATTTGCATGCAACAAAGGCAAGGTTTTTATTCAAAATAGAAAATCCTAAACTAATGGCAAAATCCTTAATGAACTTTAGCTATTCAAAAGTGAAATACAGCTGAAGCTAACTTTCATTATAATACCAATGATTGATCTGGCCATACAACCTTTGTAACTGACATACTCTAGTAAGTCAAATGATGTTAATAACAAAAGGACCATCTTTGATGTGTTCTCGTAGATTAGGATTCCTTCTATATGGGTGCTTTTTGACTAGTCAAGTACCATCAATCAACTTGATATGCATCTTTATTAAGGATGAATAAACTCCCTTAATTTTTTTATAATTTCTGGGAATGACATATTTATATTCATTTAACAACTCAATTATTTATGAAATATCCATTTCAATCTAGTAATTTCCTATCGTAGCCATTTTTGGTTCTTGTTACGTGATGATGTTGTGCTAAATAGTCAGAATGGGCCCACAATAAGGGTTGTCTAGATTGGTGTCAATATCATGAACAACTCATGTCCCATAGTCCATAGGGATATACAAATAGGCTATCAAAGTATCAATTGGATTGAATCCTTCATGTTATTCCATGTGAAACACTAGAATCTATTTACCTAGATGTATATCTTCACGTTGGTCATGATTAAGGACTGGGTCTGGTGTGGAGACTTGGGTTGATGATTCATTGAAGAGATGTAGAGGTTTTTTAACACTATGATGGATATTCCTTAGTTGATATTCTATTAGACTTGGGTGATCAATAGTTTGTTTACATATGGCTTGGAAGGTGATGCATAAATCAATTCTTAGAGAAGAATAATATAGTGCCAATTTCATGGTTTCCTTCAAGAGATGCTAAAATTGAGTTCCCATATGCCATTCCTTATGAACATATCATGCCTTGATCCTAGTGTGTAATGTTTCACATAATGCATGAAACCACAAGTAATCTAGTAGGTATGACTCTTCATTTCTCCATATTTTCTTGTAAGATTTTATACGGGGTTCAAATAATAGTACTCCACTATAGTTGATTGCTCCCCTAGATTTATTTTCATTATGGAACTAGTGATTTAAGGCAAAAGATATGTTGGTCCTATTTAAGGAGTCACTCATGATGCATTCACCACCATATTATAACTGTACCATCTAAGAGATGAAATAGTGACCTCATATAATCACTTTCAGTGTCATATAATTCTTAAAGGTGCTATATGAAGTCACATACCTCCATTTATCCATGAAACCATGGACCCTCATCAATTATTTCAATAGGTTCTTCTATGATTGGTACCCTCATTACATTACTAGTGATAAGAAACATAAACTTATGACATATAAAAAATTGGTGTGGAATGGTCTCTCGACTTTGAATTTCACTATACATTCACGCAGTGACATCATAATTATTATGTGCCCAATAATTAGAAGCATTTTTTGTAGTGTTAGAGAGGGACTGAGTATTTGATCATTTGAGAATGACATTAGAAGTTAGATCCCTTTTCTGATCATCTCTGGTAGTGACATTATAGACGTGGTTAATATCTTCTTCCACATTGACATGTTTTTTATAAAGGGGCCCTATGATTGATCTAAGGGAATAACAAAGCAATGGTCAATGTTATCAAAACTCTTTTTATTAAGGGTCAGATATGCATTATTTTCATATCACTAAGGCCATCCTAATAGATTTGGGAGGTCATCTACCTAGCTAATTCAAGAACCTCAAAATTTGCTTTGAAGGGTAATCTATGTATATCAACCATGTCATTCTTGAGGATAATTCTTGGTAAAGCAGGAGTCTTTTTAGGCATGAACAACATGTGAGGTGATGGATATAATGTTGGACTAGCCAATTTTTTTGTAAACATATTTAGTGAGGATGTTCACTTCTATGCCAATGCAAACTAGTATGTCCTAGATTACCCATCCATTGACGGTAACATTGATTAATATCTTTCTATCTTTTGAAGGGGTAAAGGTATTGGGAATACCCTACTTTTGGGTATGATTCAACTGATGATCCTCAGTCTGTTGAGTGACTTGGGGTTGAGCATCATGTGATTATTATACTTGAATATTAAGCCAAATAATCAATTATGGGAAAATGTCCCTATTTACCATGCGATTCCATAGTTATGTGAAGTCATTACATGATACATTTTATGGTTGAACTGTCATTTACATAGAAGGACACTATGTTTATTATTTATCTTTAAATAACTAAATCTCTCCTTCGAGTTTTGATGCAGATCTTGCACAAGTTTCCTTTCATTATTCTTGAACAAAGTTTCACTCATTAACCTCAAAATCTCATTCACTTTAACTCATGCAACTCTACGTTGTAAAATACTCTCCTTATAACACTATGTAACTGTAAATGGGTTAATATTTAAAAATTACACACTATTATGACTTGCCAATATGAAAATATACTTTATCCTATTTAAATACACCTATTGTACAAATTTTAGGGTCTAACTCTCTTTCTAAGTCAACTTTCTCTCTCCTAGCCTCCCAAATTAGGCTTTATTTAGCCTTTTCAAGGTCTTCTATCTACAAATATGTACTATATGTATGGTATAGTCTTGAAATGATGTGATTAAGTTAGGGCATGAAAAATTATACCAAACTACAAATTTTGTGAATTTTGTAGCATTAAATTTCCTTCAATAGCTAAAACCCTATTTGGTAGGGTTTGCGAACACTAAGCAAGACAAGAGAAATTGAAATTGAATATATTAAACCTCATTAAATTTAAAGTTAAAAAATTTGTTGGAAAATATCTATCTATATGTTTTCCAGCTTTCCCATTTTTTAAGTAAGACCTCAAAACCATTGATATGTTCATAATATTAATGTCTCAATCCTTCTTAATTGTATTTATTGATAGAAAAAAGGATTAACTAAGTGTTTATTTGTTTAACATTACCATAAATATTTACTATTCATCTTAGGTTTATTCCCACATCACAACACTGACTCAATATTGTTTACTCCTTTGTTAATTTGTTTTAACTCTAAACAAGACTCAAAATAAAGAGTAAATTATAATATCAAGGTTTATAACTTGTATACTAATAGTGAGCAAGAAATATAATAAAATATAAAAATTAATATGATTTTAACCTCCTATAGCTCAAAAAAAGGTTTCAAAACACCTCATATGTTATCCATCCTTATATTCTCCATGAGAATCTTTGTGGAAAGGACCAAAAGATCTATTTATTACTTGAGCCAGTTGTATACTCACATTGACTAAATGATAGACATGTTTATCTTCTCAAAAGTAGTTTATTTGCAACATCAATATTTTTTGCCTATCTAAAGCCATGGATTAAATATGATAACAATAATAAAAACAATCACAAACTCACCACATTGAATATTTAATCAAATAAATAATTGTCTTAGCCATGTAATAATAATGAACATAATTTTCTTCCCACAATCATATTATGTCATGAAGATTCATTGATTACATATTCATTTACTATCTCCTTAGAATGTAATGCATAATGACAACCTAAAAACTGACTCCACAACCTTTTTCCAAGACACATAACTAAATCTTGGAAGTTACATTGCATTTTAATGTTTTTCCCACTATATGCACTATATGACCATTAATAAAGACTAAAGAAGATATTTACGACTTTTTACATACTCTTAAGACCTGTAAGAAACCTTATGATCATGTTTTACTCCTTGACCAATCTCATACAATTCATGACCATCCTTTTACAATGTTAAAAAATCAAATTTTCAAATAGTTCATTTTGGAGGTAAACTCCATAATTCAAATTTTAATCCACTTGTGAAAACCTAGATCACACCTATGACTTAATTAGGAAATATTACACCTAAGAAGCACCTAAAAGACAAATCCAATCCAAAAATGAGTCTATTTTTGGATCCATAAGGATTTCCCTACATCATACTACTAAGCTGAAGAAATTTTGCCATATATGTCAACTTCATTTTTGATCCTCCTTAATTTCTTTGTACCTACTAATTAACAGTGATTATACTACTTGCCTCTCATAGAGGTAAATATGTTCCTAGGCCCCACAACTAGTACTTCTCTAGTTCTTCTTCTTTATGAGTATGCCTACAAATACAATAAACATGTTAAGCAAAATATTATTGTTATCTTTTATTATTTATTTGGGATGTGCAAACCATGCTTCTTATTTTGAAAACTCATACATTACAACCTTCTTTCCATATGGTACTATTTATTCAAATGTTTATTCTTCATCCTTAACCTATTCTCCTTATTTGGTGTAATCAATCTCATACATATCAATTGTTTGGTCCTTGCATCTCATTGTCTTAAATAAGTGTTTGGTTTGTTGTTGTATATCATCTTCACAACTACCCTTTATCTCATTTATACACAAGGACTGTTTATTCTCGTTCACATTCTCATGTTCTTGAATTCTATTGTTTTCACTTGGATATGCTTCTTAGATCTATTGTACTTATTCCATTTCTTTCTCAACTCTTTCCTTTTCAAAACTTTCTTTCATGCATTGAAGGTTGCCTATCATGCCTTATATGAGTTGACAACTAGAAATTTTTACCAAATACTTAGACAAATTTCAAAATAAATCATTCACAAAATTACTTGAAGAACTGTTACTTGGTATAGGCTAACATGCAATTGGGACTATCTCAATATCCTTGGGATATTCATTCATATTCACAAATTCATATTCATACTATACCAACTCCTTATAACCTGTAACCAATACCTTAGAAAAGACATCAACTACTTTATCATCATGATTCAAGGGAAATAGTGTATACTTGACTCCCTTGTGCTCCAAAGAATAGGTGGTTTTAACCCCATAATGACTATTTGACCTATCAAACCACCAAAGCCATCCTAGTAATACATTACATACATCCATATGGATAACATCACACATGAACTAATTCCTATAGGTGCTAATCTAAAAATATACCAAACATTGTTCATTCACAAGCATATTATATCCTTTTTGTAGACAAGAAACTTTGTAATGTTTAGGTGAGGTAATATTTTGAGACCAAGTTTTCTTACCATCTCATTAGAAACCAAATTGTCCATGCTTCTTTAATCTACAATCATTTTATAACATTTACCATGAGACTTACCTATTATCTTGAAGAGTGTTCTCTGTTGTGTAGGTTCTTTCTCCTTTTGTGGCTTCAATAATGTCCTCATCAAGAGTGCCACTCCTTATTTAGGTTTCAATAAAAGTGAATTTGATCTACCAATCACTTCCTCTATTGTCTACACCATTTAATTTCTAATCTCATTTTGATGACTCCTTTCTTTTTGATCTTCTAGACATTCCTAATACTTATGACCTGCATACTTGTAGCACTTGAAACATTTTCATGTGAAAACACTAATCCCTTTTCCTCTAACATCTCTACCTCTGTAGTATGATATCTTACCACTATAACCACCTCTTGGTTGTGCTTCATGTTTTTTTCCACTACTTTCACCTTCATCATATGCATACATACTATTATACTCTCCTTTTCCTCTCACTTGTTTGCCTCTTCCTCTTGTTTTTTGTGTATTCCTTCTTATCAACTTCTCCTTGGCTTTAAAGGCTACTTGGTATGCTTATTTAACTATTTTAAAAGTCAATATATTGATATCTTCTTCTATGGAGAACACGATACCATTAAATTACATTGCTAACTTCTCATTGTCTTCTTCCAAGTGTTTTGTCCTGATCGTTAACCTATGAAACTCTTTTGTGTATTCCTTCACTAAATTCTCCTTTTGTATAAGATTATGTAACTTCCTACTAAACAAGTGTTTATGCTAGTCATTAATCATGAAATTTTATTTCATATTCATCACCATCATATCCCATGATTGGGTTCTAGCTTTACCTCTTCCCCTTCTCTCTTCTCAGATTCCATCCCACCATAAAGAAGCATGCCTTCTAAATCTTGTGACTTCAAATTTCAATTTATTAGTGTCATCCACCTCATCACACTCAAAATAATTGTCCATTTTTTCTATGCAATTTACAGACTCATCCACATTTATATTTCATTGATACATTATCAAATCTAGCTTTGGTTTTGAGCCCATCTTCATCATGGCTTTGATCAATCTATCCTACATTATTTCTTATATTTATTCCTCATCTTATGTTTTAAGAGATTCCTCTTCTCTATCACTATACTGATTATCTATGAACCTGCTTCTTTGATCTATCAACATGGCTACCATTCTATCTTGCATGTTTCTCATTTCAGTGACCAAATTGGCCACATTATATTGCATTCTTTGAGATGATGGAGGTTATCATTGTATTTATACCATTTTGTCTTGATAATATTTTCCTTTAACCATATTTACACTCTGATACAAAATAATTCAGATCTTGCATAATTTTTCTTTTCTTTTTCTTGAACAAAGGTTAACTTCTCAAGCTTAAAATCTCATTCACTTGAACTCATGCAACTTTTCTTTGAAAACTACTCTCCTTGTAGCCTTGTGTAACTAAAATTAGGTTATTACTAAAAATAACACACTATTATGACTTTAAAATATGAAAATCTCATATATTTTGTTGAAATACACCTGTGATACCGATTTTATGGTCTAACTTTCTTTCTACATCTACTTTATTTTTCCTAGCCTCCGAAAATAGGCCTTCTTAGCCCTTTTCAAAGAAATCTATCTATAAATATATACTATAAGTATGGTACATAATTTAAATGATATAATTCAGTTAGGTCATGTAAATATATACTAGACTAGAACTTTTTGTGAATTTTGTAGTGTTATATTTCCTCCAATAGTTAAAACCCTAGTTGGCAGGGTTTGGGAACACTGAGTAGGCCAAGATCAATGTAAATTCAATATTTTAAAACTAAAAAACTTTTAAGTCAAAAAACTTGTTGGATAATCTCTATATAGACATTTATCATCTTTCCCATTCTTTAATCAAGACATCAAAACCATTAATGCGTTCACAATCTTAATGTCTGAGTCAATCTTGACTGTATTTGTCGATTAAAAAATGGTTAAATAAGAGTTTGTTTCTTCAAAATTACCCTCAATATTTAATATCTATCTTAGGTTTACTCCCATATCACATCATTTATTCAATACTTTTTACCTCCTTTGTTAATCCCTTTGAACTCTAAACAAGACTCAAAATAAAGAGTACAATAACAAACTCAAGGTTTATAACCTGTATACTAACAATGAGTAAGAACTCTAAGAAAATAAAAAACTTGCTATGCTAATAACCTCCCATATCTCACAACAAGTTCTCACAAATCCCCATATGTTATTCATATTTATATTCTCTATGGTAATCTTTGTGGAAAGGACCAACGGCTTTGTTTATTACTTGAACCAATTGTATACTCACTTTCACTATATGATAGGCTTGTCTATCTTCTCAAAAGGATTTTTTTTGAAACTTAAATCTTTGTTACCTATCTCAATCCATGGTTTAAATATGATCACAATAATAAAAACAATCAAAAACTCACCATATTGATTATTTTATCAAATAAGTACTCGATCTCAGCCATGCAATAACAATGCACAAAATTTTATTCACAACATTCATATTTATTCATCAAGATTCATTTATTATATATTAATTTATTATCTCCTTCAAATTAAATACATAATTAAAACCTCAAATCTATCTCCACCACCTTCTACAAAGATACATAACTAAATCTTAGAAGTTGTTACAAGGAATTACTTGAAAATTACATCACATTGTAATGTTTTTCCCACTATATGCACTATATGACCATACATAAAGACTAAATAAGATAATTTGGAAATTTTTCATACTCTTAAGACCTATTAGACACCTTATAAACATGTTCCTTGACCAACCTCATACAATTCATGAACATCTTTTTACAATGCTTAAAATTCAAATTTTCAAATAGTGCATTTTGGAGGAAAACTTCATAATTCAAATTTTATGCCACTTGTGCAAACCTAGATCACTCCTATGACTTCATTAGGACCTATTACACCTGAAAAACACCTAAAATATAAATCAAACCCAAAAATGAACCAATTTTGGGATCCACAAGGGTGTCCCAATATTATGTTCTTATACCAATGACATCTTATCTTGGAGGACATCCTTATGCTATTGAGCATCAAAGTACTTTCTTGATATTGATTCTTCATGGTAAATGTTCTCAATATAAATTAAGTTAGATTGAGATTATCTTCCATTATGCATGGTAATATTCACTTTTTGAATAGTTGGGGTACCTGAATACATGTGCCATTATGTTTTCTCAACTCATATCATGTTGACAGCCATTTCATTTTACTCCTTACTGATAACTATGTACAAGTTAGGATACTCTTCTAGTCATGGTCCTTTTACAGGAATCACATGTAGGGTAATCTAGATAATCTCTTTGTTAGTAGTATAGGTATCCAATATTTTAACATGTTTTAGGTGGGAAATGACTACCTCCTCATCCTCATCCTTGTACTTAACTCTAGTATCCACCATTATCTTCATTGTTGGCTATGAAAGTGTAGTGCATACCGCATGCTCATACTTGATAGATGTCACGAATAAGTTGATAGTCATTAGTTTCATGATTAAAGGCATAAAATATCGTACAATAATGAAACACCTTTGAGTTTTTTATTCATTTCAAAAGAGCGCAGGAATATACATCATGTTATTCATGACATATTTCACATGACTACTTCAATATAACATGTATGTCCTTTTGTGGGTAGTTACTTTGGGTGTGACCTTCAAATTCACATTCAATGCACCATAGACTAATATGAGTATCATGTCCATTATTTTTTATTAATTTTTTAAGCTATGATTCCATTAAAGCAATTGGAGCTTCCATGAATGGATTGATCCCTATATTTATACTTCTAAATACTTTAGCAAGGAGGGAATCTTCCAAGGCTTTGTGTGGGATATTAAAAGTATTTTGAGACAATGTTAATAAAAAGGATAGTAATAAAACTCCCATTATGCATGTCTTGTAACATTAATTTTTAAGGACAACTTTGGGAAGAGCATTTTAATCCTTACATTATACTCTTGTATACTTTTAATAAGTTCCTATTTGATGTCTTTTAGCACATTTATACTTTCTTGTTAAAATTTTAGAATGTTAAACTATTTAAAAAAAACTATTTTAAATTTATCATATTCAACGATAGATTATTGATGGTCAAACATTATATACAAATGGTGTGAGTTCTTTAAGAGTGTAGTTTTTAGCCATGTGGATTTATGTTTAGAAGAGGTGATGCCTCATACCCTATAAATATGTTCATATTTTTGGAGATGCTTAGATTTATTATTCATGCCTCAATATTTTGGTAAGTGAAACATCAATTCATAATATACCATTGCTGTCTAAACTACCTAAATTGTTGGTTATTGAGAACCTCTATCCCCTATCCCTTTAGGGGGAAGTCCACTATGCCCTTATGTGCCTACACCTAGTCTACCTCCAGTGCCTCCAATAGTAGTTCTTATGATAATGGGCATGATAGCCACATTAATAAAAAAACATGGGCCTTTACTCTATCTATTTTTAGGGCCATGTCCTCTAGGCATCCTAAATTTTGCAAAGAAATTTTATTAATGGGGGAAAAAAGTGTTAAGTCTATGTGTGTGTCAAAAGGATTATTTATAATATCTCTTACTAGCTCAATATATGATTCTATGTTGTCTATGTGACTAATATGTATGTTTACTTCATCTGATTCAAGAGAATGAGCTAACACTATGGTTGGGGAGCCTGGTTAGTTCATATTTGGTTCTTCAATTCCCACCATCCAGGTACTTTCTCCTTCATATTATGTTAGTGGCAAAGGGTATGAATCAAAAGTGATGGGGACATCTTTGTGTGTCTCCACTTCCCTAACAATCCTAAAAACACTTCTTATGTTTTCCCTTTCCCTTACCACATTGCTAACTTTTATAATACTTTGCCAAGATTCATTATACTCCTACTTCCATAATGCCCACTGACATGCTACTATTATCAACCCACAATCTATTACCAAAATTTCCCTACTCCCCTCGCAAATGTGAAACTCATGCATAGAAGTATTTATCTCTCTATTACCATAGTCTCAAATCCCAAATCAAGAAATAAATTCTTGATTTCTAAATCAAAATGTCTAATGGAAAGACCAAGCAATTGTCAGAAGAGCTAGAACTTGGATTTTTTAGGACATGAATAGGTTGTTATAGCATAGTCTAGAATTTAGCTATTCAAAAATCCTTTCTACTAAATGTTATTATCTCTATTCCATGGAGTTCTAAGTCATGCTAAAGATATTTATTTCTCTAGGGTCTAAGACTATCTTCTCCAAAGGTTTTGAGACCATCCTTTAGCATATATAGAGAGCCAAGTGTGCAAATGAACTATGATCTCAGTGAAGAAATTTTCATATAGTACACTATATATATTTTACTGTACACACTACCATGTGTAAACTCCTAGTTCAAGGTAAGGAACTACAAAATTATCTTCAAATCCAGTAATCAATTATTCTATATTCTCAAGATTATTGTGCTCAAACATTATCCATGACTGATAAATAAGTACTTTGGGTCTTGGAAATGGAACCAAAATGTTAGGGTTTTTATTGTTACTTTAGATTTAGATTTGGATTCTAGACCAATGAGCTAGCACACTTGCCCTTTCATGTAAGATCATGTTCTTGCGCACTCATTTGAAGTGCATAGTTACAGATTGGTTCTTATAGGTTTTATTATTCTGTGTTATCACGTTAGTCATATTCTTCCTTTTATGTATTTAAATATATACTAAATAAAACCACAAATTAAAATACTTTTATTTTATTGTTTAAAATCTTGGCCACCATAATTACATAGACCCTAACCATCGCTAGTTAACATTGCTACTTTACAAAAATAAAATTTAATTTAGGTTCCATACTAACTTATAACTATTTCTCTCAACTTAGTGCAACACATTCAACTATGATAAACACATAAAAAATATGTAACGTCTGTAACTCATATATTAAGAGAGAGCATCCAAAAATAAACCACCCCCCCATCCATTACAAAAGGGGCATTTATATTTGTTTATCCCTGACCAAGAGTTTATATCATTAGTGATAAGAATAAATAACCAATAGACTGTCAATAGATTGAGATTCATATCTCTTAACCTACTAGCTTTGTCTAAGGATTTGAGCTTTTGCATCCCCTATATACTCATACTGTGTCAGATCTTTGCTTTCTTGTATTCATATGAATTTCTCTTTAACTTCTGATCAATAAGGGCTAGATATCCCATATGAATCTCTTCTTAACTTCTCTCACTTCCCACATTCTCCCCAAGACTTATGATTTAGTTCCTAGTCCTATCACTAGTAGAATTTAGAAAATAAATGACTACATTACTAGATATTTTAGTCACGATAACTAAAAATGACTAAATTCTACTATTTTTTGTAACACAACTATAAATTACTAATTTGATTGTCAGGTAAAAAATAAAACTAAATAATTAGTCACACAGATAAACATGACTGATTAATTAGTCACACAAATAAAAATTAGACAATAAGATATTAAAGTGGGTAATTAAAAATGTGTTTAGAGATGTAGCTCACGGATACAGAGACCCAATTATTTCTACTACAAAGACTATATTATACACACAACTAGACTATGTCCATATGCCACTATGTCAAACTGGTTCTATTTTACTACCAATTTTTTAACTAAACAAATAAAATAATTTCACATTGGAAACCTAATTTCATAAATCATATGCCAAGAAATTAATAATTGTTATTTCTCAATACTTCAATATTATTTACATTACTTTAAAAATATTAATAACAATTATATTGCGGTATGAATTTGACTATTAAGGTGTCGTTAAGTTATGTGTGTTAAAATATTTAATTATTCTTTAATAATTATCATTTCCAACCAAATAATTAAAAGACACCTAATAAAAATCAATAAAGACGGTTAATTATTTTAACTTATAAAAATTTATCCATACAAAGAAAATAAATAATTATAAATAACTAAATCCAAAAATAACTTTAATAAACTAATTGATAATAATTAATTTCAAATTTAGCATAAAAATCAAAATATATTTATTGTTAGTAAGTAAATATTATTTACAGTTAAGAATTAAATAAAAAAATGCTATTTAATTATTAGTGTAGGAGGGTTGCCCATGAAATAATTAAATAAAATACATTTCAACCTTTTTTTTTAATACTTAATTATTAACTTTTACAAGTCTATATAGAATAATTAATTTATATAGATAAATTGAAATAATTCATTGATTTCATATAATCAACCAAGAATAAATTTAATTATTTTTAAATTTGAATTTTAAAGTCAGAAGTCTTTTTGCCTCCCATTTGTAAGTGGTCCCACATGTAAGTCGAAGAATAAGTGAGAGACATAGGATTGAACTAATCTTAACCCTAGGATCTAGGTATTATTTAAAAACCCTAAATTTCCTTATGACCCAAATAAAAATTGTTTTTTTTTTCAAATCCATTTATCTTTTTTTTCTTTGTCTTCTCTCACA
The DNA here is from genome assembly GCA_037957365.1 of Torreya grandis. Lineage (NCBI taxonomy): Eukaryota > Viridiplantae > Streptophyta > Pinopsida > Cupressales > Taxaceae > Torreya > Torreya grandis. The sequence goes on from JARHVA010003253.1 coordinate 1,814,217, forward strand.
AGTTTGCAGGTTCAAGCTATGGAGGAAGCTCAAGATAATTAACTCCAATATCATATTATTTATATATATATTTGATCATCAAAATATATATATATATATATATATATATATATATATATATATATATATATATATATATATATTTCACACACACACACAAAAAAAAAAATTAAAAAATTCTAAAATAAAAATACTTAAGTTCATAATAAATTATATATAAAACATAATGTTTTATAATTATTACTTATAATTATTATTTTATTTTATATTTATTTAATAAAAAAATTGATTTGAGGATTTTTATTTTATTTTATATTTTATATTTTCTTTAATTAAAAAAATTTCAGGGTCCATGGACCAACCCAAGCCTATAGCCTTAGCGTTGTCTATGACCCTTTTTTGAATTTGCTGGGGTTGGGGTGGATGGTTGGCCAAGCTCCCCTTCACCCATATTTTTTTTAAATTATTGTTTTTATTTTTTATATATTTTTAATTAATTTATTATTTTTTATTAGTCTAAACAATTAATTTATTTATTATTATTATATGTATTTACTTATCTATTTTATGTATTCAGGGTTCAAATGGTTCTACACACACACACACACATGTATATATACATATATATACATATATATACATATACATATATATATATATATATACATATATATATATATATATATATATATATATATATATACATATATATATATATATACATATATATATATATATATATATACATATATATATATATATATATATACATATACATATATATACATATACATATATATATATATATATATATATATATATATATATATATATATATATATATATATATATATATATATATATGTATATATATGTACGTATATGTATGTACGTATATGTATGTACGTATATGTATGTATATATATATATATATATATATATATATATATGTATATATATATATGTATGTATATGTATGTATATGTATGTATGTATGTATATATATGTATGTATATATATGTATGTATATGTATACATATATATATATGTATACATATATGTATATGTATACATGTATGTATATGTATACATGTATGTATATGTATACATGTATGTATATATATATATGTATGTATATGTATATATGTATATATATAGATGTATATATATATATATATATATATATATATATATATATATATGTATATATATATATATATATATATATATATATATATATATGTATATATATATATATATATATATATATATATATATATATGTATGTATGTATGTATGTATGTATGTATGTATGTATGTATGTATGTATGTATGTATGTATTTTAGAATAAAATTTTATGGCTTCAAATGGTAATATATATTTTTGTGATATATATAAATATATATATTTTGTATAATAATTTTGGTCAAAATATATATAAAGATGGAAATGAATTTTGTTTTACAGGATGAGTTACTATGGGTTGTTGCATCACTACATAGGGCAATTGGTCAAGTATCATACATTAAGTATATTTTAACAAATTCTAAGTCATTTGAAGTGAGCATAAAAATAAAAAAAATTAGATGGGATAACCAACATGCAGGAGTGAACGACAAAAAATGATTGAAATGAGTAAATATACTACCAATGGACTAAAATTAGTTAATACAAATAACTAAATATACTACCAATTGATGATAATTAATGATTACAGTGACTAAATAAATGACTACCATGACTAAATAAATTACCAATTAATAACAATCAATGACTAAATTAATGACTAAATATACTACCAAATTGATAAATCAAAACAACCAATAAATGACTAAAAATGGTTTAGTCATCATTTTTGTCATATTATAAATAACTGGAAATAAACTACTAATGGTTGTATGATCATGTTTGGTCATTTAAATACAGTTTTTAGTAGTTTTTTTAGTCATATATTTCTATTTATGTACTAATGTATGATATCATTTTCCTTGTGACTAATTATTCCTTGATTATGTCTTCTCACATTAGGCTTCCACACCCCTAACCTCTCATGCATTGTAGGTTCTATGTCATAGTGCTTCTATGCCTATCAAGTTCTACACAATAGGCTTTTCATGGTATTATCCTTTCATGTCATGATGGTCCCATGCCAAAATGGATAATACATAGCCAAAATTTTGTGTCAACAAGTAAATTCAAGTTTAGTTTGTAGATAAAATGGGAACATAACTTTAAAAATGAAAAGTTATTTTGTTAATTATGAGTATTTAAATTACAACATTTATGACATTAGCTAGATATAACCATCTCTTCGTTGAGATTTTTTTCATCCCAATCCACTTATCAACCAAGGAAGTATATTTTTTCAAATGAAGATTGAAATTTTTTCTCAAATTGTTTACTCTAATATTTTTCTCAAATTGACTTCAGTTTTTAAAATCTTTGATATATTATCCCTTTTTGTGTAAGGAATTGAATAAAATTATTCCTAAAGTTACTCATCTCAAAATATAGATTTACAAGATCCATGTGTAATCATAATGTATATAACGAAAACCATTTAAAAATATTAGAAATTACAACTATATAAATATATCACATATAAATCATCTTTAGATTGGTGATGCATTCAATAAATAAAATGTTAAATTCCATTGTGATGACTAATAATTTTTATTATTATGATTTTATTATATATTTTCATACCATAGAGGTTTCATGATGAATCTATTTTATGTGAAAGCATCAAGGCTTTAAAATTTATATTGTTTATAATCCTAATTTAGATTGAGGAATCTTATTTGTGTAGATATATTTAAGGATAAATAAATGGTATGGTTATAAGGTTAATATTAGATCCAGATTCTGTTAATTAATGTGCTAAACTTAGATGTACCATATACTAAATTTATAAAACTAAGATAATTTACTAATGGAAGGAATAACTATGATAGATATAAAAATTACATAAAAGAGTGTACTCAGTTGGTTATGATACTGTAATAGTGATGGATCAAGTAAAGGAATAAATTAGGAAGGAAAATAATTATGGAACAATCATCAAATTCTAGATCTGGTGCCTCTAGCTCTATAAACACTTGCATCAACGTGGGATTATTACGTTGATGCTACTATCTAGGTTTAATTATAGTGTATTATACAAAATATCTACTTAAATAAGATGTGACCACTTGGATGCTTTTGTGTTTCTAGTCACCTTTACTCTAGTGAACTCATATCTGGGCCATATACTATCGCTCCTAGTGAAATGCTAAAATCATAGCATTCGATATTCAATGTGACCTTGGTTAAAAATAATATAGTGATCACATGATGTCGAGATGACCCATAATAACCCTGATATCAAAGGGTCTTTCCTACATATACAATACTATTGAAGATGGCCTCATTCTCATGTAGTTCTCCCCTATGTGTTAGTTTGTGTGTGATTATGAAATGTGTGTAAAATAAGTATAATAATAATTTATCTTATAACTTAGACAATATTACATTATGGTTTCTCCTCTAGTATTTCAGACATGTATGTGGGATCTTCCTTTGACTCATATTAGAATAGGGTAGAATAGGAAAGCATTTGGTAACTTGAGTTCTTCTTGAGTGCTTCTTTTGGTCTGATTACTAGGTAAGGTAAGAATGATGCTTTATATTATATTTATAGAAATCATAATGAGATATAAATTACATTAAATAAATTAGGGAAACCATTGTAATATTTTTCATTTGGAAATTGGATGAATTTAGGGTACTAGACACTTAATTTTGCATAGAATAATAACATCAATGTTACTTTCTATCTTAGACATTAATATCTAGGCAAAATGAGAGTAGGCATTGGTGTATAAATTACATAGGTATAGTAAAAGTATATTTTAAGGATTCTATGAAATATGGCATGTTTATGTAATTAATATAAATGTTGTTCTGACTAAGAGATAGGCCAAGGGGCAGGATATGGAGTAGATGAAAGGATTATAGAAGCAATTCATGTGTATAACTAAGAGGAAAAAATAGGGTCTCAATTTTCCAAGTATGCAACACTTAGGTGCTACATAATAAAAAAATATATTCTACATTTTACTTCACTTTAATCTAGTAAGGAAATTTGTAATTTAAAGGAAATGAATAAGTACTTGGGTGTGTGTGAAGACCTTGTCCTTACTCAAGCTAAATTTAAGTGATTTTCTAGATTTGAAATTGAGTTATTTACTCAAGACTAACCTATAACCAACAACATGTTATAGTGTATAATTAGTGCATATAATTTTGGTCAAAATTAATTGAAGTACATTGAAATTGAAATAGAGATTTAGGATTACAATTGTGTGTTGTTGTAACTTCCTTACCTATTGGAAAATTGATTTTACAAAATATTTATAATTGTAAGTATATTAAAATAATATCAAGATAAATATAGATAAGATTGTATATACAAATACATAGAAAGAGAGAAAAAGAGATAATTTGAAAGGCACATGCTCCAAACTTGGAGTAAAAGTGAGTTACCACCATGCAGTTGAGATTAGCTCAACCAAGTAATATAATGCTACTTATAACTTGATGAGTTTTTATGATCAAGTCCATAAGATTGAGCAATATAATCACATCAACCATACCGAAAAAGTGAATCAAATACTTCATTAGATTATTTGATTAAAGGCCATAAGTCTTCATAGGGTAGTAATATGTGTGATTATTTTATAATCTAAGATTTATTTAAATTTTGTAATATTAGGCACATGTTCTATAGAATATTCACCTTATATATGTATCATGTTTAAATAATATATACAAATGGTACCATGTGTATAATTATACCATAAATGTGTATCAAAATCATAGAACTATGTGATTTGACCAATTTGAAAAAATGTGTAAGTATGGAGTAAATGTTTCAAAATCATGCTGCCAATATATATGCAGAGATCTAAAACTAAAAGAAGTACCAATGTTGAGGACATGTTTAAAAAAAATGCCCCACTTTAAATTAGATATGTTCAATACTAAGTAGGTGTGGATAACATCCTTTCAAATAATGACCCCACTCAATCAATGAATTATAAGTACAATATTGAATTAATGTGGAAAAAATGCTTCCAAATCATAACCATTCTAAACCTAAGACTTTTAAGGTGTGGAATCCATGTCTGTATGACATGTACCAACCAAATATGAAAAATATTATAAGTACCCAAAACTGAATAAATGTGGATAACATGATTCCAATCACACCCCCACTATAATATGTAAACTATGAATGTTTGGAGGTCATGTCAGTATGAAATTCCACCACTGAATCTATAAACTGGTATAAGTATTAAAAAGTAAATAAATATGGAGAACATGCTTCCAAAGCATGCCCTAATTATAATTTGGAAACTTTGAAGGTGTGGAAGCCATGTCCATATGATATGGCCCCACTAAACCTAATAATTGATATAATTACCAAAAACTTAATAAATATGGATAACATGATTCCAAAGCATGCCCACACTATAATCCATAAATTTTAAATTTATATAAGACATTTTCATATGACATGCCCCTACTGAATCTGAGAATTAGGTTAATGTCTAGATAATATACATCCCAAGCATTCCCCCACTAATAGTCCCCCTCTTTGAGTTGAGGGAAAAATAGTACCATGAAGTTAACTCAGCTTAAGAGGGTATGAAAACTGTAAATATATGAATGTAACCATTTATCATATACAAGGAACATGTCTACTAGAATGTATCATTAAAGAGCATATAACCAATCTAATCACATGTAGGTATTAGATACATGATAAATATCATGGAAACATATAAATAGTAACATCAACAAGTAAACAACCACACACGCACAAGAGCATTAAAAATTAAGTCATAAAGTAATGCTCCAAGGAGACCGTAAACAATTGGGATGTTCAAATGACACAAAATAAAATGGATATTGAAATGTCCACATAAAAATCAATGACATATTCAAATGTCTAAGAAGGAAAATCATAGGCACAGGGGATGCAGACAATGGAGCATATTCAAATTCTTAAAAAATCAAGGTAAAAAGAAGGCAAAAGACTCAAGGACGTGTGTGAATATAAATCATAAAAAAACCAACATAAACATGTCATAGTGGCCCATAGATCGAATGTGTTATTAAAAACATCAATTAAATAGAATAACAAGTAGCATGGACAAGATATAGGCATGGATAAGGAATCTATAAGTACATATGTAACATTGAACATGATAATATAGTGTTATCATTGAATCATATATCCTATGTGTATCAAGATTGTGAAATATGGATGACACCAATTTCTTGGTGATGTGAGTAGAGGTAAATCCCAACACCCATAAATATATCGCATATTTATGTATGTCTACGTATGTATGTGAATTTAGGAGTTAATTCTATGTTATCCCTCAACATTAAAGTAACACGTATATGCCAGGGAGTAAATAGATGATGTAGGTGATGAGAACATTTTTGTATTTCTTATTATTTTTTTACTTTATTGGTATTCTTGGAAGAGACAAGATCATCCATTGATCTCATCTAGAGGATGATCATAGACATCTCCCCCGATTGTGATCCTTACAAACTCAAGTTTAATAATTTATATTATTTGTGTCATGATGAACTAGGTTCAAAAGGTACATATCATGTTTCTCCTCTCATTTTTCTTGTGTAGTGAAATATATAATGCTATAATCTGAAACATGTATTAAATTACCTTACTGATAAAATGAGATGCCTTGTTTATTTTGGTCAATTATTGCTTCCATTTGGTATAGCCAAAGTGTCTAGATTATAAATGCACATGGAGATGTGGTAGGAAAAACCAAAACTCATGTTTAAATTTCTTTAGGATCCAATTAAATTTATATTTTTATGTTTCCTAAGGGGTATTTCCAAGATACCTTATTTTTTAGATCCTATAAGATAAAACGGAGTTGCTAAAAAAGAATTTTGCTGCAAGTGGTTCTAGTTTGTGTAGGATAATATTTTTTGTGATGATAATAATAAACACTCATATATAAATTAATTATTAAATATTGGTGATTTTTGAACTTTTTGATTATGTACACTTCAATATTTATCATAGGATTAGGACCGTGTATAGGCCCCATATTAAGTAAGTTTTGTAAATCACTCATATAAAAATTAGGAACACCACCTTTTTTCCCATGATGGTCATTTGGTAATTTATCTCCCTTATTTTTATATTGGATAACTCTTTGGTAATTGGAAGGAGAAAACATGGTTAAGAAAGCCTTTGATAAATTATATAACCAATTTTTAGTATCATCAAAAATTCTTCTATTGAATGGCTTTAACAATAGTTTCTCATCATTTTCCCATTGACCAAAATAATGTTAATAATTTAACATGTGATCAAATGGATTTTTATTTTTCCAAAAGATAATTATATGTGATAATTCAAAACCATGTGTAGAATAATATTCAACTATATATTATGAAAGAGGTTGCTTATTGAATAAGTTAATCTTTGCATTACAAACATGGAAAGATAGTTACATTTTAAGTATATAAACTTATTCTTAAAAACACCCAATAGTTATCATCATAGACATAACATGATCAATGAAAATCATGTAGTTTGAGATAGGTTTTATCATTGATTCTAAACCACTCTTTTTTTTGGATTTAGGTATATGAGTATCATATTTTTCATGGAAAATAAGTGAAAGTTTGGAATTATTGTATCTTTTAAGTTTTAATAATTTTTGTTACTCATAATGTGCATTTGTCTATACCTCAATATGTGGTACATTATTTTAGTCTTGATACGGAGGAGCCATTTTAATTTAATCACCTATTTCATAAGTATGTTTGTGTTCAATAAGAGTGGATTATTTAGGTTGTATCATTATAGGAATTCCTTCAGTTTTCGATTATGTTTATCAAAATTTGAAGGTTTTATCATTTCTAAACATCATTAATAAAGTCCCATCATGTATGAAATTTAGACATTTGTGAAGTGTAGATAGACAACTTCCATTGAATGTATCCAAGATCTAGTGAGGACTATATTATAATGGAATGATTGAAACATTACTTGAAAAGTAATTTAAATAGTTTTATGTCCCAATGTCATATCCAATGTAATTTGACCAACTAGAGGGCCATGTAAATTATCAAATTCTTTCATATGCACTTTTGAATTTTGAAGTAGATTAGTCCTAACTCACTTAATGGTTAGAAATTTCATATTATAAAATTTTATGCCCAGTCTATTATCAATTAACACCCTTTTGATGCCTTTATTTTGTACTATCATTTGTATGAATGAAAGTAACTATTGATCAATATAATCTTTGGAAGGTAAGTCACTTAAATCAAATGTAATAGGTTTGGAATTGGTTTTGGAATCTTACATGATATATATAAGATAGGCAGGTTCAATATCACTTTGAACTTGAATTTCATGCAATATCTTATATAAGATGTCCATGTAAACAATAGATTGATTCAGGAGATCAATTGGTGAAATTTTACAACATGTTTTACTTAATTGGTCATGGAGGCATGTAGATATGTAATCTATATCATTTCAATAAGAATTATGGAAAGATATCAGATATTGTCTCTATTTTAACAATCTCTCATTATGTGCATGGATTTGCTTCAACTTTTTAAAAATACATGTAATGTATAAAACCATAGTAGGTATAAGGTATTAGACCATGAAATAATTTCTAGATATGTCCTTGGAAAATAGGATTGTAATATTTATTACTTAGGAATTATTAATAAGAAAAGAAATATATAAACCCTACTTCACCTAGTGTTTTATGTTGAAAGATTAGGTTCACCAAATGTTCAACCCTAATTTATATTAAGTAATCCTAATTGGGTAGATAGGGTTAAGGATATAAAAATGATATGGCACAATGGTGAATATAATTTCTATAGTAAGCTAATTAATGTGTTAAACTCAGATGTACCATATACTAAATTTATAAAATTGAGATAAGCTATTGATGGAAAGTAAAACTCTGATAGATATAGAAGTGGCATAAAAGAGTGTAGCTAGATGACAAAGACTATTTCAGATAATTTAGACTTGTCTATAATCTAACTCAAAAATATATATCAATAATACACCGATATTATTCAAAATTTTATAATTTTTAATTCTCTTAAATCTGATAAATGGGGAATAAATCCAAATTATTAGCATACTCTTCATGTGCAACTTGCGTAGAACTCAAAACTATTCATTTTCAAATATTATCTCTAAAAGAATTTAGAGACATAAGTCCAAATTATTTGAAATAGTCCTCTGACCTTATAATGCTAAAATAGTGTTAGATATGGTACACACATAAATTAGTTAAGAAAATTGTTCTGGATCAATCATCAAATTTTAGATCAAGTGCATTTGGATCTGTAGACACTTACATTAGCATGGGATAGTTGTATCAATGCTACTATATAGGTTAGATGATTTCTTACACAAAATATATAGCTAGATATAATCTAACCATCTAGATGCTTTTGGGTTTGGATTCTCCTTTGCTTATATGCATTCATATCTAAGTCATGGACTATCATTACTGGTGAAATGGTAAAACCCTATCTTTTAATCTTCAACATAACCTTTTGAAAAAATGGGTTAGTGGATAGATGATGTCGAGCTAGCCCAAAATGACCCATCTTTCAAAAGAAACTATTTACATAGCAAATAATCTAGAAGAGGGCCTCAGACTCATGTATTTCTTCCGTACATGTTGGCTTGTGTTTGAAGCATGAAATGTATCTAAATCAATTATAATAGTGACCTATCTTATAAATTAATAAATATGACCTTATGACTATTCCTTTATTACGTAAGACTTGTAACTAGGTTATTCCTTTGAATGATATCTATTGATAAAATATGAATTTTAGTCAAATTTGGTCAACTCCTACATATTTAATTTTTTCCAAAGGTTAATATATGACTAAAAGGGTCCCATCTGTGTCTAAACACCTCATCCATTCCAGTCCTAGCTTGGTCTAAGCCTATCTTCCTCGTACTTATCTAGTCAACCTAAGTCAACTCTAATAAAACATCGTCAAAGGCTCTAATTATCTTAAAATGTCATAATATGGTCATTTAAATGTTATGATGTGATCCTAAGGAATAAATTTTCCCTTTGATATGTTTTATATGCACAAAGTGCCTTTTTGACATATTTTGTCTCTTTAATTAACTTCTATGGATTGGTTATGGAAGAAAAATTTCCCCCAAAACGTTTTCAACATGGATAAGGTTAGAATGTGTTAGTCATTAGTCAAATGGTAGTCAAGAATCATTTTCATGCATGAAAATAGGGGAAACTCCTCAAAAATAGCCATTTAATGGCACTTATACGAACATGGGAAGTCCATCTTTAGCTTAAAATTTGGGAATGTGTCTCATTAGCTACCTAAGATCCTTACCACATATTTTTGCATATAAAATGTCAATAAATTTAGTTTTAGCTTCTGCTCCTTCTTTCCTTCATTTGCAAGCAAAAATAACCAACTTCAAATGCTTGATATAGTCTATACAGATGGATTTGGGAGGAATGTTATTTTGGTTTTAGAGGAGACGTAGTATACTTAAAATTCATATAAATAAGTCTAATTTTAATGGATTATCCTTTATGAACCATTTTTAAGAATCTTTACAGCTTTTTATGCTCTTATATTCATGAGGGGTCCCTATTTGAGAAAGTTTCTAAATAATTTTTTTTGGTTTGATGGTTTTGATTATTTCATATTTTTATTAGGGCCTATACATAGTTTTTAAATTATTATCTTGGTTGTGGAAGTCTCAAGTATTCAAGAATCCTATGCTAGGCTTGTTGTTGGTTATAGATCATACTCACTAGTATGCACCAGAGAAATAATCACCTACATGTCCCTTAATGATGTCATCCTTGGGAATGAGAGTGATTGACATATTTATAATCCTCTAAAATTTGTAGATGGTGTACTGACATATGTGAGGGAAGCATACAAGGTCCATATGCACATATACTATCCTATTGTTCATGTTTAATTGATTGTAGGTGTGCCAAATATCCACCTATAGTTGATATAGCAGAGGTCAAAGAGCTATTTTGAAGCACTTGGAAAGTAATGGAGATTATATTAAGAAACATCATAGTTATTAAGGGATCCTAATATGTATTTGAGGTTATAAGATGACCAAAAATAGGTGAAGAGTCCTTATCAAAGTCAAGACTATGTTTAAGACCATTATCACCAAAATCACAAAAAAGTTCACTAGGAACTTTTGTGAAATCCAAATAAAGATGAGGAGGTTAGATTTGATAAACCTTAGTATATTAATTTAGTATCCTCTACCATAAAAAATAACCTTAAAATGTTTGATGGAAATATGAGTAGTGGAAGATGATGTTTGAGGGCCTCAAATATGCCCATAAATACATGGAATTATTTCAATGATGTCTACAGATCTGAACCTCAAAGAGTCTTCTTATCCACTCGGGTTGAAAAAGAGATCTTGATAATGCATGGATATGATTGATAATTTTTCCAATGAGATTAAATCCTATAATAACCCTATAATGAGTATGAAACACAATTTTACTACCTAAGTTCATACCCTATCTGTACATAGGGAAAATCAACACCTATAACTGTGCATAAGGACAAGGTTGCAAGCAAGGTGTCTAGGTGGAGTTTTTAACCAGTCAAGGTGAAGGAAATTACTAGTTAACCATAAAATCTAAGATGAATATTCTCTATATCTAACACATGATCTAAATGAGCTCATGGTGACCTACATGTATGCTCAAAAGGGGTAAAATTTCTCAGTCAATTGAGACAAGGTAGACAATGAGCTATTTTTTATGTTATAGGGGAATTAATCTAAGTATAAGTGAAGGAGAAACTTGGTGATCTCAAGGGGAGTATATGAGGATCCTCTAATATAAAAACTATGCCCAACCACTAAAAATAATCTACAGGCACAGCGGCTTAGTTAACTTACAGGCAGGAGCCTAATATGGTGATAAAGTATATTTGTATAGTAAATGGGGTCTCACCCTTAGTTAATTTATGAATTAAAAACTTAATGATAATTTTATTGGTGTCATCAAACACTTTCAAGGGAAACACAAGTCTATATAGGGTCCAAATATCCCTGTATACACCTACAACAAGAACTAGGCAAATAATGAACAAAATGAGACATGGACTGTCTAGGGGTAAGGAGAGGTTTGAAATGGAAAATAAATTATTAATTATGGTTTAAAAAGTGTCTTAAAAACTTCCACTCATCACCAAATTTTTCATATTCTTTCCTCACATATCAAATGAGCATCAATCTGTATAATTGTCGAGGAAAGCTCTTAATCCAATGATGAAAGGTAAGAACCTCTATAAGAAGAGGGTTTGAAATGGTTTAAAATATTAAATAAAATTAAATTTAGCTTTTTAGTATGTGTATATAGTATATAATCATATAATTGTCTTGGAAAGGTGATCCACAAGTGGATTTGGACAAAAATGTAGGAAAATTAGGTTTTTATCCCCATTTTTAGACAAATTGAGTTGGTTAGATACTAAAATGAAGGATTATGACCTTAAAATTTAGTAAATAACCTCATTATTAACTTTTAAAACTCTAAATACTTTAATTTTTCCATGGGGATGAGGGATATATCTCTCTATTTTGTCTCAGAGATCAACCACTCATGAAAATTATAACTTTGCAAAATAGGTAAAGGTTGCCAAAATGAGTAAAGGACATAGCATGAGGACTTTTGAACATAAAATAACATTAATATATGTGTATAAAATATGGATAGATGCTAAATAAAACTCACATAATCTCTAACCCTTCAAGATGACCTAATTATTCATGCATACAATCCAATCAAGCTAGTTTCCACTACACCTAATTAGAAAAAGAGATGGAGTGTTTGAGGGGTTTTGTGATAGCCTTTTGGTTATGAATGAGGTGTGGACATTCATTATAAACCATCCTAATAATTTTAGATCATCAAAAGTGGTCTAAGGTAGCAGGGGGTATGCTAAGCCCATTAGGCCTTGAGGAGACTGAAAGTTAATTAGAGATCTACCTTCGTTTATAGTCCTTAATGAGCTCACCAAATGATTGGAGAATGTATATGGAGTGAATTAAAACATGTACAATCTTATTTTATTCAAATAAACTTGTAATAATTTTTTTTCCAACTATAAATATATTAAGTACGTAGGAAAGTAGAGAAACAATATCGATATGTCCATTTGTAAAGCTAATATATTTGATAAATATCTACATGGGAACAAAAGGGGTTATGAGAAGTTATATATGGTCATCCAAAATAAATTTTTATCATTATTTATAAACGTGAATGTGCCATCTGTATGGATAATTGTTAAGAATAAAAATAGTCTAAAACCCAAGTAAAACCCTTAGAGGAACTCAATGGAGAAAACAAGCATGGGGAGCCATTACAATGTCATAGTCTAGCAAGGAAACCTATTAGATAATGGATAATACTGACTCAGGGTCTCACCCATGTAAAGAAGATGTATGGAACTATATAAACAACATGAAAAATATTTTTTTCTTATCAATTTATATGTTTTTTATGTTCTAAGAAGTTTGAGAAGATGAAATCAGGTTTGGATGCATGATAAATACCTATTAAAATTACATATGGTAATTTTAATCTATGTAAAAACTTCTATGTGTCCTAACTAGAGCTCTCATTTCAGCAAGTCAAAACTGGCATAGAGACCACAAGAGTGAAAATTGTGGAAAACTCAAAAGGATGTCCTTTTGAAGTGAATTTGATAATTATAAGACCATGTAAATTATTTCCAAGTGTCATCCACTCAATACCATGTAATTTCATGGAAAATTGAAGGCATTTTGGAGGCCAAATGTGGGGGATGGCTGAAAATGGAGTTTTTAGACTGTAGACAATGATGGATGCCTTCCAAGAATTTTAAAATGAGAAGGAATAAAACCAATGCATGGATTTTCATGCCTGAATACCTTCCCTATTATATCAATCTTATTACATTTCCCTATTCAATGGTGGTATTTTCAAATAGGTTTTAAATGATGAAGGCATTTTTCAGTGCCAAAATAAGGAGTTTTGTGTCACCTTTCACAATTTTCATGGCTTTTATTGATAATTAGACTTCTTGATGTTTCATGGATAATTTAATATATATTATCCATTCATTTTAAACTTTTTTTTTCCAATTTTACACATGTTTAAGCGACCTTTGGACTTCCTTTGGTTTGCATCTCTCTAGTAAAGCTATAAAATTGGGCTCTTTTATTTCTTTCTGGTAGCCTCCATTGGTTAATGGGGAAGATATAGCCAAATTTATACTTGAATGAATCTTGAATAATTGAAAAAATCAATTTTAAAATCACATGTAATATTTAGTGTTGATTGAAATCTTGTTGGTCTTATCTAGTATAAGTTGATCCTTTCTAGCATGTTACTCTTGATTATTATACAATATATAGAAGAGTGATTGTTATACATCTTTACTAGTGTTTTAATTTAATTTTATAGGTTTTATATAATTTATTTATGGTTTTATTCCCAAAATTAATAATCCAATACCCTCCTAAACATTCAAGTACTTACTAAACCTAGCTTATGAAACACTGATGTGATAATTTAGCTTGAGTTGTGAGCTTTGAGTGAATAAAATATTGTTTAGCTTAAAATAGTGGAAATTAAGTCAAAAGGAGAGAAATTATATTGGTGCATCACCTTTTAGTTTATTTTTTTCCTTATCTCTGTTTCATCCCAAAGTTGATAGGTAGGAAATTACTTCAAAGAATGCATTAATGTAACTAGCCCTTCTAGAGATTCATCTTAACAAATTGCTACCCATAGCAAGAGAGATGTATCCGTTGTGCCACTTGGATGAGTAGATATAAATATATCCTCAATGGGTGCACATGCAAGTGATAATATTTTTTAGCACACCCAGTGGGACTCTAGGTCCTACAATATTATCCAAGATTGGTGTTAGTCTTGGCAAAGTTATAGCTATAAGAGAATATACATTCAGTACCTAATGACTCTAGTAAAGTTTTTAAATATTATTTTTCTTATTAGTTCCTAATTTACATGTCAAAGGTGACCACTAAGTCTACTTATAAAGGTATGCCCTTTTATTTTGTGCAATTACCTCTATATTCTACTAAAAGGTTTAGGTTTGTGAATACCCATCCTTATTCTAGAGAGTTGGTGTTTAAAAAGTCTATGTTATTGTTTATTTCAATACCTAATACTCATAAATCACATTCCAAGATAGCTATAAGCCAACATCTTGTATCCTTCATTGTATCATCTCCCTTGAATCTTGCTAATATGACCAAATTCTAGGAGAAATCCTTAAGAATGTTCTATATTTTAGTGGAGAGGATCATATTACTAACATTGAAATTATTAGAAACATATAAAACTTTTTTAATATCTATAATATCATTCAATATAATATGTGTATTATTTTTTTGGCATTATCCTTCAAAGGAAAAGCCTTTGATTTGTATCAGACTCTACCTAAGAATTATATTGATTCATGGGATGAATTAGGGGATCTATTGACTAAAAGGTTTGGAGAGAAGAGTGGTCACCTATCTCTATCTAATCACATTACAACTATCAAGAGGGAACCACAAGATTTTATGTAATATTTTAACACTTGATTTCAAAAAGCATGGGATATAATCCTAGCTCTAGTGTGACCTACTATAAGCTACGCCTTCTTGTACTATCAAAAAGCATTAAATAGTGATGTAGCCATGATTATCCAATCCATGGGTGGGAATACTCTCCCCACTACTTATGAGATAGCCATAAATGCTGAGAATTGTCTATTTTAACTAGGGAAGATTACTCTTAGGCCACCAATGCCATTGTTCCTTGATTTGCAACTTCCTAGTCAAGTCACATTACCTACCTTGGCTACTTTGCCTAACCATGAAAAGTCTACCATTATCCAAAATAATGAGATCCATGAAGTCAATAGTTTACTCCAAAGTTTTACCAATAAATTTTTTGTTCTTAAAAGTTAACAACCTAAAATTTATAGGCCATACCCATTCTATAATCAGTTTAGACAAACCAATAGAGCTTCTTTCTAAGGTAATGCTCAAGGACAAGGTCAAATAAATCATGTAGGCATTATCAAAGATAAAATCATAATTATCCATCACTCTAAAGCTATTATTCCCACATAAAATAAATTTTTTCAAGAACAACCATGATATCCATATTTTGAGAAAAATTAAAAGCATGTTGTTTATGCAAATGAAATGCACAATCAAACCATTGTAATGCAAGCCAATCAAGATTTTCAAGATACAATGTTTAAGGGACCAATGCAAGGTGGAATGGATAATGATCAAAAAAAATATTATTCTACCCTCTCTAATTATTTGGAGGTACACTTATGTGCTATTAATCACTTGGGGAATCCAAGCAATATGAATACTAGTGTTGCCTCTAACACTAGGTCTAGGAAAAGGGTTATTGAAGAGAAACAAAGATCAACTCAAGGACATATTTTGGTTACCACATCATCTCCACTTATCATTGTGTCAAATTATTCTCCTAGAGTGAAATATGGTTATATGATTTATAATATAAAGACAACTCTTATTCACTCACCTTCACAAGCTACACCATAAGGGGTTAGTGCCCCTAAAGAGCCACCGAAGGTGATAAATTACTCAATTAATGTTGTATAATGGATGAATAAGTTACACATGAGCATATAATTATGGGATTATTTAAGAATACTAGGGTATAAAGATATGCTCCAAAAATAATTGCAGGGATTGGGTAAGGAAGATGGCTCATCTAGGAATGAAAATGTTGTCCTAGTTAATGAAAGTCAACTTATAGATGGTTATGTGAAGAAGAATGAAATAGTTTCTCCATTTTAATTATCCCTAATCATTTGTTATTTATTATTACATAATTTCATTATAGATAGTGGGGATAATACTTCAATTATGCCCAAGTGTATAGAGGATAAACTAGGTCTCAAATATGAGCCAATGACTAAGGGAGTCTTAAAATTGGATGGATCACCAGCCAAGACTTTGGGGGTAGTTAAAGATTTGAGTTTTATAATAAATTATTGTCCCAAATTTAATATTCCCCATGAGGTGGTTGTGGTAGATTTACCTCCATACTTTTCCCTTTGCTTGTCAAGAGACTTTACAACTAAGATAGGTGGAGACTTGGTACCCAATTAGTCGTACATGGTTTTTAGGATAAGGTATGGTCTAAAGGTGAGGATTGAATTAGAACCTATCCATATTAATCAATTAGAGCCTTACATTCCTAAATTGGCAAATTTCAAGTATACCATTATTGATGAGGAAGAGCTCCACATAGACCAATCTCTGACATCTTTTCTTCAAGGAGTTTCTAATTTGTACATAGATGGATGGGGAGATGAACATTATGAACATGATCTTTACAAATTCATGCAGGAATATGGTCTTAAAGTGTATTTTATTCATGAGGAGGACTCTTTTATTCAAAATTTGATGAAGCCATGTGAAAAAATAGGTAGTTTATGTTAGCTTTCCTTTGATGGATAAAGAAACAATATTGGGTCATGTGGTGGAGTAATATTGGTTTCCCCTTCTAAAGATATGTACTATTCAACTTTTAGATTTCATTCTCATGTCATTGTAATGTGGAATAATATGAATCCCTCATTCATGTACTTGAGCAGGTAAGGAAAAGAGGTGTCAAGGAATTGTAAGTGTTTGGTAATAGTGAGTTAGTTGTGAATCAAGGGAGAGGGTAGAATTTGATGACAAACTCTTTGCTTAAGTCCTATAAGTATAGAATATGGGATCTTAAGGAATATTTACAAGATTTAAACATCACATCTATTCCAAGAGAGGAACATAGTATTGTTGATAGTTTGGTAGCAATTAGAGCTTAGTTTGATGTTCTGAAAGGGATAAAAGATTATAAGGATGAGCCTCATCTAAAGGTGATTGCAAAACCCTCCATACTGGAAATGTCACTAACTGGAAAGTGTTTGATAGTGAAAAATAAATAACACATTTTACACAAGAAGATGATGAATTTTCTACCAAGAATCAGTCCAAACTATAATAGTAATATAGAGGATAGATTGTCTAATTGAAATCCAACAAGCTTTCTAAAAGCCTAATTATGCTTGAGAGCATATTCAATGAAGATGACAAGCTAAAGAAAGAAAAGGTAAGCATGTATAAAAACCAAGTGAACTTGGAGAAGGTATAAATATTTAAGGATAAGTTACTTATACATGGAAAAGTATGTACTAGTGAAGAGAAGCATGCTTTCATTGAGTTATTCAAGGAGTTTAATGATGTCCTTACATGGGAGTATAATTATTTGAAGGGTTTTGATCCAAGCCTAGATAAAAAAACTATAGAGATAGATGAGAGTGCCAAATATATTGAGAAAAAAAAATGCCAGTCAATCCTAGGATTGAAACCCTCATGAAAAAAGATCTCACTAGGTTTATTGAGTCTAGAATCATCTTTCCTATCACGCTTTCATCTTGGTCGGCCAACTTAGTCTCTGTTAGAAAGAAGAATGGGGAGATCAGCTTGTTTCTTAATTTTATGGAATTGAATAGAGTATATTTGAGAGATAATTATCCCCTTCCTTATATGGAACAAATTCTACAAGTTGTGGTAGGTAGTGAGAGGTTTTCTCTCCTTGATGGGTATTCTAGATATAATCAGATTTTGGTGAAGGAAAGTGACAAATATAAGACAGCCTTTACTACTAAATGGGGTACATATGCCTATAGTAAGATGTATTTTGTATTATATAATTCTATAGATACATTTTAACATGCAATGGATATGGATATTCAAGGACTAATAAATGACATTTTGTTGGTGTATCCTAATGATGTAATAGTTTTCTCTAAGGATGAAATGGATCACTTGAATCACCTAAGGCAGATTTTTCAAAGGTGTAGAGAGTTTGGATTCTCTCTCAACCAAAATAAATGTGTTTTTTATGTCTATTAATGCAAGCTATTTGGACACATTGTCTCTAATAAGGGCTTATCCATTGATCTTGAATGGGTGAGTACCATCTTGGCTTTGTCATTTCCCAAACACAAAAAAAGTTTACAAAGTTTCTTTTGGAAAATTAATTTCTTAAGGATATTCATCCCTTATTTTGACAATATTTTCAAGTATTTAACCTCTATGTTAATAAATTATGAAACATTCACTTGGACTAGAAGAAGGAAGGAAAGATTTTAATAGATCAATCAAGCCACTACCAAAGATTCTACTCTATCAACTCCTAATTTATCTAAAGATTTCAATTTATATACCTTTGGGAATGAATAAGTAATATATAACATGATTACTTAAGTAAATGATGAAAATTTAGAGCATCTTATTTCCTTCTTTAGTCAAGGTTTAGAAGGTTATGAGGTAAAATACACCTATGTTGAGAAGCAAGTATTTTCAGTTATTAGGAGACTGAAGAAATTTAGGCACTTACTATCCAATAACAAGATTCACATATTTTTTCCTCATCCTAGTGTGAAATAATTTCTCTTGAGAGAATATTTAATTGAGAAGAGGGCAAGTTGGATCACAAAAGTGATGAAATATGATGTAGAGATCAAGACAATCAAGTTAGTAAAAGGAAAAAGGTTATGTGGGAATCTTGCTTTATATTTGAAGGAGAAGAAAGAGGTTTTTTTATCACTCCATTATGACCCTCTCATAGTTACAACTTCATAAATGAGAATTTGGACACAAGATATGATCCATTTTCTTCAAACTGGTGAGTTTCCATAAGGCCTAGATAGAGCTAGAAGAAGGTACTTTATATTTTAATCCATTCCTTATGTACTTATTGATGGAGTATTATTTAAGGATGAATTTTTATGTGTGTTATTGATGTGTATTGAATTATATTAGGTTGAAAAATTATTGTTTGAGTTTCATGATGGACCAGCTGGTGGTCACTTTACTCCAAGAACCATAGCTACTAAGATTATGAGGGCTGGATACTTTTGGCCTAGTTTGTTCAAAGAGACGCATGCTTGGGTAATAAGATGTCAAAAGTGTGATATTTTTTATCAAAAAAAATCTTACTTCCTTTCCTCTTCATCCAATTCATGTTGATCAACCCTTCATCCAATTGGGTTTGGATTTCATAGGCCTAATCAATCCACCTTCTAGTGATAGTCACAAGTGGATGTTGACTGATACAGATTACTTTACAAGATGGTTAGAGGATGTAGCTATCAAGGAAGGAAATGAAAAATTAGTTATAGACTTTTATGAAGGTATAGTAATAAGGTTTGGGGCTCCTTTAATAATAATTTTAGATAATGCATTGGCTTTTTTTGGAGTGAAGACAATTGAATGGGCTTTGAAACATGGCATATATCTTAGTAACTCCTCCAACTATTATCCCCAATGGAATGAAATAGTTTCATCTATAAAAAAAATATAATCAGGATTGTAAAGATAATAATGGAGGAGAACCAAAGGAATTGGCATTCCAAGTTGAAGACAACCTTTGGGTTGATAGGATTACTCCAAAGAGAGCAATTTGAAACTCATCATACACACTTATTTATATAAGATAAGCTAGATTACCTATTTAACTTGACTTACCAGCCTTGGAACTCACTTATCAACTAAAATTAATGGAGAATAGAAGAATGAAATTTAGGTTATGTGAGTTGTTTGAGATTGAGGAGATAAGAGATCAAGCTATGCTTACTATGAGCGCTCACCAAGAACAAACCAAGATATAATTTGAAAATAAATCCATGCTAAGAAGTTTCGAGGGAGAAATTATCCTAAAGTGGAATTAAGATAGAGCTAAACTTAGAAGACACACAAAGTTTGATGCTTTGTAGAGTGGTCCATATGTAATCACACAACACAAGCAATACAATGCTTTCCAGCTCTCAAGGTTGGACATAGATGAGATTTATATCCTAGTCAATAGGATATATCTCAAACACTATTACTAATATTCTCATCTCTCATTGTATATAGTTTATTTCTTTATTATGTTCCCTAAGTGACTATGCACATGTGTGATTTTTGTCTTTTGTCTTGGTTTATTTTGTGTCTTGATTTTTTGGTGTAGAGTGTTTTTTTTTTTTTTTCGGAATTTTTTTTTTATTTGTCTCTAGGAATCCATTAAATCCATTGGCCCTTGGTAGGATAAGGCTACTATTCCTTAACATAGGCAAACATGTTAGCCCTAGGAATTTCTAAAAGTGTTGACCAAATTTGAATTTTAGTCAAATTGGGTCAACCCCTACATATTAATTTTTTATTCAAAGGTTCATATATGTTTAAAATGGTCTCATGTGCATTTAAACACCTCACCCATCCCTACCCTAGCCTTTGTCTAAGCCTAGCTTCCATGTACTTGTCTAGTCAACCCAAGCCAACTCTAGTTAACTATAGTCATTCATGGTCAAAGGAAAAAACTATCTTTAAAAGTTTCTAATATGGTAATTTGAATTTTATAAGGTGATCTTAAGTCATAAAATTTTCCTTTGTTATGTTTTATATGCAAAAAGTGCCTTTTTGTCATAGTTTTGGCTCATTAAATGACTTATACGGATCAATTATGGTGTCAAATTTGTCACCAATCAAGTTTTCAATGTGGATAAGGTCAAAATATGTCAATAAGTAGTCAAATGGCACTCAAGAAGTAGTTTCATGCTTGATAATAGGGAAACTCCTCCAAAACAACCCTTTAATGGAACTTGTATGGACTTGGGAAGTCCATCTTTAACTTAAAATGTGGGAATGTGTCTCTTCAGATCCCTAAGATCCTTACCATGCTTGTTTTTCATAAAAGAGGTCAGAATTTTTTTAATCTCCTACTCCTTCTTTCTTGCCTTTACAAGCCAAGAAGAGCCAATTTCAAATGCTTGATACAGTCCATACAGATGGTGTTGGGAGGAATGCTTTTGGTGGTAGATATGTGACTTAGTATACTTAAAATTTGTGCCAATAAGTCTAGTTTCATGGATCCTCATTTGTGAACCATTTCTAATAATCCAAACAGCTTTTTATACTCTTGTATTAATGAGGGACCTATTTGAGCTAGTTTCTAAATATTTTGTTTTGGTTTGACGATTTTGATATTTTCATATGTTTCTTAGGGAATATATATAGGTTTTAAATTTTTCTATTGAATTTGAAAGTCTAAAGGATTCAATAATCCTCTACTATGTTATTGGTAATAGATCATACTCATTGTTATGTACTAGAGAAATACTCACCTATAGGTCCCTTGATGACATCATTCTTAGGAATGAGAGTGGTTGACATATTTATAATCATATAAGATTTATATATGGTATATATACATAAGTGATGGGAAGCATACAAGGTCCATACACATATTGAGTATCCCATTATTCATGTTTATTTCACTATTGGTGTGCCAAATATCCACCTATAACGAATTCAACAGGGGTCAAAGAGCTATTTTGAAGCACTTGGAAAGTAATTTAGATTATATTAAGAATCCTTATAGTTTATAAGAGATCCTAGTCTGTATTTGAGGTTACAAGATGACTGAAAAAGGTGAAGAGTCCTTCTCAAAGTTGAGACTATGTTTAAGACCGTTTCCCCCATAATGGTAAAATAGTGCACCAAGAACTTTTACAAAATCCAAACAATGGTGAGGATGATAGAGTTGACAAACCTTAGAGAATTAATTTAGTATCATATACCATATAAAATTACCTTTCAAGGTTTGAGAGAAAGATGAGTAGTTGAAGATGATGTTGAAGGGCATCAAATATGCTCATAAACACATTGAATTATTTCAATGTTGTCTATAGGTCTGAACCTAAAAGTGTATTCTTCTCCACTCAAGTTGAAAATGAGACCTTTCCAATGCATGGAGATGATTCATAATTTTCCCAATTATCTTACATATTCTGATAACCCTCTAAGGATGATGGAACACTATTTGACTCCCTAAGCTCATTCCCTATCCATACACATGGAAAAATCAACACCTACAACTCAATATAAGGATAAGGTTGTAAGCAAGGTTTCTAAATGGATTTTATTACCAATTAAGTTAAAGGAAAGTAATATTTAACCAAAAAACATAAAGTGAATATTATCTATATCTAACACATGATCTAAATGAGCTTGTGGTGACCTACAGACAGGCTCAAAAGGGGGAAAATGTCTCAGTCAAATGAGACAAAGTAGATAATGAGATATTCTTTATGTTTTAGTGATGTTTTAGGGGAATTAATGTGATTATAAGTGTGATATAAACTTTTTTATCTCAAGGGGAGTCTATGAGTATCCTCTAATATCAAAATTAAGCCTAATCACTAAAAATAATCTATAGGTAGGGGCCCTCAGTTAACATACAGGCAAGAGCCCAGTTTGGCGATAAAGTGATTTTATATGGTAAATGGGACATAAAACTTATTAAAATAGTTAATTAAAACCTTAATTATCATTTTAGTGTTGTCATAAAACACATTTAAGGGAAACACAAGTCAATTTAGGGTCCTACAATCCTTGTATACACTTATAGCAGGGTCTAGGTAAACAACGAGCAAAATGAGACATGGAATGTCTATGGATAAGGAGAGGTTTTAAATGGCCAATAAATGATTCATTATGGTTAAAAAATAATCTTAAAAACTTGAAAACATAACCAAAGTGTTCGTATGCTTTCCTCACCTATCAAATGAGCATCAATGCATAGAATTATCTATGAAAGCAAATTTAAGAACCTATTTAAGAAGAGGGTTTCAAAGGGTTTAAAATATTAATTACCATTAAATTAAGGTGTGGATAATGAATATATATTATATAATCATATAATTAGCTTATAAAGGTCATCCACAAGTGGATTTGGACAAAAATGTAGGGAAACAAGGATTTTATCCCCCTTTTAAGAAAAAATGAGTTGTTTAGGTACCTAAATGAGGGATTATGAACTTGAAATTTGGTTTAGAGACTCATTAGGACAATATAAAACTATAAATACCATAATTTATCCATGGGTATGAGGGATATATCTCTCTATTTTGTTTTAGAGATTAGCCACTCATTAAAATAAGAATTTTGCAAAAATAGATAATGGGTGACAAAATGACTAAAGGACTTAAAATTATGCCTTGAGATATTCAAGGAACATTATGAGATTTGTATGGAAGATGGATATATGATAAATAACACTTAAATAATATCTAACCCTTCAAGATGACTAAATTATTCATGCATGCAATCTAATCAGGCTAATTTCCACTAGACCTAATTGGAAAAAGAGATGGAGTGTTGGAGGGGTTATGTGATATATTTATTAGTATTAATAAGGTGAGGAAATTAATAATAAACCATAATAATCATGTTATGGTATACCAAATGGTCCAAACTAGTCAGTGATATGCCAAGCCCATTAGGCCTTGAGGAGACTTCAAGCTAATTGGAGATCTACCTTCATTTTCAGTCCTTAATGAGCTATCAAGATGATTGGGGCATGTTTATGGAGTGAATTAAGACATGTATGATATTTTTTTATACAAATATACGTAAAGGAGGATTTTTTTGGCCCATAAATAGCTCAAGTATAAAGGAAAGTAGAGAAACAAGATCGATAGGTTAATTGATAAAGCTTATATATTTGTTAAATATCTATGTGGGAACAAAAGGGGTAGGAGAAGTTAGAGAGGGTCCTCAAAAAAATATTTATGAAATTAGTTAGAAACTTAACGTGCCATCAATATGAATAATTGTTAAGAAAAAAAAGTCTAAAACCCTAGTAAAATACATAGAGGAATCTGATGGAGAAAATAAGCATGGAGAGTCATTAAAATGGAATATTTTGGAAATTAAACCTATTGGAGAATGGATAATACTCAATCAGACTCTCACCCATGGAAATAAGATGTACCAAATTATATGGACAACATGAAAAATAGTGTTTTTCTCACAATTTTATATGTTTAATAGGTTATAGGAGGTTTGAGAAGATGAAATAAATTTTTTTAAAGAGGATAGAGACCTATTTTAACTCCTTATGTTAATTTAATTCTATGGAAAAATTATAATTGTCCTAACTATAGCTCTCCTTTCAACCAATCAAAAATAGCATAATGAGAAAAAGGGTGAAAGGTGTGGAAAATTCAAATGGATGTCCTTTTAAAGTGGATTTGATAAGTATAAGACCATATAAATTCTTTTCAAGTGTGATAGACTCCATCACATGTATTTTCAAGGAGTTTTTGGACTATAGAAAGTGATGACTGCCTTTCAGGAGTTTCAAAATGAGTAGGAATGCAAGAAATACATTTAATTTCATGATCAAAGACCATACATATTATCCCAATCATCATAGATATCCCTATTTAGTGGTAGAACTTTGAAATAAGTGCAAATGATGAAGGCATTTTTGTACACCAAAATAGGGAGTTTTATGACACTTTTCTTAATTTTCATGGCTTGTGTGGACAATTGGACTTCCTAATGTTGCATGGATCATTTAATATCCTATAATAAATGTATTTATTTATTATTTTTCCAATTTTAAACATGTCCAAGTGACCTTTGAACTTCATTTGCTTTGCCTCTCTCTCAAAAGCTATAAATATGGGCTCTTTGGCTTCTTTTTGGTAGCCTCGATTAGTTAATGGGGAAATGCTAGACAAATTTATACTTGAAGGAGTCTTTAAGAACTAAAAAAATTAATTGTACAGTCACATG
>JARHVA010003253.1:1845000-1862500 GCA_037957365.1 Torreya grandis
GTATTACTAGACAACTAATTATAAAACTAACTATGATTAATCATATATGAAAGAGTAAGCATCAATAGCCCCATTTTATAGGTATCCCATACATGAGATACATTTTTCACCAAAGATATAAAGTCAATTCCGTGGATTCCTCATATACCTATACATGGTCTATGCAATTACTAAGAACAAAAAGACATGTTAAAATTAATTCTATAATGATGAAACCACATAGTGCTAAATAATGCATTACATTAACTTCTAATCCTTTTAATAATTATTGACAACCATAGAGTCCTATGACACATATGTAGAGTACCACTACTTGTAATGTTTCATATTCGACACACATACATCTTATTTGAAAGTACAACTAAATTGATGTACCATATTATATGTTTAACGATACCTGTGATGATCCCTTATATGGGTTCATATGTTAGACTCTTATTTTTTAAATATTTTAAACATATGAAAAGTTAAAAAACTCTAAAAGTCTAAGAACATTTACAATTTTAGAAAACATAAAAAATGTTCAAATAATTCAAAAATATGAAAATATCTATCATACACATATTTAATATATCCTTGGTACACGTGCTATTTTACTTATGTTAGTATATCACATATCATTTCCATTCTATATCTATGTATGATTCACACATACTTGATTGTGATACATGTATACCTAGATACATGATATATGTAGATAAAAATGTTTCACCTTTCCTTTTTTATGAATTACCCACCATGTTGGTGGAATATAAATCCTTGATAATTTTTGATAGAGGTTATATTATTTATGATCATCTCTCCATTATCATGTTGAGATTATATAATAATGCTTGTACATATTTATACCCATGCTTACATATTTTATTTTGTACTTGATATTTTATTTTATATGACTTTTTTCCAACACATATATGTAAGAACATGAATGATATGCTTATAATGTTTTTTTATGCTTCATTTTTTCATATTGTCATTTCCTTCAGTGTATTTCTCTATTTCTATTGTCTTTACTTTTGAACATTTGAATCTGTCATTATATGTTGATTATACATTTCATTATATGTCATTTCCTTTTTATTGTGTCAAATTTTAACATACCCCTTATATGAGGTATCACTAAAACATATTTTTATTTATATCAAGTATTCTTTTCTATGTGTTTGACTTTTTGTTGAGATTGTATTGTTACATTCTAGATGTTTCCATGATACATATCATGAATATCAGGGCTCTATGTGATCATATAGTATGATATTCATTGATATATCTAATTAAGCCTGTTACTCATATATGATACATGATTCATATACATATTATATAGTTATCTTAATATTTTGAGCCAATGTTAGTACCTGATTACATTTCACCATCCTCAAAGGTGGCGCATATTATTGGGGCCATGTCATAAAAAACATGACCAAAAAAGTCATGCATTTTCCATATTTTAGTGGGGGAATGTCATAAATATATAGCTTAAACACATATTCATTTCTTAGTATCTCCATATTTTAGTGGAAAATTTTCATCAATACATGACCTTCACACTTGCATAATCTCCAATAAAATCACATGGTGCATATATACACTTGGGTAAGAATATTATACATTGAACAATTTTAATTACATTTTAAATATATTTATTCATATTTTTAATAAATATAATTCATTTTGAGACACATTAGACGTGCATATGCCATGGTACTATAAAAAAAAATTAAATTTATGAATTATATATCCAACTTATCATCACCATAAAGAACCATTTTACACCAAGAGGTATTATTATTAGAAATTTTATTTCTAAGTAAATTGTTAATGCATATTTGAAACATGTATCCTAAGGAGTACAAGTTTCATGTATTGATAGTTATATAAGTTATGCATATAGTAGTAATTATCACATATATAATCAGTGAAAATAAAATGTAAAAATAAATAGTGTATAATATAGATCACTGAACCAAATACAAAAAAAACATGTGAGATATGGATAATGTCAAAAAAAATCTCCATATATAATCTTAGGTGTATCATGTCATAAGTACACAATTTCATAGACATGATACACACAATAAAGAACATGTAAAAGCATTCAATGTCACTTAGGACAAGACCCACATACAATGGATAGTAAAATGTCAAACAAGGAAAGAGGTATAATTAATGAACTATAAAATTTCACACAACAAGGCAAAAGGGATGGAATTACACTAAATACATAAATAGAGAAAATAAATGAGTAAAAAGTTACGAAAGAAGGAAAGGAATGAGGAAAGAGTTATGTAATAAACAAGTTAATAAATGCAATGTAATACATTATGATAAAGGACAAGAAAAGAATGATGCATTCAATTAAAAAATCATAAAAAATTACATATTATAAGTAAATATCCACACCAAAAATAGTATATGATTAACCTATAATAAATGGAATAAAATTAATGAATCATAGAATCATTCAAACTAATCTACATCATTAATCTATGTAAAAGTCACAACAAAACACTATAACATACCCATGAAATGTATTATTTTTAAAATATAAACAATAATAATACATATGTAAGAAATATATGTAGCTGGACTTGATAAATGAAAATGTCATAGAAGGATATAATATTTAGTAATGTACCATATGGAATGAGATACTCTTGTACATTGGCACAACCCTTAGATATTGAAAATCCCTACATCTAAGCATCCATGTATAATATATCATATGTATGTTTAAATTCTCACACATATATATCGTGAAATACACGTGTTTATGGAAAATGATATGCAATATACTAGATATGTGATGAATAATATAAATAAATTTAGAAAGTATTAAAAAAAAAATGCTTAAATGCTTGTTTCACAATTTTTTCAAATTTTTAATATTTTTAAAATTTTAATTGTGTTTTTTGGATTTTTAAAAACTTTAACATATTTTTATAATAGACTAGAATTTAGTGGTGGATATTCAAAAAAAAAAAATAATGAGATGAATCCAAACAATTCATATCATATGTCAAAGCAATGTTTACATGAAGTGTAGCACCATACAATTGTGGATAAAATGAAGGAAATAAATATTCCACCACTTATATGTGAATCATAATATTTAATGTCAAAATATTTGTAGATAAGATAATTAATGCCCTCCATAGGTAAGAATAAATATAATTTAATGCAATCATGCAAGATCAATGTAGGCCATAATGATTATATATAGTCAATATACAAGGGTCAGTAAGGATTATGCATTAAAGAATGTGTATTAGGTTGAGGCCATTTTGAATAATGTACCATCATAGGATAGATATTATAGATGTATAAATCAAAAACAAAGAGGAAAAGAGGAAGGGAATAGAGAAAAATTCTTATCGGCTATAATAATTATTAACAAAATATCATGTGTTCACATGTTATTTTAATCGATAAATTTTACGTATGTTTATTTTTTCATATTTTATATTGTTTGGATGGAATACACAAATGATATATAATCTATATGTTAATTCTTGAATTTATTCTAATCAATTTGTGCCCTTCCCTAAAAAGTGATTGTTTGGAAGTGTAACTATTTCTTCTTGAAAGAAATCCACAAGAAATGTTCACCCAAAACAAAATATCACTTTTAAAATTGCTTTGTGCAAACCCCATAAAATTTTGTTTCACTAATGGTTAAATGTTTTCATGTTTTTATGTAATATTTAATTGCAGGTTCTCTCGTAGAATAGAGTCATGAAGATTAAAGAAATGAATAGATATTAAAAATACAAAGTCTAAAATTCTGTTTGTAGAAGAACAAGATTTTGGAGCTTTGGGAGTAGAATGGAACATTACATCATAGCTTGTCTCGTGAAATTTGGAAAGTACACAAGGTTGAAGCAAGTGACATCAAAAGGAATCCATGGGAATTTCAAATCCATGCTACACCTTGGGTCAAAGGTCCACGTGGAAGTGAAAGGGTCAATTTATGATGTAAAGTTTTAATGGGAGATGCGAATATTTTAAGCCCATGGTAAAATCTTATGTCAAAGCAAACACAAAAGTCCATGGTTAAATTATAAGAAATTTTAAAATAATGCATCAATTTAATGTATAGGTAGAAATCCAGAGACGCTTTGAACTTTTTCACTTTTGCATAAGTACAAGCAAGTTCTGAAAACCCACTAGAAGCTGAATGAGTTCAGAGATGCAAAAGAGCTCTGCACTTTTGCACTTTTGCAAAAGAGTTCTGAAAACCACATGAGGTGATGGTGCAAACATGCAGGTGAAACCCATGGGAGGGAAAAAGTGCACATGTCAGCATTGGGTTTAGCATTGACCTTAAAAGGAAAGAAGGGAAAGGAAAAGGTTTGTGAGCCAAAAAATTCTCAGGCATTGAGATTTTGCAAATCTAGTTTGTGGCATCTTCTTTTTAGATGAAGTGTAGGTTATTAAGGTAACATATTTATAGTCACTCAAAGCATGGAATGCTCTAAAAGGGAGTATGAGTTTGAATGACAGAGTCATTAAAGGAGTTATAAGCTCATCATAATAAATTAAGAAGGTAGAGGAACCAAAAAAAAACTAACAGAGCTCGTGGAGGAGATTTTAGTACTACAAATATGCCTATGAGTATGGTATGTGATGATGACCTTAGTTTGTTTTAGTGAAGAGGAAGAAAACCATCATGGAGGTTCCATTTAGAAATCATTGGCTAGAATGTAGCAATTTTATATTCTCTATTATTCCCTACATTCTTTCGTTCTTGATTCTTTGAATGGAAAGTGGTAACCAAATAATCAACTGGTACATCATCCTCAGTTTGAGTGGACAAATGATTAGTTGAAAAATAGGGCAACATAGTTGCACATAAAGACAAAGTATGTTTGCACTCAAGAAGAATATTATCCCATGAACTTAACTATATCAAATATCATCATGACATGCATAACCAAGTTACCAAAATCATTACGTTACAGAGCATGAGAGTCTTCAGGTATATGTAAAGACATATTCTAGTTGGATAATCTTTAAAGAATATTTTCGGTGAGAAATTTTTTTATAAGTAAAGATAAGGTGTCCTATATATAGAGGGTTTTTTATTTTTAGGAATATCTTATTATGCATTTTTTTTTGATAAGGTGATTTCATCGTACAGTCATTAGCAAAATCTAAGAGCAATCATGTATGTCTACCCTATTTCAGAGCAAATACACTATACTTTTCACCATGTTTGAATTCTGAACATTGATGTATGTTGATTTACTTTCAAGTTAATGGAAACCATTTGTGATTTATACTCTTTCTTGTTAATGAAGTCCAATAGTACATTTTTCATACATTATTGATTGGGTAGTGGGTTTTATGTCTCTTAATGGTAGTCATTCTGGGAGTGAGTTTCAATATTAAATTCTTTTATACATTATGATTTGGGAATTTTTTTTGATAATATTTATAGATATCCTGGATTTATGGAATTGACAGGAGAAGGTGCTTGAGGCTTTGCTTGAAGTGTATGCTTTGATGTTTTTGAGGGTCATTTGAATGTTTGCATTAGATTGGTATCAATGAATGCAAATCATTTATGATAGTTTTCTTTATGTTGTTTCTTGATCTTTTCCATCTTGGAATGAATGATAGTATGGTGGTTTAAGGAATTACTAGTGTTGAAATCCACCACAACTCTTTTAAATATGCCTAACTCATCCTATAAGTAACACATGTTATTGAAGATTCTAAGTATGATTTTTTTATAGATGCCTAAATATTTAAGATCTGGAATGTGTTTATGATTGATATTTTAATAATAGCATTATAATTTTCCACTTGGATCTTAATTTGAAATAATTTATTTATAAATGAAGATTGAAATCACATTCCTTATGTCTTTAGTAGTTTGTGTTTGATTGAAAAGAATTTTTTTAGTTTGTATTACAAATCTTCCCAATTGGAAGTTTGTTTATGCTTTGATTAGATCTATATGTGCCTTAATAATTCTTTGGAGATTGAACTGTAATATCCGTCCATGTTACCAAGCTACCCTATAGGTACTTTCAGCTTAGTTCAAGAATAGCCATAAGTAGCAGTAGACAAACCATACCCTTTATCAGTGTCTTCTAGTCATTATCTGTGTTCAATCTATCCAAATGTTAAATCCTTCCTTATTTATAATGACATAACTAATTTTTATCATCTTTATTTTCCATATTTTCAAATATGTAAGGCTAAATTCTAGAGCTGGATAATAGGGAACCAACATGTATATGGTACCATTATCGAGGAGAGATCCTCGGAACATGTGTTGCCATAAACTCTTATAGAGAGTCGTTATTTGTTTATATTTTAAAGTGATTTATTCTTTTGAACATGGATCTCAATTTTTCATTGTATTTATTTTTCTATCTCATCACTGATTACACAAAAGTGTAATTTTAGAATTTATCACTATATGTTTGTGATATTTTTTGTCCTAGAAGATTTCTTCTAATGTGAATCCAAAATTTTAGTTTTAAAATATTAGTGCCCATTCTAATTGATTAAGTTTTGAGTGTTCTATTGTTTCAAAACTAGAAGGATTGAAATGCTTCTTTAAAGGTGATTCATCAAAGAATCTTAGCTCTGATTTAAGTATTCATCATAAACAAAGAAGAAACATTTGGAGTATAATTAAAGGACAAATTTATGGAGGAAAGGAGTGTTTGGGCCATCATAATTTTGTTACACGTGAAGTTATTTTTGTCAAAATTCCTTTGATTTAAGATTATCATAGTTCTCTTGAAAACCCAGAGTCTTATAGTTATGTTCATTACCTAGCACCTTATTAATAAGTTGAAACTCCTCATTTTGGTCCCTCAAGTCCACCTCACTCACCCCCCAACAACCCATTTACACTTTATCTTGAGCCCACCTTAGAACCAATCATGAGGCATAGAGATTAAGAAGACAATAAACATTCTGTATTAAAGATTCCTAGATTCACACCACCTAAATTTAATAAAATTGATTGTTACCGTAATGAAGTCCAAATGAGGTAAGGAATCTACTCCCTAAGATTTAGGGGAATAATGTAATCACTGGAGAAAAACATTTGAGGGATTTTCACATTGTAAATGAATACTATGAGGTTGATCATGAGGATATATGCTTTAAACTTTTTGTCCACACACTAGAGTAATATGCACATGAATGGTTCAACTCTCTTCCCTACGGATGCATATATTCATGGGAATAAATGAATATTGTCCTTTAAATACTATTTGGTGATAGATTTGATCCTTAGTATCTTCTATTACATTTTGAAAACATAAAAATGACTTAAATAATTGTTTAATAAGACAATGATGATATTGCCTAATAATATCAAGGCAAGTGATATTACTTATTTGATCAAATATTATTATGCATTTGAAAATAAGGAAACATACAACTTGAGATATAAAACTCCCATAAATTTGAGGTTTACATTCAATATGGACATTCAAATTGAAAATAATATAAAGGTTGTGGTGAAGCCTATAAATAAAAGGGCTGATGTAATGTTGACAAATCATGAGAAATCTCAGTCCAATAAGATTGCCAACCTTTAGGAAACTATGAAAACCTTGGCCACTATTGTCAAGGAGATGTCATATAAGTCAAACAGATCTAACAAGGGGATTCCTAATGGATCTTCTAGTCAGGGGAGATATAAACACCAAAATCAAGCATAAGGGAGATCCTCTTTATACAATAGAGATAATGATAGAGGAAAGAGACCTGCCCTAGATGAGAGAAATGACAAAAATTAGAATGGAGGAGTTATGAAAGAATTTCATGATTCATTCAATGCCAAGGTTAGTGTTATAGTTATGAATTTGATATTCATTTGTGTGATAAATGCTTCCTCCCTCATCCTCCTTGTGATACTTTAGAAATAGTTTATCAAGATGCAAAGCAACCTAAGTCTACATCTGAAAATGATGAGAGTATGATCTTTAATTATGAAATATTTCAAATTAAAATGTATACCTCCACATAATTGCTAAGTGTTACTATCGTTAATGAGTTTTGGAGTATAGATAAAGAGTATGTGTCTCAAATATCAATTTTTTTTATACAAAAATGACACAAGCATATAAGTTGCCCAATCATGAATTTGTGTTTTTTAGATCAATGATGATTTAAAAATATGATGGGGATATTACTTCATTTGAAGATAGGTAACTGTTAATTTATGCTTCAATTACCTAATAGAAATAATACAATTTAAGAAGCAAGACACAAGGTGCTCATCCATAAGAGACTACCCCTATAGATCCAAAGCTAGGGGATAAAAGTAAAGAATTTAAGAAAACCAAAGATGTCCCTAGTTCATCCAAACTAGCAATTGCTTACAAAACTATCCAAAAAAAAGGGCCCTCTAAATGAAAATAGATAACCTTTGTTATCTAGTATTCTAAAGGGTGAAAATGATGTAGGAAGAAATCCACTCTTGAAAAATGTTGTTAGGAATGCTAGTTCATCCCATCATGTTCACCCTATGTCTTTAAATGAATGTAATCATATTGAAATTATTTTCACACATCCTCCAAATACTTTTATTTTTCAACATAGTGTGTGTGATATGGCCCAATTATTGAGCTAACTAAAAATAATGTCCCACTTATTCATCTGCTAAGAATATTAGTGCATAGATGGAGGGCATTTTGGCATTTGGCATTTAATGACAATACAACTACCAATTATATTAATTCACACCCAATGTTCTTAGATGAAAATGAAGATTCATTTTAAGTTATTCAAATAACCTCAAAATTTTATTTGGGAACTACATTGATAGAAATTCAGTTGGATGTTGACCCTTCCTATACCACCTCATTGATTAATGCATTAATTATTCACTATTGTATGTTCAATTCAGGAGCCTCTTTCAATGTGATTTCCATGGGTGACCTTAATGATCTTGGAGTAATAATAATACATTATTTTATCAAGTGATATTCCATGGACTCTAGAGTAGTACCAGTTTTTGGACTAGTTAAATGATTGGTAGTGCAATTGGTGATTCATCTAGGTAAATTTCTGAATATGGATGTGGTAATTATGGATTGTCCTCCTAAGTGGGGGATACTATTATCAATAAAATGGATTTATAAAATGGTTGTTAGTGTTTATAATTACCTTTCTTATGCCACCGTTCCTTTGGAGGGTAAGATGGTCAAACTTTAAAGAGAGCCTAGAATGTTATATGCACTTGAAGATCCAAGATGTGCTCTAAATGAGGTTTTGTAAACTAATGTGGAGCAAGGTAATTTGATTATAAATGTTTATTTAATTGAGAAATATGTTATTATTGATGGTGGATTTGAAAAATGAAGTGATTATGTTTAGAGAATGAATCTTGATGGGGATTTCTCCAAAATTTGAAATAGAGTTGGGGGTGTCTTTTATACCACCAATAAAAAGTCTTTTAAGTTTTTCTTTCAATTTTTATTTTTATTTTATTTATAATATTATGGAATATGATGAAGTCTTACTCTATTTGAGGATTTCTTGAGAACATGGATCCACAAGTTTAATTAAATAGGGTGATTTAGGGTTAGTGGTTAAGTAGGTCCAAGACGCTTATGTCACTCCAAATAAAAGGTTAAAATAATATATAAATGTTGTATATGATTTATTAAAATTCTTTTATGGTTTCAATAATTGTCATCCTGATATATGTTTCAATGAGGAGGTTGAAAAAGTTACAAGGTTGGCTGCTCAATTTGAAAGTGAAAATATGAATCCTTATTGTCAATATCAAATGGAGGTACTTGTCAGACCTTAAATTGTAAACAAAATTCATCACTGGAAAGTTTTTGATGATGATGATCAAATCAAAAAAATTCTATGATGGGAAGGAAACCTTCTTTGGGAAAGATATCATTCAGTTAAAGATAAACACTATCCCAAGAGGATTGGTGAGTTTAGAGGCATTTTTTGACGGAGCAGATTGAATTAAAAGTAGAGATCTCTTTATCTCAAAAGATGTGACTAAACACAATTTAGGCACTAAAGAAAATACAAGAAAAATCTGTTTTGGTACCCACTTGAGTGTAAAATAGAAGCAGGCCTACATGCAATTATTAAAGAATTACAAGGATTGCATGGATTGGTCTTATTATAAATTAGAATCATATACAGATGACATATTTCAACATGTCATCCCATTATATCTTGCTATCAAACCATTTAGTGAAAAAAAAAGGAATATTAACACAATATTGGCCACTAAGTTGCAAGAAGAGTTAAAAAAATTAAGGGATAGTGGGATTATTCAACCCATTAGGTATTCACCATAGGTAAAAAAATTACTCCCTCTAAGAAATAATAATTTTGACATCTACTTGTGTGTGGATTTTAGAATTTTTAATAAATATTCTATGAAGGATAATTACCCCTTACCTAATATTGATAACATGTTACACAGTGTTAATAGATTAGAGATGTTATCTAAATTAGATGGTTTCCTCAGTGTATAACTAAATTGTAGTGGAATAATCTGAGAGACCCAAAATTATATTTAAAATGCTTTAATATACTTATATCTATATGAGAATGTGTTTTGGATTAATAAACATTAGTGCAACACTTCAAAGAGTAATGGATGTTACTTTGGTAGGGATAATTTTCATTTTTATTGATATGTATTAGAATGATATTTAAGTGTAATCCAAAAACATAAAAGAGCCTTTGGAGCATCTAGATAAAGTATTAATTAGATGTATGGAATTTGGCATTTCCCTTATTCTAAATAAATGTCACTCAAGAGTATAAAAGGCCATGTTACTGAGACACATAGTGTCTAAGGATGATGTCATAATTGTTCTAGAGAGAGTGGAATCCATTGAAAATATGCCTATCCCATAATCTAAGAAAGGAATTTAGTCCTTATTTGGATAAATTAACTTTTAAATAAGGTTTGTGTCTATCTTAGCAAAAATCACTATGATTATTACTTCCATGATAAAAAAGGACGAAACCATCAAGTGGGATGAAAATACCATACAAGCTTTCGATGGAATCAAGGGAGACATGATGTCTACCCCTGTCTTGGCTAGTCCTAATTACACTAGGGAGTTTCAAATATTTTATTTTGCATCACAAAGGACTATAGCTATTATTATATTGAAAGATAATATTGATGGTCATGGTCAAATAGTAAAGCTATGAAGGGATATGAACAAAACTATACTCTCATGAAGAAGCAAGCATTTACCTTGTTCAAATTTATTAAAATGTTTAGACCTTATATTTTGTGTTCAAAGATTATTGCATATGTCCCACATGCAATGGTCAATGACATGTTGACATAGATTGAAGTATCAAGCAAGAGATGATGATGGGTAAACAAGTTGTGAGAGTATGATGCGGAGATCCAAACTACCAAGTTACTTAGGGGGATGGTCTTGGACAAGCTCATGGCTATGACTAGTTTGCAAGCTATGTAGGTAAACACTATTGCTTTTAATATTGATGATCCCTTGAATAAAATTAACATGTCAACGTGGTATAAGGACATTGTTTATTACTTTGAAAGTTTGAATTATTCCCCTAACTTTGATAATAATCAATGGATAAATATTAATATTGTGTCCCAAAAGCATTTCTTGACTAAAAATGCATTGGCATGGAAGAATCCAAATGGGGTTTTCTTAAGGTGCCTAGTGGAAGAAGAAATTGTTGATTTAATTAAATATTTTCATAGTGGATTTTGTGGTGGTCAT
Organism: Torreya grandis; assembly: GCA_037957365.1. NCBI lineage: Eukaryota > Viridiplantae > Streptophyta > Pinopsida > Cupressales > Taxaceae > Torreya > Torreya grandis. The sequence continues at coordinate 1,856,727 of JARHVA010003253.1, forward strand.
TTTCCACCTAGACTCATAGCTCATAATATTCTTAGAGTTGGTTATTGGTGGCCATTACTATTCAAGGATATTACACAGAAAGTAATAAAATGTGAAAAATGTTAGTGTTTTATTAGAAGTTTAAAATTTTATGGTTCTCTACCCTTAAAACCCATATCAATTGAAGGCCCATTTATACAATGGGGAATGTATTTTTTTAGGTAGATCATTGATGCATCAAGCACTAGGCATAGGTAGATATTATTTGCAAATGACTACTTCACAAAATGGGTTGAGGTAGTCCCTTCAAAGAATGACATAGATCAAGTGATCATGGAATTTCTATTGATCACATCATTTGTAGATTTGATGCACCTATCAAGATAATTGCTTATAATGCTACAAATTTTAGAGATAAAAATTTGATAGCATTGTGTAAATGATATGTGATCACATTTAATTATGCTTACAATTATGACCCTTAGGGGAATGGGAAATAAAAGTCTAATAATAAGAAATTTCTCATAATCATTAGGACATTGGAAGTTAATAAGAATATGTGGGTTGAATAGCTAAAGTTTTACTTAAGGGATGAGAAGATCATACTTAAGAAAGATATAGGTAAGATCCATTTTAAGCCTATTTATGGATATCAAAGTTGTTTTACCTATGAATCTATTGTTTCCAACCTATTAGTTCATGTAACATCTAGAAATAAGTGATGAAGTTAATAAGTATGAAAGAAGAATGAACCAAATTATTGAAATTGATGAAACTAGAAGACAATCTCATGAAAGACAAATAGATTTTAAACAAAGACTCAAAATAATATTTGACATAAAGTTCACTACAAGAACTTTTCAAATAGTGGATATGGTTTTAATTTAGGAAAAAGACATGAGGGGAAAGGAAAACATGGAAAATTTAATGCCTTATGGATGGGGCCTTATTCTATTGATTACAGAATTGGAGAACACACTTTCTTTTTAATAGAATTGGATGGTGAGATATTGGAACTACTAGCTAATGACAAACATCTTAATCACTTCATTGACTAAGTATATGTTTATGTAAATTAATTTAAAATTTATAGTTTTTTTATTTTCTTACTTTTTAGCATTGGGATTTATTTGTATATTTCTATTTTCATTTTTTACTATGCATTCATTCTCAGATCCTCTTGGTCTATTTTTATTGGTCAGCCCTTGTTTTATTGAGATTCCAAAGGCATTTTTTAAGGAACTATTAAAATTATCACTCTATGGCCTAAAATACATGCACCTAGTCTTTTTTTTGGGGATTCTTTCTACACCACAAGTGGTCTACATTCCTAGGTGAGAGCCAATGTTTGTGCCCAAATATATTCTAAACATTTTTTTTCCATTTTTAGAAAAGTGATTGTCTAGAATTCCAAATATTTCCCCCTAAAGGAAATTTGTGAGAAGTGCTCATTTGAAATAAAATACCACTTTTACAATTATTTTTTGCAAACCTTCTAATTTTTTTTTCACTAATGCTTAAATGTTTTCATTTTTTTAAGCAGGCTTTGATTGTATGGTCTATGATGGAATAGAATTATGAAGAATAAAAAATTAATGACTATTAAAATTATATAGTCTAAAATTAAATTTTCATAAGAGAAATATTTTTGGGCTTTGGGAGGACATTATACCATTACATCATAGCTTATCTCATATAATTTGAAATTTTCACTTGAAATATAGAAGCTTGGTACATGTGTCATCAAAAGGAAGATGTGGGCATTGAAAATCCATGATACACCTTGGGTCAAATGTCCATGTAGAATCCAGAGGCTTGATTTTCAACATAAAATTTCGAAGGGAGTCATGGATGTTTTAATCCCACTATAAAATCTTATGTCAAAGTGAATGTGGAAGTTTATGGTCAACATATAAGCAAATTTTCAAAATGGTCATTAATTTAATGAATAGTAATAAATACGAACATGCCTTGCACTTTTGCACTTTTACAAAAGTGCAACTGAGCTCCAAAATTTTGTTGAAAGGTGAATGAGTGTGGCGATGCAGAGAAGCTCTGCACTTTTAAACTTTTACAGAAGTGTAGATGGGTTATAAAAACCCATAGGTGACTAAAGGGTGTAAAATTACATGTGGGTTCTGAAATCCTAAGGAGGTAATGGTTCAAATGTGCACATGAAACTTGTAGGAGACAAAAAAATGTTGCACATGTCATTATTGGGTTTAACAATGACCTTAAGAGAAAAAAGAAAGTAAAATCTAAGTGTCATCTATAAATGAAGATAATATGGATGAAAATAAGGATTATGGAATAAATAAATAATACTACCAAGGCTACCTTTGAATATTTTATAAACCTTCAACTGAATCAACCAATAAAACTTATTACAAAGTTTCTTGATGAGAATCTTTAATATGTAAATAAGGGCACCTTAGAGGAAGAGATAGAGTATAGAATCCATAATTTTATGTGGAAATTTTCTCTAGGGAATTGTGTTATAAAATTATAATATCCAGAAGGTTGAAATGAGCTTATAATGTCCCTTCTTTATATGGTGTTTTGGTATTATTTTATGATCCACAATGGCTATTCTTTCAGGATATTAACAATGCAACTAGCAGAGAAGATAAAGAGCTTAGAAGGTATCTAAAATCGATCACGTGCAAGTAGAAATGTTAATGTTATCCAAAATCAACTTAATAAGTGCCAAGTAATTATCTGTGATACACTTACATTATAATAAGTAAAGAGGAATTCAACATATTTGACCAAATGAGATGATGAAGCATTGTGATGTCTCAAACTGGGTTTGTGTAGGCTTTGTTGAAATAAATGTTTCTATTGGATTTGTACTCTTTCTTGTCACTGAAGTGCAACAACACATTCCTCATGAATTTCTTATTGTGTATGGAGTTTTATTTATCTTAATGGTAGTCATTCTTTGCATGAGCTTTGATTATTAATTCCTTTCTTTAATATGATTTGGGAATATTTTATTGATAAGATGTTAAGGATATCCTAGATTTATGGAGTTGATAAATTAAGGTACTTGAGGATTTTATAAAATTGTATGCTTTGAATTTCTCAAGGGTCATATGAATGTTTGCATTGGATTGGTATCAACGAATACGAACCTTTCAAGATAGTTTTTTTTTACCTCGTCTCTTGGTCTTTTACATCCTAGAATGAAAGATAACATGGTTGTTTAAAAAATTCATAATGTTGAAATCCACCATAACTATTTAAAATTTAAATAACTCATCCTAAATGACCTACCCCTACAAGTAATACATGTTGTTGAAGATTTTAATTGTTATTTGCTTATAGATGTATAAATGATATAGATCTAGATTGTGTCTATGATTGATCTTTGAATATAATAATTATAATTTTCCATTTGGATCTTAGTTTTCAATATTTTTTATGGAAATGAATATTACAATAATATTCTATCTATTTCTAGTATATTGTGTCTAGTTTAAAAGCATTTGCTCAATCTGTGTGACAACTCTTCCTCAATGGACTGTGCAAGTTTGGTTATGTTTTGATCATATATTTATGCATGCCAATAATTCATATTTATCATATATTTTTTTCCATATTTTCAAGTATGCAAGTCTATATTTTAGAGGTATACAACTAGGAACCAACACTATGAATAGTGCATATATTGATTAACTTTCCTATGAAATGTTTGAAAATGGTGATATCCTTTTGAATAAAATCTTCTAACCAAACACTTATAAATAATGCTACACTATACTCATCAAAATACATTAATGAAACTGGATGATGTATTTATCCCTTAATTATTTAAAATGGTTATATTTACTTATATTTTATGTCATGTTACTTAGTTTTTCCATTGCATAATCCCTAATTATTTTATATTATTTTTTCACCCAAAATTATGTATTATCATATCTAATTGTACTATTGTGTATAATTGTTATATATTTTTTGATATTTATATAATAAACCATAGAAATAAAATAATTTATTCACTTAAATATTCTATAAATTATCTCCCATTTGTTGTAACCATGATTGCGCCAATACCACATTGCCTTTTTGAATACTAGTAGTAGTTGTGAACATATTTTTGGATATAATATGTATTATTTCCATTATTTTAACACCCCCAAATAAAATCATACATGAAAAAAAAATTAATTTAAAGAGAATCATAATCTGAACATGACAATAAAGACTATTATGTAAGAGAAATCCATAGATACAAACTTTAATAATTAAAATAAGATCCTCATTTGATTAACACTAGTCTCAAAAATATTTTTGTCATCTAATTAAAATAAGGATCTTATTTTTGTCTTATTTTTTTCATCTAATGAATCATTTTTTTTTAATATTTAGAAGAAAACATGGCCACTTAAAGGTTGATGACAAAGATTGATGAAGGAATAAAAAATATTTTTGAGAACATACATTTTCATTGTCATGTTCTAAAAAATAATCTACACTAAAAATGTATGTTCTCAAAAATACTTTTTATTCCTTCATCAATATTTGTCATCAACCTTTAAGTGTCCATGTTTTCTTCTAAATAGTAAAAAAAATGATTCATTTATAATAGAAGTTATGCTTTTCTTTGATGATTTCTCTGAATTTTATCTTATTTTATTATTTTTTGTGACATAGACAAAGTCTTATGATTCACTCATGTTGGTCAAATGAGAGAAAATTGGATTGTAACCATTTTATCCTTAAACCACTATTGAAGTTGGGTGAAATCATAATTTTCTATAATATTTTTTTATCAAATTAAATGGTTTTTCTCCATCCAACTTTGTTTCTTATTTTTGGGCACTTGGCACATCATATCAACATCTGAATAACTCACCATATTTTACCCATGATTATAAATATTAATGTGTTAATTATAACTTAAATTACCAACACAAAATATAATCAAAGTGATATAGGAGTGGAAAGTGTTATTAATTCACTCTAGTTTTGTATCCATTATTGACACTTTATTAGGTCGAATCACTGACCACTTTAGTAGATAATATTAAAATCCCTTAAAAAATAATCTAATCAACTCTCCACTACTATTAATTTTTATTTCCATCCATATTATTTTAATATAAACAAAATAGATCATGATAACTCTATCATATGACAAGGATGAACCAAACATCTCAAAATAAATGGCATTAAAAAATAAAACCATATCAAAATATCAAAACATCATTTAAATTATATCTTAAATGTCACATCAACATTTTATGATATTAATGGATCTAAAATCATATAAAAAAATGATCTCGACTTGGATTTTGATGTACTAGTTACGTATACTATATGTTTAGACCATGCCCAATTATATGTGATTAATACTAGTAATAAACTATTGTAAGGAATTTAATATTAAAAATAAAAGACCAAACATTCTACAATGAAATATTTGAAGTCAAGCTGAAAAAAATATACTGATAATAATTAGTTCAATGAGTTTGAGATCTTACAATGGATGTGTTTATCATGGATAGTGTAACGACTACTATTTATAGTGTGGCAATTGTGTAACCACTATAAAGGTTATGTAATTATCAATCTTTTATAATGGTTATTGTACAACCACCTTGGTAGTTTTGTAACCAAAGGTTTCATCATGAGAGAAATATTGAGAAAGGGAATAGTTTCAAGCATTTCATGTCATTAATGATGGCTTTTTTGATATAATTTGTAGACTCCAAAGCTGAGACAACATAAATAAAGTTATTTTCTTTTCTCTTGTTGTATCATTATTTTATAGTTTTATATGATTTGTT